>JBAIZL010000036.1:755000-795000 GCA_036971475.1 Prosapia bicincta | reverse complement strand
GTGAATAAATAATACAAAACGCTCTCTAACCATAATAATTTGTATCAACGTTACGTACATTTGTTCTAAAGCAACGTTTTGCAGAGGCAGCAAGTACAAACTGTTTGTTAAAGAGGAGACTATGTTTCAGCTTCGATGTTTCCTGACGTTATGCGTTAATTAGACCCGACTCCATCTTGCATTCGACTTTCTCTTGCCTCTACGTAATATTCCAAGATAACGTGGAGCACCTGTGGTGTATATTTTATTATAAATTGATAAAACCTAATAACCACAAAAACTTTTTATTTATATCCAAATGTACATTACGACGCAGTATACTATTTTCCTCTGAAGATGTTTGCTTTGCAATCGAAATGTACGTTAGGATTTATATAAAGGTAAATTTAAGAGGTGGTAAAAGGTTTTATTTACATATCCATTTTTTAATTTAAAACATTAAGTTTTTAATTTTATTCCCTGACACTAATGTCATGTGATTACATTTTTTATCAGTTTTGCCAAACGATAAACTTTAAAAATCTGTCATAATACCTGACATGACAATGCCGTGAGTTTTTCGTGTCACATCTTATAACTGAATACTTCGTCTACTTTTACGTGCTGAAGCATTGCAGTAACCGGATAAATGTATTCAAGATCTGCGCTAAGTGCACTGCCTACGGACCTATCTATCGCTGGTACTGTGTAGATGCAGCTTTTTGCATACAATAAGAATTCTTGAAAATTACCACAAAAATGTTTGTAGGGCTTTTGCGTTGTAGTTTTTTACTCCTAAACTATATGAGTAATGGCAGAATATTTTGTCTAGATTTTCCTGCCAGTTTTGGTTTTATTGTAATTAAAATTGTATCATAATAACTTAGAATTAAATTTAAGCGAAATAAGTTGAACTAATATTTAAACTATAAACAAAGAATAAAGTTAAGACATGCTAAACGAATTTGAAGCTATTATTTAAATACAAATCTCTGTTAAACAAGTAACACGGACAAACAGTTTTTAAAATTTTCTTAGGTGAACAAAGAAAAAATTGTATGTGAGTTACTCTTTATCGAATAATTACAATTATACAAATAAAGTAACATAACCTATGCGTTATAACAGCTTTTCTACCACATAACCTATAGTATAAAATCAGCTGTTTTATGAAATCATATGTTATCACTCATTTTAAGCCCACTGCGCAGAATTAACTGTATTGAATGCTATGCCCCTTTAGTGAAGCGCTTTTCCCCCACATAAAACTAAAGTTAATTATTTAAATTTATTTAATTAATGAATTAATATTCCAGCATAGTTCAGAAAACTCGATGTATACGGCCCGCCAGAATAATGTGGGGATTTTTGAGGGTCAAAAAAAGCATGTTCCATAGTCTTTTAATAACGAACTTTAATGTATCAAATAAAAAGTCAAATTATACAGGTCCAGTGCTTCCAGTGTCTCAATAGTTCACGTAAATAGTTTAATTTGAGAATTATCTCAGGAAAAAGTTTTTTATTTCTCCTTGAGCACACATCCAAATTCTCACGACAATGCTTTTTTGGTCGTTGTATTGTCGTTGGTTTCTTGCTGGGAGGCGTTCTTAAGTTCTGCGATTGAAGATAACAAAAAAGGTAGCATTCACAAATCATAGAAATTCGTATCGTATAAGCGACTGCGCCATGCTTTAGGTAGAACATTATTACCCACCCAAGCTAGTTAATTTGTTATATGAAAACGTTGTTTAAACTTGTCAGGTACCGATTAGACGAAACTGTTACTCTGTGTAGCAAGCAGACGTTACCCACAGAAATGTCATATACCTACGCAGAACAAATACGTCACGTATCCTTACGCAGAACCGACCCGTCACGTATCCCTACGCAGAACTGACCCGTCACTTATTCCTACGCAGAACAAACCCGTGACGTATCCCTACGCAGAACCGACCCGTCACGTATCCCTACGCAGAACCGACACGTCACGTATCCCTACGCAGAACCGACCCGTCACATATCTCTACGCAGAACCGACCCGTCACGTATCCCTACGCAGAACAAATACGTCACGTATCCTTACGCAGAACCGACCCGTCACGTATCCCTACGCAGAACTGACCCGTCACTTATTCCTACGCAGAACAAACCCGTGACGTATCCCTGTGCAGAACCGACCCGTCACGTATACCTACGCAGTACCGACCCATCACGTATCCCTACGCAGAACCGACTGGTCACGTATCCCTACGCAAAACCGACCCGTCACGTATCCCTACGCAGAACTGACCCGTCACTTATTCCTACGCAGAACAAACCCGTAACGTATCCCTGCGCAGAACCGACCCGTCACGTATACCTACGCAGTACCGACCCATCACGTATCCCTACGCAGAACCGACTGGTCACGTATCCCAACGTAAAACCGACCCGTCACGTATCCCTACGCAAAACCGACCCGTCACGTATCCCTACGCAGAATCGACCCGTCACGTATCCCTACGTAGAACCGACCCTTCACGTATCCCTACGCAGAACCGACTGTGCACGTATCCCTACGCAAAACCGACTCGTAACGTATCCCTACGCAGAACCGACCCGTCACGTATCCCTGCGCGGAACCGACCCGTCACGTATTCGTACGCAGAACCGACACGTCAAGTATCCCTACGCAGAACAAATCCGTCACATATCCCTACGCAGAATCGACCCGTCACGTATCCCTACGCAGAACCGACCCTTCACGCATCCCTACGCAGAACCGACTGTGCACGTATCCCTAGGCAGAACCGACCCGTCACGTATCCCTACGCAGAACCGACTGTGCACGTATCCCTAGGCAGAACCGACCCGTCACGTATCCCTACGCAGAACCGACCCGTCACGTATCCCTACGCAGAACCGACACGTCACGTATCCCTACGCAGAACCGACCCGTCACATATCTCTACGCAGAACCGACCCGTCACGTATCCCTACGCAGAACTGACCCGTCACTTATTCCTACGCAGAACAAACCCGTGACGTATCCCTACGCAGAACCGACCCGTCACGTATACCTGCGCAGTACCGACCCATCACGTATTCCTACGCAGAACCGACTGGTCACGTATCCCTACGCAAAACCGACCCTTCACGTATCCCTACGCAGAACCGACTGTGCACGTATCCCTACGCAAAACCGACTCGTAACGTCTCCCTACGCAGTACAAACCCGTCACGTATCTCTGCGCAGAACTGACCCGTCACATATCTCTACGCAGAACCGACCCTTCACGTATCCCTACGCAGAACCGACTGTGCACGTATCCCTACGCAGTACAAACCCGTCACGTATCCCTACGCTGAACAGACCTGTCTCGGTTTAAATAAAAATGACTCTCAAAATAAACGCTGCTCAACGAAATCATTATTTAAGTTTATTCTATTATTTCACACTTACTTTATATATACTTATACATAGTTCAGATTTGTCAATGTTTAATGAAATACTTTTTATTCATCCTTTTCTTCACTCTTTCCGCAGTAGTTGTGATAAAATATATTTCTTACAAGGGTTACATTGAACGAATTCTCAACGAGCGGAGAAGAGATAAAATCGTCCATCTGGGTTAACCGAAAATCCAACCACTAATACTAAGGGGTGCCTTTTGCTCCGGTCCGCTGCTGTTTCATTAGCTAAAGTGAAAGAACATTTGTTTCATCTGCCCGCCATTCTTGTCTAGACTGTACAAGTCACGACTTGAAATAAATGTAGATTCAATGGCATTATAAAATATCCCTTATATCTCTATATCATATTGATTTAGTGTGCATATATTTTCATTCTACGTAACATATTCCTAATTCTTTTAAAATAACGTTATTGAGACAATTGGCTTAGAGTTGTAAGTAACAAGACTTTGGAGGTGGTCACTGTGTCTTGTCGAAGGCGTGCTTTGGCTAGTAACAAATAGTTCTGCGTCTCTTCTGGTGTATTTGTGGCAGATCTGAGCAGTTAGACTGATGGTGTGGGGATTTTACCTTCAAATCTTATATTATACAAGTTATATAGACAAAAAATTTTAAAGCCAATTCCTACTTAAGTCAACAAACGTTTTAAAATTTTAGTTTGTTTTTATTATATAATTAAAACAAAATGAGTAGTGTAACTTATGCATTAAAACATCTGTTCTACCACACAACCTATAAAATAAAATCACCTGTTTTATGAAATCATATGTTCCGCGTAATTTAAGCCAAATATATTGCATACCTTGCCCCTTTTGTGAAAAGTTTTTGCCAATATAAAACTAGAATTAATTAACTAATTAACAAATTTTTAAACATGTATTTGAACTTAAGTGGATGAGTAAAAAGTATTTTATTAACGATTGAAAATTTGAACAATATATATTTAGCGAGAGTGTGAACTAACAGAAGGAATTGCAAAATTACACCATAGTTGCTCCAAATTATTTTACCATTTATGTAATTGTTAATCTTTGAAACTTCTTTTAAGTAAACGAATAATATCACCTTCATAGAAAACATAATTGTTTTCCAATATTAAATCGGAAAGCATTCCTGAATTATTAAAAATCTGGGACTGTGTAACTGCCTACTAATACGTCTCGGGATATAGCCTACTCGTTTAATATGTAACTAATAACAATATAGGTAAAGTTACTTCCTATGCTATGTTGGCTTCAAACTGACCACTTAATATCTTGTCCGGGGCTCACCGCATCCGACTAAACATGATAAAAACAGGAATGTGGTGAGAATTGTTATCCCTCAGCAAGTGATTTAAAGAATTCTAAAGAAATAAATGCATATTGTTTTTGTTCTTACAAATTCTAAAATTTTATTTTTCTCTTCTAAACATGTTCTAAAAGATTTTAAAGTAACATAAAATAAAATTAATTTTAAAAGTGTCTATTTTTTTACTGTTTTGTATTTATACTATAATAAATTTGTATTTATGAAAAACATGAGTGTTTACCAATACTAATGAGCTATAAAATTTCAATCAACTATAAAATACACACACACACACACACACACAACACACACACACACACACACACACACACACACACACACACACACACACACACACACACACACACACACACACACACACACACACACACACACACACACACACACACACACACACACACACACACACACACACACACACACACACACACACACACACACACACACACACACACACACACATATATATATATATATATATTCCAGTACATTTTTCTCCTTTTTCTAACATTACAATAGTTTCCTTTTTTGACGCGTTTTGAAATGATTCCATTATCAAAACCTGAATTGTACTTTTTAAGGAGTGTAAGAGAAGGAGTATTTAAGTTTTAAAATGGACTGAATCTGAAACGTGTCAATAAAATAAAATATGTTAATGTTAAGAAAGGCAGAAAAATCTACTGGAATACGTACAAATATTTTTAACAAGCGTGAGGATGAGTATACTAAGAATTTCAACTTTAAAATTTCGAAGAAGCTAGAAAACTTTAATAAACTATAAAATTCCAGTAAATACTAAATTTGTCATGAACTATAAAATTTCAATAAACTATTATATTTCAATAAACTATAAAATTCCAATATACTATTAAATATCTATAAAATATTAAATTTCAATAAACTATAAAATATCAGTAATCTATTAAATTTCAATAAATTATAAAATTACTTTTACTATAAAATTTCAATAAACTATAAATTTTCAATTTATAAACTGTAAAATTCCAATTGTAATAAAATAGAATCAAAATTAGAAAAATTAGAATTAAATATCACAACTATTTTTAAAAAGCTGTAAAACTAAATTAACATCGAGTGCCCGCCACTACTTTGATTGCGTTACACAAACTAAGAAGAGATTAGTTTTGTTCTATCTGAAGTGTCAAACTACGAAACAACCTGAATCTAATGTCCATATTAACATAAAAATTAGGAAATTGTCAAAGAACGTAAATCATTTTGATATCAGATGTTTAATTGGCGACGTGCATCGTAACTCATATCACAGATACAACAGGTTTATAACATGTAAATTATGCCGTGATTACAACCTATGAAAGTGAAAGAGGCCTGTCATATTACGTCAGATAATTTCGTCTAACCTGATTCCGTTTTAAACTTGTGAGCCTAATTATTTATTCCAAATAAGCAAAAAGAGAGATAAGCAACTTTTCCAAACAGTGAGCTATGAAGGTGGCGCTTCTCCTAATCTTGCCACAGATTGGCCTTGAAAATAACAACTAGTGAGAATTAACAGGTTATTTTAAATCAACGTAGGAAGTTGCATATGATCTGAAATACTGTAGATGCAGAAAGGCGTAGGTCTGTATCTGACATCGAAAAAGTGTATCGATACGGCTACATAGCCCCGATCCTTGGTGATAATGTAATACACCGCTTTACAACAATGTTGTTTTTCTATTTATAGAAGATATATCCATTATATAAAGCTACCAGGACAACCATATGGCGTATTCAAACTATTATTAGAACGAAATTATTTGTGCAAATTTATTCCGTCGAGCGTTGTTGCTACTTATTCGGAATTACTTCAACACTTGCGAGATTAGAGTTATTCTATTTGTTCTTCTATTTACGATTCATAACTGATATAAACCATTGAGCACCATGAAAATTTCTGAATTATTCAATTACCTAGTTCACACTCTCCTTATATATATATATATCTTGTACAAATTTTCAATCGTCAATAAAATACTTTTTATTCATCTACTCAAGTTCAAATTAAATTTTCTAAAGCTTGTAGTGGATGATAATTGGTGTTAATACAGTTTTTTTAAAAATGAAATCATTAAATACGTTCCACTATTTAATTTTAGTTTTATATGGGAGAAAAGTTACTCACAAAAGGGGCAAGGTGTGCAATATAGTTATTTCGCGCCATTTGGCTTAAAATCAGTGATAACACATGATCTCATAAAACGGCTGATTAAATGTTATAGGTTATGTGGTATAACAGCTTTTAACGCATAGGTTACGCTACCTTATTTATAATGATTGTAATTGTATAATAAAAAGAAACTAAAATAAATATTTCTTTTTTGTTGACCTAAGTAGAAATTTACTTTATTTTTTTGTTTATTTATTAAAATTGTAAACGTTTTAATATCCTTAAAGAATGTATCTTTAAAAACATTTTCTACGAGTTTTATATTATCGAGTTTACTAATAATTTAGAGCGACGTTTAAACAAATGTTACATATTGAATGTAATGAACTAATTATTTATTGACCTATGGGTGCTCGTTCCAGACTTAAAAACATCATTTATTACAGCGTAGGTATTTTAAAGCGAATAGGAAATATTAAAACTGTATTAAGAGTGTTTATATATAAGAACATTGAAGGGGAAGTGAAACAAGCAGTGTAAGAAATAGTATTAAGTACAAAACATAAATTTGGTGATATATGTACGACTTTTGAAATCATTATGCACTTTAGTAAAGTACATTTTATGGCGACAGAATGATACACTTATTTTTATTAACTCGTATTATATGTTTAAATGCGGTGCTCTAGGAATGAGAACAGGGAGATAAAAATACGTTTATGTATAAAGTATTGCAATAAACTGTGCACATATCTGTATAAGGTAAATTTAATATACACTTTAATATTCTATATTTATATATATATATATATATATGTGTGTGTGTGTGTGTGTGTGTGTGTGTGTGTGTGTGTGTGTGTGTGTGTGTGTGTGTGTGTGTGTGTGTGTGTGTGTGTGTGTGTGTGTGTGTGTGTGTGTGTGTGTGTGTATGTGTGTGTGTGTGTGTGTGTGTGTGTGTGTGTGTGTGTGTGTGTGTATGTGTGTGTGTGTGTGTGTGTGTGTGTGTGTGTGTATGTCTGTGTGTGTCTGTGTGTATGTATGTACGTATACTAGCTGATACGGCGAACGCTGTACTGCCTAACAGTCACTGAATGCCGTGTTAACATTAGTTTAGTACTTTATTAACATAACAATAGCTGAACTTATAGTAGTTGATCGAGAAAAGTGTGACAAAAGTTCTTGAATGAATGTTATTTATTGAAGTGGACTCGGGTACATAATATTTTTGTATCTGCTGCGTACATATATAAATCAGTAGGTCTTGCGAGCAAGCCACATACAGCTGACCATGTGAGAAAGATGGATTTTCCAAATAAAGTCCACACACATGTAGCGATTGTTCTTGTGCTTTGTTGACATCACTACAAAGGAGAGTCACACCGGGAACTGTCATTATCCGGGGCACGGATCCGAGCCCTTTCGCTATCCGAGACGTCTCGCACCCTAAGCTTCACACCGAGGTGAACATCTTCACTGGCGCTACTCACGTTTTTACAGCGCGGGACGAACGTTCTCCCATATTTTCTCATGGGTTACCCAATAATTTTTCGTTCTAGGGATCTCAAAAGTTAAATTTCTATAGACTTACTAGGGAGTCTCTGTCCCTTTCCTGGCTACGCTCCTGAGAAACTGAAAATATGCCAGAAACTATTCTGAAAACTGTGCCGCTTTCTGGCTACTATGGCAGAAACCTTCCAAGGAATATACTCAACAATTTCCCAAGTTTCATGGCGATGAGATCAGTAGTAATGTATTACGCTCGTGCACACATGCAAATATTCATATATATATATATATATATATATATATATATATATATATATATATATATATATATATATATTTATTTATTTAAAAATTAAAATTGCAATGCAATAAAGGTCAAAACAAATCTGGTCTTTGGAAACTTAAATGATACCGTTTTACTGTAGAAAAGTTTAGGCAATAAATTCAAAAATGTAAACTTATTAAAAAACATTTTTCAAAACGTATTTATTTACAATGCTATAAATAAATATTTGCAAAGTTTGACACTTGAAACCGTCGTACGTCTTCTCTGTCCTGGCCACATGAGTTTGGTTTGTCGTACAACACATGTAGACAGTCGATGGTAAGATCCCCTACTAGAATCCCGTCCTGGAAATTCTTGGAAGGCAACGACAGACTTTTCTAGGATGCTCAGGAAGATAATGTCCCTCAATCATTATCCCGAACCATCTCGTTCTGTTCCCCGTCAGAAGGAGTTCTATTTATATGAATCTTAGCGTCATGGAGCGGAAGTTTAACAGAACAATATCTTGCTTTCTAGATTTTTGTAAACATTCTATTTAAAATGTCTACTTGTAGTGCGTTTTGTATATTTTTTCTGGGTGTACGTTTAATGGCCACTGTTCTGTTGTATTATCTATTTAAAGTTTTTATTATATTTTCAAGAAATATGCACTACATGCAGATTACTTTTTTTTAAAATAAAAGTTACTTCTGGAATAAAATACAATTAAATTATAACATATTTTTCAAGGGATATATCCCAAACAGAACTAAATAAAATTGTTTTAATGTAATATTTTAGTAAATGATTTACGTTTTAATATTGATAAAGAAATATTCAACAACAATGGCTTTTGAGTTAAGGTTATAAATAAATAATTCCACACGAAGCCCCAACACAATATAGTTTCATACCATACGCGTTTACATGACTTATGTCATCATCATCATCATCATCAGTGACACTACTATAAATTTAGTTGTAGATGTAGCAGTTGCAAATTTAAAGTAGTGTCACGGCAGATAATCACATAATTTATTGAAACGCGTATGACGAATAAAGTATGTTGTTTTGTGAGTTCCTGTACAATTATTTATTTATTTATAACCACAATATATTTGAATGTAATAATAACGCCTAAACAGAGACACAGAATTGAAGGAAGGAGGTTTGAAGGAGGCACAAATGTTCAATATCCATCCAAATAGTAATAACAGCTTTCATGGAACTAAAATTTTTGAATAAAACACATAAAAGGGAAAAGAAAGGACAAAATATGAGCTAGCTCTTAAATACCAATTCCCATTCTTTTGGCGTTTAAACCCCTTGCATAACATATTTCCTAGGCTTTTAAATACTTCCGGGCTATTTATACTGTCGACATACATCATAGGCTTAATAGCGTCTTAAGACAGCTTGAACTTGTTGGGACGGGACTTTTTAAGATTTACTTAAGATTTCTCCAAGATTTTTACAAGTTTAGAAGCACGTTGTTATCAGGAATGAGCATGTAATACGTCGTTCTTTAACGGATAATACAGCAGGGATTACTTCATTGAATGGCGTATTGTATTACGACTCCTTAACCCTTATTATCTGTTCCCATTGGGATGAGGGACAACTTACCACTCAATCTGAAAACATAGTTAGCCGCTTCAGTGACGTTAACCAGAATATTAACAAAGAAATGATCAATTTATACTTACAATTAAATACTTCTAAACTATTTTATTATATTAGAAGTGTCCAACATCCCTTCTTGTTGGTGACCCTACATTGTTCACTTTTACTTACTTAAATGTCGAAAAGAGCAATTTATGTGTTACAGAGCAATAATATGATAACAAAAGTGAATGAGAACACATTCAATGAACATATAGCACTATTTTGTAAATGAATGATACATTACATTCTCGGCATTTATTCTCTACCTAGAACACGTGCGGCGCTAGAGCAGTGATTCTATAGTACCTACGTTCCCCTACCTCTTCTCTTGGAACTACCGGCTACAACCCAAATGCAACCCCCTTCCTACACAAGTTTCTGCTAAGAAGACGTCTGGATCGTGTGCGACGCTAGAGCAGTGATTGTACTGTATCTACGTTCCCCTACCTCTTCTCTTGGAACTACCGGCTACAACCCAAATGCAACCCCCTTCCTACACAAGTTTCTGCTAAGAAGACGTCTGGATCGTGTGCGACGCTAGAGGAGTGATTGTACTGTATCTACGTTCCCCTACCTCTTCTCTTGGAACTACCGGCTACAACCCAAATGCAACCCCCTTCCTACACAAGTTTCTGCTAAGAAGACGTCTGGATCGTGTGCGACGCTAGAGGAGTGATTGTACTGTATCTACGTTCCCCTACCTCTTCTCTTGGAACTACCGGCTACAACCCAAATGCAACCCCCTTCCTACACAAGTTTCTGCTAAGAAGACGTCTGGATCGTGTGCGACGCTAGAGCAGTGATTGTACTGTATCTACGTTTCCCTACCTCTTCTCTTGGAACTACCTGCTACACCCAAATGCAACCACCTTCCTACACAGTTTTTTACCAAGACGACGTCTGGATCGTGTGCGACGCTAGAGCAGTGATTGTACTGTATCTACGTTCCCCTACCTCTTCTCTTGGAACTACCGGCTACAACCCAAATGCAACCCCCTTCCTACACAAGTTTCTGCTAAGAAGACGTCTGGATCGTGTGCGACGCTAGAGGAGTGATTGTACTGTATCTACGTTTCCCTACCTCTTCTCTTGGAACTACCTGCTACACCCAAATGCAACCACCTTCCTACACAGTTTTTTACCAAGACGACGTCTGGATCGTGTGCGACGCTAGAGCAGTGATTGTACTGTATCTACGTTCCCCTACCTCTTCTCTTGGAACTACCGGCTACAACCCAAATGCAACCCCCTTCCTACACAAGTTTCTGCTAAGAAGACGTCTGGATCGTGTGCGACGCTAGAGGAGTGATTGTACTGTATCTACGTTCCCCTACCTCTTCTCTTGGAACTACCTGCTACACCCAAATGCAACCACCTTCCTACACAGTTTTTTACCAAGACGACGTCTGGATCGTGTGCGACGCTAGAGCAGTGATTGTACTGTATCTACGTTCCCCTACCTCTTCTCTTGGAACTACCGGCTACAACCCAAATGCAACCCCCTTCCTACACAGTTTTTTACCAAGACGACGTCTGGATCGTGTGCGACGCTAGAGCAGTGATTGTACTGTATCTACGTTTCCCTACCTCTTCTCTTGGAACTACCGGCTACAACCCAAATGCAACCCCCTTCCTACACAGTTTTTTACCAAGACGACGTCTGGATCGTGTGCGACGCTAGAGCAGTGATTGTACTGTATCTACGTTTCCCTACCTCTTCTCTTGGAACTACCGGCTACAACCCAAATGCAACCCCCTTCCTACACAAGTTTCTGCTAAGAAGACG
This sequence comes from Prosapia bicincta, assembly GCA_036971475.1. Lineage (NCBI taxonomy): Eukaryota > Metazoa > Arthropoda > Insecta > Hemiptera > Cercopidae > Prosapia > Prosapia bicincta. Next base: position 782,904 of record JBAIZL010000036.1, on the reverse strand, counting down.
TCTGGATCGTGTGCGACGCTAGAGGAGTGATTGTACTGTATCTACGTTCCCCTACCTCTTCTCTTGGAACTACCTGCTACACCCAAATGCAACCACCTTCCTACACAGTTTTTTACCAAGACGACGTCTGGATCGTGTGCGACGCTAGAGCAGTGATTGTACTGTATCTACGTTTCCCTACCTCTTCTCTTGGAACTACCTGCTACACCCAAATGCAACCACCTTCCTACACAGTTTTTTACCAAGACGACGTCTGGATCGTGTGCGACGCTAGAGCAGTGATTGTACTGTATCTACGTTCCCCTACCTCTTCTCTTGGAACTACCGGCTACAACCCAAATGCAACCCCCTTCCTACACAAGTTTCTGCTAAGAAGACGTCTGGATCGTGTGCGACGCTAGAGGAGTGATTGTACTGTATCTACGTTTCCCTACCTCTTCTCTTGGAACTACCTGCTACACCCAAATGCAACCACCTTCCTACACAGTTTTTTACCAAGACGACGTCTGGATCGTGTGCGACGCTAGAGCAGTGATTGTACTGTATCTACGTTCCCCTACCTCTTCTCTTGGAACTACCGGCTACAACCCAAATGCAACCCCCTTCCTACACAAGTTTCTGCTAAGAAGACGTCTGGATCGTGTGCGACGCTAGAGGAGTGATTGTACTGTATCTACGTTCCCCTACCTCTTCTCTTGGAACTACCTGCTACACCCAAATGCAACCACCTTCCTACACAGTTTTTTACCAAGACGACGTCTGGATCGTGTGCGACGCTAGAGCAGTGATTGTACTGTATCTACGTTCCCCTACCTCTTCTCTTGGAACTACCGGCTACAACCCAAATGCAACCCCCTTCCTACACAGTTTTTTACCAAGACGACGTCTGGATCGTGTGCGACGCTAGAGCAGTGATTGTACTGTATCTACGTTTCCCTACCTCTTCTCTTGGAACTACCGGCTACAACCCAAATGCAACCCCCTTCCTACACAGTTTTTTACCAAGACGACGTCTGGATCGTGTGCGACGCTAGAGCAGTGATTGTACTGTATCTACGTTTCCCTACCTCTTCTCTTGGAACTACCGGCTACAACCCAAATGCAACCCCCTTCCTACACAAGTTTCTGCTAAGAAGACGTCTGGATCGTGTGCGACGCTAGAGGAGTGATTGTACTGTATCTACGTTCCCCTACCTCTTCTCTTGGAACTACCTGCTACACCCAAATGCAACCACCTTCCTACACAGTTTTTTACCAAGACGACGTCTGGATCGTGTGCGACGCTAGAGCAGTGATTGTACTGTATCTACGTTTCCCTACCTCTTCTCTTGGAACTACCGGCTACAACCCAAATGCAACCCCCTTCCTACACAGGTTTCTACCAAGAAGACCTCTGGATCGTGTGCGACGCTAGAGCAGTGATTGTATAGTACCTACGTTCCCCTTCCGCTTCTCTTGGAACTACCGGCTACAACCCAAATGCAACCCCCTTCCTACACAAGTTTCTGCTAAGAAGACGTCTGGATCGTGTGCGACGCTAGAGCAGTGATTGTACTGTATCTACGTTCCCCTACCTCTTCTCTTGGAACTACCTGCTACACAAAAATGCAACCCCCTTCCTACACAGTTTTTTACCAAGACGACGTCTGGATCGTGTGCGACGCTAGAGCAGTGATTGTACTGTATCTACGTTCCCCTACCTCTTCTCTTGGAACTACCCGCTACTTCCAAATGCAACCCCTTTCCTACAGAGGTTTCTACCAAGAAGACGTCAGGGTCGTGTGCGGCGCTAGAGCAGTGATTGTATAGTACCTACGTTCCCCTACCTCTTCTCTTGGAACTACCTGCTACACCCAAATGCAACCCTCTTCCTACACAGTTTTTTACCAAGAAGACGTCTGGATCGTGTGCGACGCTAGAGCAGTGATTCTACTGTATCTACGTTTCCCTACCTCTTCTCTTGGAACTACCTGCTACACCCAAATGCAACCCCCTTCCTACACAGTTTTCTGCTAAGAAGACGTCTGGATCGTGTGCGACGCTAGAGGAGTGATTGTACTGTATCTACGTTCCCCTACCTCTTCTCTTGGAACTACCTGCTACACCCAAATGCAACCCCCTTCCTACACAGTTTTCTGCTAAGAAGACGTCTGGATCGTGTGCGATGCTAGAGGAGTGATTCTACTGTATCTACGTTTCCCTACCTCTTCTCTTGGAACTACCTGCTACACCCAAATGCAACCTCCTTTCTACACAGTTTTTTACCAAGAAGACGTCTGGATCGTGTGCGATGCTAGTGATTGTACTGTATCTACGTTCCCCTACCTCTTCTCTTGGAACTACCTGCTACACCCAAATACAACCCCCTTCCTACACAGTTTTTTACCAAGAAGACGTCTGGATCGTGTGCGACGCTAGAGCAGTGATTGTACTGTATCTACGTTCCCCTACCTCTTCTCTTGGAACTACCTGCTACACCCAAATGCAACCCCCTTCCTACACAGTTTTCTGCTAAGAAGACGTCTGGATCGTGTGCGGCGCTAGAGCAGTGATTGTACTGTATCTACGTTCCCCTACCTCTTCTCTTGGAACTACCTGCTACACCCAAATGCAACCCCCTTCCTACACAGTTTTCTGCTAAGAAGACGTCAGGATCGTGTGCGGCGCTAGAGCAGTGATTGTATAGTGCCTACGTTCCCCTACCTCTTCTCTTGGAACTACCTGCTACACCCAAATACAACCCCCTTCCTACACAGTTTTTTACCAAGAAGACGTCTGGATCGTGTGCGACGCTAGAGCAGTGATTGTACTGTATCTACGTTCCCCTACCTCTTCTCTTGGAACTACCTGCTACACCCAAATGCAACCCCCTTCCTACACAGTTTTCTGCTAAGAAGACGTCTGGATCGTGTGCGACGCTAGAGCAGTGATTGTACTGTATCTACGTTCCCCTACCTCTTGCCTTGGTACTACCTGCTACACCCAAATGCAACCCCCTTCCTACACAGTTTTCTGCTAAGAAGACGTCTGGATCGTGTGCGACGCTAGAGCAGTGATTGTACTGTATCTACGTTCCCCTACCTCTTCTCTTGGAACTACCTGCTACACCCAAATGCAACCCCCTTCCTACACATGTGTCTAACAAGAAGACGTCTGGATCGTGTGGGGTGCTAGAGCAGTGACTGTATAGTACCTACGTTCCCCTACCTCTTCTCTTGGAACTACCTGCTACACCTAAATGCAACCCCCTTCCTACACAGTTTTCTGCTAAGAAGACGTCTGGATCGTGTGCGACGCTAGAGCAGTGATTGTACTGTATCTACGTTCCCCTACCTCTTCTCTTGGAACTACCTGCTACACCCAAATGCAACCCCCTTCCTACACATGTGTCTAACAAGAAGACGTCTGGATCGTGTGGGGTGCTAGAGCAGTGACTGTATAGTACCTACGTTCCCCTACCTCTTCTCTTGGAACTACCTGCTACACCTAAATGCAACCCCCTTCCTACACAGTTTTCTGCTAAGAAGACGTCTGGATCGTGTGCGACGCTAGAGCAGTGATTGTACTGTATCTACGTTCCCCTACCTCTTCTCTTGGAACTACCTGCTACACCCAAATGCAACCCCCTTCCTACACATGTGTCTAACAAGAAGACGTCTGGATCGTGTGGGGTGCTAGAGCAGTGACTGTATAGTACCTACGTTCCCCTACCTCTTCTCTTGGAACTACCTGCTACACCCAAATGCAACCCCCTTCCTACACAGTTTTCTGCTAAGAAGACGTCTGGATCGTGTGCGACGCTAGAGCAGTGATTGTACTGTACCTACGTTCCCCTACCTCTTCTCTTGGAACTACCTGCTACAACCCAAATGCAACCCCCTTCCTACACAGTTTTCTGCTAAGAAGACGTCTGGATCGTGTGCGACGCTAGAGCAGTGATTGTACTGTATCTACGTTCCCCTACCTCTTGCCTTGGTACTACCTGCTACACCCAAATGCAACCCCCTTCCTACACAGTTTTCTGCTAAGAAGACGTCTGGATCGTGTGCGACGCTAGAGCAGTGATTGTACTGTATCTACGTTCCCCTACCTCTTGCCTTGGTACTACCTGCTACACCCAAATGCAACCCCCTTCCTACACAGTTTTCTGCTAAGAAGACGTCTGGATCGTGTGCGACGCTAGAGGAGTGATTGTACTGTATCTACGTTCCCCTACCTCTTCTCTTGGAACTACCTGCTACACCCAAATGCAACCCCCTTCCTACACAGTTTTCTGCTAAGAAGACGTCTGGATCGTGTGCGACGCTAGAGGAGTGATTGTACTGTATCTACGTTCCCCTACCTCTTCTCTTGGAACTACCTGCTACACCCAAATGCAACCCCCTTCCTACACAGTTTTTTACCAATAAGACGTCTGGATCGTGTGCGACGCTAGAGCAGTGATTCTACTGTATCTACGTTTCCCTACCTCTTCACTTGGAACTACCTGCTACACCCAAATGCAACCCCCTTCCTACACAGTTTTTTACCAAGAAGACGTCTGGATCGTGTGCGACGCTAGAGCAGTGATTGTACTGTATCTACGTTCCCCTACCTCTTGCCTTGGTACTACCTGCTACAACCCAAATGCAACCCCCTTCCTACACAGTTTTCTGCTAAGAAGACGTCTGGATCGTGTGCGACGCTAGAGGAGTGATTGTACTGTATCTACGTTCCCCTACCTCTTCTCTTGGAACTACCTGCTACACCCAAATGCAACCCCCTTCCTACACAGTTTTTTACCAAGAAGACGTCAGGATCGTGTGCGACGCTAGAGCAGTGATTCTACTGTATCTACGTTCCCCTACCTCTTCACTTGGAACTACCTGCTACACCCAAATGCAACCCCCTTCCTACACAGTTTTTTACCAAGAAGACGTCTGGATCGTGTGCGACGCTAGAGGAGTGATTGTACTGTATCTACGTTCCCCTACCTCTTCACTTGGAACTACCTGCTACACCCAAATGCAACCCCCTTCCTACACAGTTTTTTACCAAGAAGACGTCTGGATCGTGTGCGGCGCTAGAGCAGTGATTGTATAGTACCTACGTTCCCCCACCTCTTCTCTTGGAACTACCTGCTACTTCCCAATGCAACCCCTTTCCTACAGAGGTTTCTACCAAGAAGAGGTCAGGATCGTGTGCGGCGCTAGAGCAGTGATTGTATAGTACCTACGTTCCCCTACCCCTTCTCTTGGAACTACCTGCTACAAACCAAATGCAACCCCCTTCCTACACAGTTTTCTGCTAATAAGACGTCTGGATCGTGTGCGACGCTAGAGGAGTGATTGTACTGTATCTACGTTCCCCTACCTCTTCTCTTGGAACTACCGGCTACACCCAAATGCAACCCCCTTCCTACACAGTTTTTTACCAAGAAGACGTCTGGATCGTGTGCGACGCTAGAGGAGTGATTGTACTGTATCTACGTTCCCCTACCTCTTCTCTTGGTACTACCTGCTACATCCAAATGCAACCCCCTTCCTACACAGTTTTTTACCAAGAAGACGTCTGGATCGTGTGCGACGCTAGAGGAGTGATTGTACTGTATCTACGTTCCCCTACCTCTTCTCTTGGTACTACCTGCTACATCCAAATGCTACCCCCTTCCTACACATGTGCCTAACAAGAAGACGTCTGGATCGTGTGCGACGCTAGAGCAGTGATTGTACTGTATCTACGTTTCCCTACCTCTTCTCTTGGAACTACCTGCTACACCCAAATGCAACCCCCTTCCTACACAGTTTTCTACCAAGAAGACGTCTGGATCGTGTGCGATGCTAGAGGGAGTGATTGTACTGTATCTACGTTTACCTACCTCTTAACTTGGTACTACCTGCTACAACCCAAATGCAACCCCCTTCCTACACAGTTTTCTGCTAAGAAGACGTCTGGATCGTGTGCGACGCTAGAGCAGTGATTGTACTGTATCTACGTTCCCCTACCTCTTCTCTTGGAACTACCTGCTACACCCAAATGCAACCCCCTTCCTACACAGTTTTCTGCTAAGAAGACGTCTGGATCGTGTGCGACGCTAGAGGAGTGATTGTACTGTATCTACGTTCCCCTACCTCTTCTCTTGGAACTGCCTGCTACACCCAAATGCAACCCCCTTCCTACACAGTTTTTTACCAAGAAGACGTCTGGATCGTGTGCGACGCTAGAGGAGTGATTGTACTGTATCTACGTTCCCCTACCTCTTCTCTTGGAACTACCTGCTACACCCAAATGCAACCCCCTTCCTACACAGTTTTCTGCTAAGAAGACGTCTGGATCGTGTGCGACGCTAGAGGAGTGATTGTACTGTATCTACGTTCCCCTACCTCTTCTCTTGGAACTACCTGCTACACCCAAATGCAACCCCCTTCCTACACAGTTTTTTACCAATAAGACGTCTGGATCGTGTGCGACGCTAGAGCAGTGATTCTACTGTATCTACGTTTCCCTACCTCTTCACTTGGAACTACCTGCTACACCCAAATGCAACCCCCTTCCTACACAGTTTTTTACCAAGAAGACGTCTGGATCGTGTGCGACGCTAGAGCAGTGATTGTACTGTATCTACGTTCCCCTACCTCTTGCCTTGGTACTACCTGCTACAACCCAAATGCAACCCCCTTCCTACACAGTTTTCTGCTAAGAAGACGTCTGGATCGTGTGCGACGCTAGAGGAGTGATTGTACTGTATCTACGTTCCCCTACCTCTTCTCTTGGAACTACCTGCTACACCCAAATGCAACCCCCTTCCTACACAGTTTTTTACCAAGAAGACGTCAGGATCGTGTGCGACGCTAGAGCAGTGATTCTACTGTATCTACGTTCCCCTACCTCTTCACTTGGAACTACCTGCTACACCCAAATGCAACCCCCTTCCTACACAGTTTTTTACCAAGAAGACGTCTGGATCGTGTGCGACGCTAGAGGAGTGATTGTACTGTATCTACGTTCCCCTACCTCTTCACTTGGAACTACCTGCTACACCCAAATGCAACCCCCTTCCTACACAGTTTTTTACCAAGAAGACGTCTGGATCGTGTGCGGCGCTAGAGCAGTGATTGTATAGTACCTACGTTCCCCCACCTCTTCTCTTGGAACTACCTGCTACTTCCCAATGCAACCCCTTTCCTACAGAGGTTTCTACCAAGAAGAGGTCAGGATCGTGTGCGGCGCTAGAGCAGTGATTGTATAGTACCTACGTTCCCCTACCCCTTCTCTTGGAACTACCTGCTACAAACCAAATGCAACCCCCTTCCTACACAGTTTTCTGCTAATAAGACGTCTGGATCGTGTGCGACGCTAGAGGAGTGATTGTACTGTATCTACGTTCCCCTACCTCTTCTCTTGGAACTACCGGCTACACCCAAATGCAACCCCCTTCCTACACAGTTTTTTACCAAGAAGACGTCTGGATCGTGTGCGACGCTAGAGGAGTGATTGTACTGTATCTACGTTCCCCTACCTCTTCTCTTGGTACTACCTGCTACATCCAAATGCAACCCCCTTCCTACACAGTTTTTTACCAAGAAGACGTCTGGATCGTGTGCGACGCTAGAGGAGTGATTGTACTGTATCTACGTTCCCCTACCTCTTCTCTTGGTACTACCTGCTACATCCAAATGCTACCCCCTTCCTACACATGTGCCTAACAAGAAGACGTCTGGATCGTGTGCGACGCTAGAGCAGTGATTGTACTGTATCTACGTTTCCCTACCTCTTCTCTTGGAACTACCTGCTACACCCAAATGCAACCCCCTTCCTACACAGTTTTCTACCAAGAAGACGTCTGGATCGTGTGCGATGCTAGAGGGAGTGATTGTACTGTATCTACGTTTACCTACCTCTTAACTTGGTACTACCTGCTACAACCCAAATGCAACCCCCTTCCTACACAGTTTTCTGCTAAGAAGACGTCTGGATCGTGTGCGACGCTAGAGCAGTGATTGTACTGTATCTACGTTCCCCTACCTCTTCTCTTGGAACTACCTGCTACACCCAAATGCAACCCCCTTCCTACACAGTTTTCTGCTAAGAAGACGTCTGGATCGTGTGCGACGCTAGAGGAGTGATTGTACTGTATCTACGTTCCCCTACCTCTTCTCTTGGAACTGCCTGCTACACCCAAATGCAACCCCCTCCTACACAGTTTTTTACCAAGAAGACGTCTGGATCGTGTGCGACGCTAGAGCAGTGATTGTACTGTATCTACGTTTCCCTACCTCTTCTCTTGGAACTACCTGCTACACCCAAACGCAACCCCCTTCCTACACAGTTTTCTACCAAGAAGACGTCTGGATCGTGTGCGACGCTAGAGCAGTGATTGTACTGTATCTACGTTCCCCTACCTCTTGCCTTGGTACTACCTGCCACAACCCAAATTCAACCCGCTTCCTACACAGGTTTCTACGAAGAAGACGTCAGGATCGTGTGCGGCGCTAGAGCAGTGATTGTATAGTACTTACGTTCCCCTACCTTTTCTCTTGGAACTACCTGCTACAACCCAAATCCAACCCTTTTCCTACACAGGTTTCTACCAAGAAGACATCTGGATCGTGTGCGACGCTAGAGCTGTGATTGTACTGTATCTACGTTCCCCTACCTCTTCTCTTGGAACTACCTGCTACAACCCAAATGCAACCCTTTTCCTACACAGGTTTCTACCAAGAAGACGTCTGGATCGTGTGGGGTGCTAGAGCAGTAATTGTATAGTACCAACGTTCCCCTACCCCTAATCTTGGAACTACCTGCTACAACCCAAATGCAACCCTTTTCCTACACAGGTTTCTGCTAAGAAGACGTCTGGATCGTGTGCGACGCTAGAGCAGTGATTGTATAGTACCTACGTTACCCTACCTCTTCTCTTGGAACTACCTGCTACAACCCAAATGCAACCCTTTTCCTACACAAGATTCTACCAAGAAGACGTCTGGATCGTGTGCGATGCTAGAGCAGTGATTGTACTGTATCTACGTTCCCCTACCCCTTCTCTTGGAACTACCTACTACAACCCAAATGCTACCCCCTTCCTCCACAGGTTTTTACCAAGAAGACGCCTGGATCGTGTGCGACGCTAGAGCAGTGATTGTATAGTACCTACGTTCCCCTACCTCTTCTCTTGGAACTACCTGCTACAACCCAAATGCAACCCCCTTCCTACACAGTTTTTTACCAAGAAGACGTCTGGATCGTGTGCGACGCTAGAGCAGTGATTGTACTGTATCTACGTTCCCCTACCTCTTCTCTTGCAACTACCTGCTACAACCCAAATGCAACCCCTTTCCTACACAGTTTTTTACCAAGAAGACATCTGGATCGTGTGCGACGCTAGAGCAGTGATTGTACTGTATCTACGTTCCCCTACCTCTTCTCTTGGAACTACCTGCTACAACCCAAATGCAACCCCCTTCCTACACAGTTTTTTACCAAGAAGACGTCTGGATCGTGTGCGACGCTAGAGCAGTGATTGTACTGTATCTACGTTCCCCTACCTCTTCTCTTGGAACTACCTGCTACAACCCAAATGCAACCCCCTTCCTACACAGTTTTTTACCAAGAAGACGTCTGGATCGTGTGCGACGCTAGAGCAGTGATTGTACTGTATCTACGTTCCCCTACCTCTTCTCTTGGAACTACCTGCTACAACCCAAATGCAACCCCCTTCCTACACAGTTTTTTACCAAGAAGACGTCTGGATCGTGTGCGACGCTAGAGCAGTGATTGTACTGTATCTACGTTCCCCTACCTCTTCTCTTGGAGCTACCTGCTACACCCAAATGCAACCCCCTTCCTACACAGGTTTCTGCTAAGAAGACGTCTGGATCGTGTGCGACGCTAGAGCAGTGATTGTACTGTATCTACGTCCCCTACCTCTTCTCTTGGAACTACCTGCTACACCCAAATGCAACCCCCTTCCTACACAGTTTTCTACCAAGAAGACGTCTGGATTGTGTGCGACGCTAGAGCAGTGATTGTACTGTATCTACGTTCCCCTACCTCTTCTCTTGGAACTACCTGCTACACCCAAATGCAACCCCCTTCCTACACAGTTTTCTACCAAGAAGACGTCTGGATCGTGTGCGACGCTAGAGCAGTGATTGTACTGTATCTACGTTCCCCTACCCCTTCTCTTGGAACTACCTGCTACACCGAAATGCAACCCCCTTCCTACACAGTTTTCTACCAAGAAGACGTCTGGATCGTGTGCGACGCTAGAGCAGTGATTGTACTGTATCTACGTTCCACTACCTCTTCTCTTGGAACTACCTGCTACTTCCAAATGCTACCCCCTTCCTACAAAGGTTTCTACCAAGAAGACGTCTGGATCGTGTGCGACGCTAGAGCAGTGATTGTATAGTACCTACGTTCCCCTACCTCTTCTCTTGGAACTACCTGCTACAACCCAAATGCAACCCTTTTCCTACACAGGTTTCTGCTAAGAAGACGTCTGGATCGTGTGCGACGCTAGAGCAGTGATTGTACTGTATCTACGTTCCCCTACCCCTTCTCTTGGAACTACCTGCTACAACCCAAATGCTACCCCCTTCCTTCACAGGTTTCTACCAAGAAGACGTCTGTATCGTGTGCTGCGCTAGAGCAGTGATTGTATAGTACCTACGTTCCCCTACCTCTTCTCTTGGAACTACCTGCTACAACCCAAATGCAACCCCCTTCCTACACAGGTTTCTGCTAAGGAGACGTCTGTATCGTGTGTGACGCTAGAGCAGTGATTGTATAGTACCAACGTTCCCCTACCCCTTCTCTTGGAACTACCTGCTACAACCCAAATGCAACCCTTTTCCTACACAAGGTTTCTGCTAAGAAGACGTCTGGATCGTGTGCGACGCTAGAGCAGTGATTGTACTGTATCTACGTTCCCCTACCTCTTCTCTTGGAACTACCTGCTACTCCCAAATGCAACCCCCTTCCTACACTGTTTTCTACCAAGAAGACGTCTGGATCGTGTGCGACGCTAGAGCAGTGATTGTACTGTATCTACGTTCCCCTACCTCTTCTCTTGGAACTACCTGCTACACCCAAATGCAACCCCCTTCCTACACAGTTTTTTACCAAGAAGACGTCTGGATCGTGTGCGACGCTAGAGCAGTGATTGTACAGTATCTACGTTTCCCTACCTCTTCTCTTGGAACTACCTGCTACACCCAAGTGCAACCCCCTTCCTACACAGTTTTCTACCAAGAAGACGTCTGGATCATGTGCGACGCTAGAGCAGTGATTGTACTGTATCTACGTTCCCCTACCTCTTGCCTTGGTACTACCTGCTACAACCCAAATTCAACCCCCTTCCTACACAGGTTTCTACGAAGAAGACGTCAGGATCGTGTGCGGCGCTAGAGCAGTGATTGTATAGTACCTACGTTCCCCTACCTTTTCTCTTGGAACTACCTGCTACAACTCAAATGCAACCCTTTTCCTACACAGGTTTCTACCAAGAAGACGTCTGGATCGTGTGCGACGCTAGAGCTGTGATGGTACTGCATCTACGTTCCCCTACCTCTTCTCTTGGAACTACCTGCTACACCCAAATGCAACCCCCTTCCTACACAGTTTTCTACCAAGAAGACGTCTCGATCGTGTGCGACGCTAGAGCAGTGATTGTACTGTATCTACGTTCCCCTACCTCTTGCCTTGGTACTACCTGCTACAACCCAAATTCAACCCCCTTCCTACACAGGTTTCTACGAAGAAGACGTCAGGATCGTGTGCGGCGCTAGAGCAGTGATTGTATAGTACCTACGTTCCCCTACCTTTTCTCTTGGAACTGCCTGCTACAACCCAAATGCAACCCTTTTCCTACACAGGTTTCTACCAAGAAGACGTCTGGATCGTGTGCGACGCTAGAGCTGTGATGGTACTGTATCTACGTTCTCCTACCTCTTCTCTTGGAACTACCTGCTACAACCCAAATGCAACCCTTTTCCTACACAGGTTTCTACCAAGAAGACGTCTGGATCGTGTGCGTCGCTAGAGCAGTGACTGTATAGTACCTACGTTCCCCTACCACTTCTCTTGGAACTACCTGCTACACCCAAATGCTACCCCCTTCCTACACATGTGTCTAACAAGAAGACGTCTGGATCGTGTGCGTCGCTAGAGCAGTGACTGTATAGTACCTACGTTCCCCTACCACTTCTCTTGGAACTACCTGCTACACCCAAATGCTACCCCCTTCCTACACATGTGTCTAACAAGAAGACGTCTGGATCGTGTGCGTCGCTAGAGCAGTGACTGTATAGTACCTACGTTCCCCTACCACTTCTCTTGGAACTACCTGCTACACCCAAATGCTACCCCCTTCCTACACATGTGTCTAACAAGAAGACGTCTGGATCGTGTGCGTCGCTAGAGCAGTGACTGTATAGTACCTACGTTCCCCTACCACTTCTCTTGGAACTACCTGCTACACCCAAATGCTACCCCCTTCCTACACATGTGTCTAACAAGAAGACGTCTGGATCGTGTGGGGTGCTAGAGCAGTGACTGTATAGTACCTACGTTCCCCTACCACTTCTCTTGGAACTACCTGCTACAACCCAAATGCTACCCCCTTCCTACACATGTGTCTAACAAGAAGACGTCTGGATCGTGTGGGGTGCTAGAGCAGTGATTGTATAGTACCTACGTTCCCCTACCACTTCTCTTGGAACTACCTGCTACACCAAATGCAACCCCCTCCTACACAGGTTTCTACCAAGAAGACGACAGGATCGTGTGCGGCGCTAGAGCAGTGACTGTATAGTACCTACGTTCCCCTACCACTTCTCTTGGAACTACCTGCTACACCCAAATGCTACCCCCTTCCTACACATGTGTCTAACAAGAAGACGTCTGGATCGTGTGGGGCGCTAGAGCAGTGACTGTATAGTACCTACGTTCCCCTACCTCTTCTCTTGGAACTACCTGCTACACCTAAATGCTACCCCCTTCCTACACATGTGTCTAACAAGAAGACGTATGGATCGTGTGCGGCGCTAGAGCAGTGATTGTATAGTACCTACGTTCCCCTACCTCTTCTCTTGGAACTACCTGCTACACCTAAATGCTACCCCCTTCCTACACATGTGTCTAACAAGAAGACGTCTGGATCGTGTGGGGCACTAGAGCAGTCATTGTATAGTACCTACGTTCCCCTACCTCTTCTCTTGGAACTACCTGCTACACCTAAATGCTACCCCCTTCCTACACATGTGTCTAACAAGAAGACGTCTGGATCGTGTGCGGCGCTAGAGCAGTGACTGTATAGTACCTACGTTCCCCTAACTCTTCTCTTGGAACTAACTGCTACACCTAAATGCTACCCCCTTCCTACACATGTGTCTAACAAGAAGACGTCTGGATCGTGTGGGGCACTAGAGCAGTGATTGTATAGTACCTACGTTCCCCTACCTCTTCTCTTGGAACTACCTGCTACACCTAAATGCTACCCCCTTCCTACACATGTGTCTAACAAGAAGACGTCTGGATCGTGTGGGGCACTAGAGCAGTGATTGTATAGTACCGACGTTCCCCTACCTCTTCTCTTGGAACTACCTGCTACACCTAAATGCTACCCCCTTCCTACACAAGTGTCTAACAAGAAGACGTCAGGATCGTGTGCGGCGCTAGAGCAGCGATTGTATAGTACCTACGTTCCCCTACCGCTTCTTTTGGAACTACCTGCTACACCAAATGCAACCCCCTTCCTACACATGTGTCTAACAAGAAGACGTCTGGATCGTGTGCGTCGCTAGAGCAGTGACTGTATAGTACCTACGTTCCCCTAACTCTTCTCTTGGAACTAACTGCTACACCTAAATGCTACCCCCTTCCTACACATGTGTCTAACAAGAAGACCTCTGGATCGTGTGGGGCACTAGAGCAGTGATTGTATAGTACCTACGTTCCCCTACCTCTTCTCTTGGAACTACCTGCTACACCTAAATGCTACCCCCTTCCTACACATGTGTCTAACAAGAAGACGTCTGGATCGTGTGCGGCGCTAGAGCAGTGATTGTATAGTACCTACGTTCCCCTACCTCTTCTCTTGGAACTACCTGCTACACCTAAATGCTACCCCCTTCCTACACATGTGTCTAACAAGAAGACGTCTGGATCGTGTGGGGCACTAGAGCAGTGATTGTATAGTACCTACGTTCCCCTACCTCTTCTCTTGGAACTACCTGCTACACCTAAATGCTACCCCCTTCCTACACATGTGTCTAACAAGAAGACGTCTGGATCGTGTGCGGCGCTAGAGCAGTGACTGTATAGTACCTACGTTCCCCTAACTCTTCTCTTGGAACTAACTGCTACACCTAAATGCTACCCCCTTCCTACACATGTGTCTAACAAGAAGACGTCTGGATCGTGTGGGGCACTAGAGCAGTGATTGTATAGTACCTACGTTCCCCTACCTCTTCTCTTGGAACTACCTGCTACACCTAAATGCTACCCCCTTCCTACACATGTGTCTAACAAGAAGATTTCTGGATCCTGTGCGGCGCTAGAGCAATGACTGTATAGTACCTACGTTCCCCTGCCTCTTCTCTTGGAACTACCTGCTACAACCCAAATGCAACCACCTTCCACACAGGTGTCTACCAAGAAGACGTCTGGATCGTGTGCGTCGCTAGAGCAGCGATTGTATAGTACCTACGTTCCCCTACCGCTTCTTTTGGAACTACCTGCTACACCAAATGCAACCCCCTTCCTACACATGTGTCTAACAAGAAGACGTCTGGATCGTGTGGGGCGCTAGAGCAGTGACTGTATAGTACCTACGTTCCCCTACCTCTTCTCTTGTAACTACCTGCTACACCTAAATGCTACCCCCTTCCTACACATGAGTCTAAGAAGAAGGCGTCTGGATCGTGTGTGGCGCTAGAGCAATGATTGTATAGTACCTACGTTCCCCTACCACTTCCCTTGGAACTACCTGCTACAACCCAAATGCAACCCCCTTCCTACACAGGTTTCTAAGAAGAAGGCGTCTGGATCGTGTGCGGCGCTAGAGCAATGATTGTATAGTACCTACGTTCCCCTACCACTTCCCTTGGAACTACCTGCTACTACCCAAATGCAACCCCCTTCCTACACATGTGTCTAACAAGAAGACGTCTGGATCGTGTGGGGTGCTAGAGCAGTGACTGTATAGTACCTACGTTCCCCTACCTCTTCTCTTGGAACTTCCTGCTACACCTAAATGCTACCCCCTTCCTACACATGTGTCTAACAAGAAGACGTCTGGATCGTGTGGGGTGCTAGAGCAGTGACTGTATAGTACCTACGTTCCCCTACCTCTTCTCTTGGAACTACCTGCTACACCTAAATTCTACCCCCTTCCTACACATGTGTCTAACAAGAAGACGTCTGGATCGTGTGGGGTGCTAGAGCAGTGATTGTATAGTACCAACGTTCCCCTACCCCTTCTCTTGGAACTACCTGCTACTTCCAAATGTAACCTCTTTCCTACCCAGGTTTCTGCCAAGAAGTCGTCTGTATCGTGTGCGTCGCTAGAGCAGTGATTGTATAGTACCTACGTTCCCCTACCTCTTCTTTTGGAAATACCTACTACACCCAAATGCAACCCCCTTCCTACACAGGTGTCTACCAAGAAGACGTCTGGATCGTGTGCGGCGCAAGAGAAGTGACTGTATAGTACCTACGTTCCCCTACCAAATCTCTTGGAACTACCTGATACACCTAAATGCTACCCCCTTCCTACACATGTGTCTAACAAGAAGACGTCTGGATCGTGTGGGGTGCTAGAGCAGCGATTGTATAGTACCTACGTTCCCCTACCGCTTCTCTTGGAACTACTTGCTACACCCAAATGCAACCCCCTTCCTACACAGGTTTCTACCAAGAAGACGTCTGGATCGTGTGCGGCGCTAGAGCAGTGATTGTATAGTACCTACGTGCCCCTACCTCTTCTCTTGGAACTACCTGCTACAACCCAAATGCAACCCCTTTCCTACACAGGTGTCTACCAAGAAGACGTCTGGATCGTGTGGGGTGCTAGAGCAGTGACTGTATAGTACCTACGTGCCCCTACCTCTTCTCTTGGAACTACCTGCTACACCTAAATGCAACCCCCTTCCTACACAGGTTTCTACGAAGAAGACGTCAGGATCATGTGCGGCGCTAGAGCAGTGATTGTATAGTACCTACGTTCCCCTACCTCTTACCTTGGAACTACCTGCTACAACCCAAATGCAACCCCCCTCCTACACAGGTGTCTACCAAGAAGACGTCTGGATCGTGTGGGGTGCTAGAGCAGTGATTGTATAGTACCTATGTTCCCCTACCTCTTGCCTTGGTACTACCTGCTACAACCCAAATGCAACCCCCTTCCTACACAGGTTTCTACGAAGAAGACGTCAGGATCATGTGCGGCGCTAGAGCAGTGATTGTATAGTACCTACGTTCCCCTACTTCTTACCTTGGAACTACCTGCTACAACCCAAATGCAACCCCCTTCCTACACAGGTTTCTACGAAGAAGACGTCAGGATCGTGTGCGGCGCTAGAGCAGTGATTGTATAGTACCTACGTTCCCCTACCTCTTGCCTTGGTACTACCTGCTACAACCCAAATGCAACCCCCTTCCTACACAGGTTTCTACGAAGAAGACGTCAGGATCGTGTGCGGCGCTAGAGCAGTGATTGTATAGTACCTACGTTCCCCTATCTCTTACCTTGGAACTACCTGCTACAACCCAAATGCAACCCCCCTCCTACACAGGTGTCTACCAAGAAGACGTCAGGATCATGTGCGGCGCTAGAGCAGTGATTGTGTAGTACCTATGTTCCCCTACCTCTTGCTTTGGTACTACCTGCTTTATCTGGTACGTTTGAGTGAATGTAATTAGATTGATAATGTAATTGTCATTGTGTATAAATGCTTAAGATACCATTGCAATATTATCTACCTTTACAAGACTTGTCATAAAAATAGCTCTGTTTGCTCTGTCCATAAATTACCCTTGCAGCGCCTACAGGCCCAAAATCCGTTAACCTATATTGTATCCGACAAAACCCCAAAGCTATTACAACTGAATTAACCTCCTCTATTGATTTATGTTATCTTAGTGAATTAAAAAGTGTGCAAAGACGTTTTCAGCCGCTGTTATAAATTCAAAAAGGCGGTTAAGCCACCGGCGACGCGGTGAGTTGTTAACTAGCTGAGATATTTATTGACAATCCCGCACAAGCCCAATTGGATGCCTTTTAACTAGCCGCACTCTTTAACATTCCTCCTAAATTAAACAACTTTTTTCGGTATGATGTTTCAATCATTAAAAAAACAAAACTGTATTCAAAGTTTCATGTGGTTGGAAATTTGTATTTAACCTGGGTTTACATAGTAAATAAATATGCATAAATCTATATTAAAACGCATTTTATTTCATATTTAAAACACCACATTCTCATAAACTACAAGGTACTAATGTGGTATGTTCCTCTCTCAAGATAGAGAACAGTTTGAGAAATCTAACTTCCAAACGTTTCTTTCAAAGTACCAGGAAAAATCTTTCCTCTACCATAACTAAAATAATATTTGTAAAATTATACCATTTCCCACATTCGGTCTACCAAAGTACTACAGGATCGACTTTTAAATACAGGTAATCTATAACTTATAAATGACTTCTAAAATTGTTTTTATAAAGTAAAATTACTGTCATTGTTAATTGCGTTCATTGTTGTACTTCAATGTTGTTCATTTAATTTAAAGAAGAATTAAAATTTAATTAAACAAGTAATAGGAAATAATATTGAAACAATTCCAATTCAAGTAAACTAATAAAAGTTTAACTTTAGTTACTTTTTAATAAAGAAATACAAATAATATAAATATGACAGAATCACACTACGTGGTAAAATAGAAAGCGAAATTATTGAAATTATTTAAATTAATTAATTAAATTTAATTAATGAAATTATATTTGAGAAAACTGTTTTAACATCAAGTGCCATTCACTACAAGTTTAAAAAAATGTGTTATTTGAACTTGAGTGGATGAATAAGAGATATATTATTACCGATTGAACATTTCAGTTATATATACTGTGTTATATACATATATATATATATATATATATATATATATATATATATATATATATATATATATATATATATATATATAGAGAGAGAGAGAGAGAGAGAGAGATTGTTAGTGTGGACACAGAAAAGTGTAAAATAGCAGCAAATATATCAATTTAAAATTATGATTCAAAAAAGCATGAAATTAGATGCTGCTTATACGTAACCGTTAGTTAAAACTTTACATTACAAAAGCACTTCCCGACATCTTTGGAAACCCTATTCGCTTAACTCTTTGATGTTTTCGCTCTAACCCATTTCTTTCATTCCCCAACAATAGAAATCTACCCCATTTCATAAAAATCATCTACTTTTCCCTAACCAAGAGACTTCATTATGCGAGTGGTCCAAATCCCTTGCGTGTTTTGATTTATTAATGTTTTTCCTTCTGTATAAAGGTTTATATAAAATTTCGTCAAGAACATCAGTCCCCGCGTAATAATTAAAACGACCAATATAAACAAAAATGGTTGAATGACAATTCCTACTCAGGTCGGCAAAAACAAACATAATTTTAGTTATTTTTAATTAAATAATTATAATTAATATAAATAAAGTAACACAACCTGTGAGTTAAAACAGCTGTTCTGTCACATAACCTGCAACATTAAATCAGCTGTTTTATGAAATCATATGTTATCACTTATTTTAAGCCAAATGCGAGACCATAGCTATATAGCATTCCTTGACCCTTTTGTGGAAAATATTTCTCCCATATAAAAATAAAATTAATTCATAAAATTTAACTACTAAATTATTATATGAAAAACACTGTATTAACATCCATTGCCATCCACTACAAGTTTAAAAATATGTAATTGAACTCAAGTGGATGAATATAAAGTACTTTATTAACGATTGAAATTTTGAAAAAAAATATAGGGAGAGTGTGAACTAACATAAGTAATCGATAAGCGGCTCTGGATTAGTCAGAACTTTCCCATGCTTACTTAAGGATTCTTTGGCTTATATCTAGCTTTATAATATTGAATAGAATTATCTAAGAGAACATTTAGTAAAAGTTTCAATTTATTCTACTTGTTTGGTAAGACC
Source organism: Prosapia bicincta (assembly GCA_036971475.1). Classification (NCBI taxonomy): domain Eukaryota; kingdom Metazoa; phylum Arthropoda; class Insecta; order Hemiptera; family Cercopidae; genus Prosapia; species Prosapia bicincta. The sequence continues at coordinate 763,712 of JBAIZL010000036.1, read as the reverse complement.
AAAATGTGTACCTTGTAATACAGGTATTTGTGAATATTTTCTATACAAAAAATGTACATTGGAAAAATTTAAAACACGAAGTAAATTTAATTAAAGGCAAAATTATCTCATTATGCGTGATTAATGGGAGTTATAAAAGTGAGTTTAAAATTTCAAACATTTATGCCAAGGTAGGTGAGATGGAGGTTGGACAAGGACAGATCTGCGGTCGTTGTACGATCCACTTGACATCATATTTTGAGTAATAGTTGGTCTTCCCGCTTTACCGAGTATATATATATATATATATATATATATATATATATATATATATTGCTCGGTAATATTATCACACACAGTTATTTATGCGAATTCTATTTTCCAATACAAATATTTTCCTGCGTTCTTAAAAAGGAATATTATTTGTAGTAAGTCATAATTAAAACTCAGTTACGTATTCTACTTTGCCTCTGTTGGGACAATAGATTGTTGCCACTAAAGCGCTCAAAGTTAATTCGATTAAACTTTAAATGCTTAAGTCATAATTAAAACTCAGTTACGTATTCTACTTTGCCTCTGTTGGAACAATAGATTGTTGCCACTAAAGCGCTCAACGTTAATTCGATTAAACTTTAAATGCTCAAGTCATAATTAAAACCCAGCTTACGTATTCTACTTTGCCTCTGTTGGGACAATAGATTGTTGCCACTAAAGCGCTCAACGTTAATTCGATTAAACTTTAAATGCTCAAGTCATAATTAAAACCCAGCTTACGTATTCTACTTTGCCTCTGTTGGGACAATAGATTGTTGCCACTAAAGCGCTCAAAGTTAATTCGATTAAACTTTAAATGCTTAAGTCATAATTAAAACCCAGCTTACGTATTCTACTTTGCCTCTGTTGGAACAATAGATTGTTGCCACTAAAGCGCTCAAAGTTAATTCGATTAAACTTTAAATGCTTAAGTCATAATCAAAACTCAGTTACGTATTCTACTTTGCCTCTGTTGGAACAATAGATTGTTGCCACTAAAGCGCTCAACGTTAATTCGATTAAACTTTAAATGCTTAAGTCATAATTAAAACTCAGTTACGTATTCTACTTTGCCTCTGTTGGAACAATAGATTGTTGCCACTAAAGCGCTCAACGTTAATTCGATTAAACTTTAAATGCTTAAGTCATAATTAAAACTCAGTTACGTATTCTACTTTGCCTCTGTTGGAACAATAGATTGTTGCCACTAAAGCGCTCAAAGTTAATTCGATTAAACTTTAAATGCTTAAGTCATAATCAAAACTCAGTTACGTATTCTACTTTGCCTCTGTTGGAACAATAGATTGTTGCCACTAAAGCGCTCAACGTTAATTCGATTAAACTTTAAATGCTTAAGTCATAATTAAAACCCAGCTTACGTATTCTACTTTGCCTCTGTTGGAACAATAGATTGTTGCCACTAAAGCGCTCAACGTTAATTCGATTAAACTTTAAATGCTTAAGTCATAATTAAAACTCAGTTACGTATTCTACTTTGCCTCTGTTGGAACAATAGATTGTTGCCACTAAAGCGCTCAACGTTAATTCAATTAAACTTTAAAACAATTACACTCCTGTGCATAATTTATTGGTAGGCCCTATGTATTTGTTATACTGTATACAGCGTGTGACACATCAAGTGCTATGAATCCGGCCGCGGAGAGATCCGAGCTCTGTCAGTGCCAGGCTCGAAACGAAAGCCCGTTTCTGTTATTTATTACACCACGTCCGAACCTAATTGACAGGCAACAGTCACGGAGCCTAGAAATTTACATTGCTTTGAACTAGGGCCCGTCAGGGGAAATGAAATTTGACATCTAATTTCAATATAATAAAATGTGATTTGAGTCGTTTTTACCTGTGAAACACGGAGCAGCCAACACGTCCGACGGCCACGACCTTCGTAATGGAGACGTCAAACAGATAGAAAGTGCAAGGAGCATAAATAGGACTCTCGTTTCTTGGCCTGTCTGCTTCCTAAGCGGAAACATTTATGCAGGAAACGTACTGGTGCTTCTCAAAGTGTTTACCAATTTAACTTATTTTTAGAATACCTATCAATTTATTTTTCTTCATAACAACTTTTAACTCAAAGTACAAAATGTTATAAAATGATTTTTTTTTTAATTTACGTAGAGGTTTATTTCCGACTTTAACACTTTAAACTAAACTTTTTAAAACCATAATTGTTCAATTCCTTCTATTAGTTCGCACTCTTCTTATACATAACTTGATCGAATTTTCAATTGCTAACAAAATACCTTTTTATTCGTCCACGCAAGTTCAAATACATTTTTTTAAACTTATAGTGGATGACACTTGATGTTAATACAGTTTTTTTAAAAAATAATAATTCATTGGTTAAATTTAATAAACTAATTTTAGTTTTATATGGGAGAAAAATCTTTCACAAAGATTTATGTAATATAGTTGTTTCGTCCCATTTGGTTTAAAATAAGTGATAACATATATTTAATAACACAGCTGATTTTAGCTTGTAGGTCATGAGGCAGAACAGCTGTTTTAGTGCACAGGTTATGTTACGTTATTCGTATTAGTTGTAATTATTTAATAAAAAGTAACTGAAATAAAATTTGTCTTGATTGCCCTTTTACGAATTGATTTTTAACAATTTGTGTTACTATTACTTGTTTTAATAATTACTTTCCCAAATTGCGTGTAAATAGATTCACGAGCCCCAGTATTCTGAAAGACCATTGTTTTAACTTGTTTATTTTACACACTTTTTTATTACGGAAAATATGTATATCGTACACACGGTAAAATTGCATGATCTATTTTTTTGTATTTACTGTCAACCTTGAACGTGTATTCTAGTTACCCTATAGTCATGGATTTGTACTGAACAAAATCTTTAATCGATATATTCACCATAAATCCAGTGGATGTTGTTTTCGTATTTTTTTGTATTTACTGTCAACCTTGAACGTGTATTCTAGTTACCCTATAGTCATGGATTTGTACTGAACAAAATCTTTAATCGATATATTCACCATAAATCCAGTGGATGTTGTTTTCGTATTTTTTTGTATTTACTGTCAACCTTGAACGTGTATTCTAGTTACCCTATAGTCATGGATTTGTACTGAACAAAATCTTTAATCGATATATTCACCATAAATCCAGAGGATGTTGTTTTCGTATTTTTTTGTATTTACTGTCAACCTTGAACGTGTATTCTAGTTACCCTATAGTCATGGATTTGTACTGAACAAAATCTTTAATCGATATATTCACCATAAATCCAGAGGATGTTGTTTTCGTATTTTTTTGTATTTACTGTCAACCTTGAACGTGTATTCTAGTTACCCTATAGTCATGGATTTGTACTGAACAAAATCTTTAATCGATATATTCACCATAAATCCAGAGGATGTTGTTTTCGTATTTTTTTGTATTTACTGTCAACCTTGAACGTGTATTCTAGTTACCCTATAGTCATGGATTTGTACTGAACAAAATCTTTAATCGATATATTCACCATAAATCCAGAGGATGTTGTTTTCGTATTTTTTTGTATTTACTGTCAACCTTGAACGTGTATTCTAGTTACCCTATAGTCATGGATTTGTACTGAACAAAATCTTTAATCGATATATTCACCATAAATCCAGAGGATGTTGTTTTCGTATTTTTTTGTATTTACTGTCAACCTTGAACGTGTATTCTAGTTACCCTATAGTCATGGATTTGTACTGAACAAAATCTTTAATCGATATATTCACCATAAATCCAGAGGATGTTGTTTTCGTATTTTTTTGTATTTACTGTCAACCTTGAACGTGTATTCTAGTTACCCTATAGTCATGGATTTGTACTGAACAAAATCTTTAATCGATATATTCACCATAAATCCAGAGGATGTTGTTTTCGTATTTTTTTGTATTTACTGTCAACCTTGAACGTGTATTCTAGTTACCCTATAGTCATGGATTTGTACTGAACAAAATCTTTAATCGATATATTCACCATAAATCCAGAGGATGTTGTTTTCGTATTTTTTTGTATTTACTGTCAACCTTGAACGTGTATTCTAGTTACCCTATAGTCATGGATTTGTACTGAACAAAATCTTTAATCGATATATTCACCATAAATCCAGAGGATGTTGTTTTCGTATTTTTTTGTATTTACTGTCAACCTTGAACGTGTATTCTAGTTACCCTATAGTCATGGATTTGTACTGAACAAAATCTTTAATCGATATATTCACCATAAATCCAGAGGATGTTGTTTTCGTATTTTTTTGTATTTACTGTCAACCTTGAACGTGTATTCTAGTTACCCTATAGTCATGGATTTGTACTGAACAAAATCTTTAATCGATATATTCACCATAAATCCAGAGGATGTTGTTTTCGTATTTTTTTGTATTTACTGTCAACCTTGAACGTGTATTCTAGTTACCCTATAGTCATGGATTTGTACTGAACAAAATCTTTAATCGATATATTCACCATAAATCCAGAGGATGTTGTTTTCGTATTTTTTTGTATTTACTGTCAACCTTGAACGTGTATTCTAGTTACCCTATAGTCATGGATTTGTACTGAACAAAATCTTTAATCGATATATTCACCATAAATCCAGAGGATGTTGTTTTCGTATTTTTTTGTATTTACTGTCAACCTTGAACGTGTATTCTAGTTACCCTATAGTCATGGATTTGTACTGAACAAAATCTTTAATCGATATATTCACCATAAATCCAGAGGATGTTGTTTTCGTATTTTTTTGTATTTACTGTCAACCTTGAACGTGTATTCTAGTTACCCTATAGTCATGGATTTGTACTGAACAAAATCTTTAATCGATATATTCACCATAAATCCAGAGGATGTTGTTTTCGTATTTTTTTGTATTTACTGTCAACCTTGAACGTGTATTCTAGTTACCCTATAGTCATGGATTTGTACTGAACAAAATCTTTAATCGATATATTCACCATAAATCCAGAGGATGTTGTTTTCGTATTTTTTTGTATTTACTGTCAACCTTGAACGTGTATTCTAGTTACCCTATAGTCATGGATTTGTACTGAACAAAATCTTTAATCGATATATTCACCATAAATCCAGAGGATGTTGTTTTCGTATTTTTTTGTATTTACTGTCAACCTTGAACGTGTATTCTAGTTACCCTATAGTCATGGATTTGTACTGAACAAAATCTTTAATCGATATATTCACCATAAATCCAGAGGATGTTGTTTTCGTATTTTTTTGTATTTACTGTCAACCTTGAACGTGTATTCTAGTTACCCTATAGTCATGGATTTGTACTGAACAAAATCTTTAATCGATATATTCACCATAAATCCAGAGGATGTTGTTTTCGTATTTTTTTGTATTTACTGTCAACCTTGAACGTGTATTCTAGTTACCCTATAGTCATGGATTTGTACTGAACAAAATCTTTAATCGATATATTCACCATAAATCCAGAGGATGTTGTTTTCGTATTTTTTTGTATTTACTGTCAACCTTGAACGTGTATTCTAGTTACCCTATAGTCATGGATTTGTACTGAACAAAATCTTTAATCGATATATTCACCATAAATCCAGAGGATGTTGTTTTCGTATTTTTTTGTATTTACTGTCAACCTTGAACGTGTATTCTAGTTACCCTATAGTCATGGATTTGTACTGAACAAAATCTTTAATCGATATATTCACCATAAATCCAGAGGATGTTGTTTTCGTATTTTTTTGTATTTACTGTCAACCTTGAACGTGTATTCTAGTTACCCTATAGTCATGGATTTGTACTGAACAAAATCTTTAATCGATATATTCACCATAAATCCAGAGGATGTTGTTTTCGTATTTTTTTGTATTTACTGTCAACCTTGAACGTGTATTCTAGTTACCCTATAGTCATGGATTTGTACTGAACAAAATCTTTAATCGATATATTCACCATAAATCCAGAGGATGTTGTTTTCGTATTTTTTTGTATTTACTGTCAACCTTGAACGTGTATTCTAGTTACCCTATAGTCATGGATTTGTACTGAACAAAATCTTTAATCGATATATTCACCATAAATCCAGAGGATGTTGTTTTCGTATTTTTTTGTATTTACTGTCAACCTTGAACGTGTATTCTAGTTACCCTATAGTCATGGATTTGTACTGAACAAAATCTTTAATCGATATATTCACCATAAATCCAGAGGATGTTGTTTTCGTATTTTTTTGTATTTACTGTCAACCTTGAACGTGTATTCTAGTTACCCTATAGTCATGGATTTGTACTGAACAAAATCTTTAATCGATATATTCACCATAAATCCAGAGGATGTTGTTTTCGTATTTTTTTGTATTTACTGTCAACCTTGAACGTGTATTCTAGTTACCCTATAGTCATGGATTTGTACTGAACAAAATCTTTAATCGATATATTCACCATAAATCCAGAGGATGTTGTTTTCGTATTTTTTTGTATTTACTGTCAACCTTGAACGTGTATTCTAGTTACCCTATAGTCATGGATTTGTACTGAACAAAATCTTTAATCGATATATTCACCATAAATCCAGTGGATGTTGTTTTCGTATTTTTTTGTATTTACTGTCAACCTTGAACGTGTATTCTAGTTACCCTATAGTCATGGATTTGTACTGAACAAAATCTTTAATCGATATATTCACCATAAATCCAGAGGATGTTGTTTTCGTATTTTTTTGTATTTACTGTCTACCTTGAACGTGTATTCTAGTTACCCTATAGTCATGGATTTGTACTGAACAAAATCTTTAATCGATATATTCACCATAAATCCAGAGGATGTTGTTTTCGTATTTTTTTGTATTTACTGTCAACCTTGAACGTGTATTCTAGTTACCCTATAGTCATGGATTTGTACTGAACAAAACCTTTAATCGATATATTCACCATAAATCCAGAGGATGTTGTTTTCGTATTTTTTTGTATTTACTGTCAACCTTGAACGTGTATTCTAGTTACCCTATAGTCATGGATTTGTACTGAACAAAATCTTTAATCGATATATTCACCATAAATCCAGAGGATTTTGTTTTCGTATTTTTTTGTAATTACTGTCAACCTTGAACGTGTATTCTAGTTACCCTATAGTCATGGATTTGTACTGAACAAAATCTTTAATCGATATATTCACCATAAATCCAGTGGATGTTGTTTTCGTATTTTTTTGTATTTACTGTCAACCTTGAACGTGTATTCTAGTTACCCTATAGTCATGGATTTGTACTGAACAAAATCTTTAATCGATATATTCACCATAAATCCAGAGGATGTTGTTTTCGTATTTTTTTGTATTTACTGTCTACCTTGAACGTGTATTCTAGTTACCCTATAGTCATGGATTTGTACTGAACAAAATCTTTAATCGATATATTCACCATAAATCCAGAGGATGTTGTTTTCGTATTTTTTTGTATTTACTGTCAACCTTGAACGTGTATTCTAGTTACCCTATAGTCATGGATTTGTACTGAACAAAACCTTTAATCGATATATTCACCATAAATCCAGAGGATGTTGTTTTCGTATTTTTTTGTATTTACTGTCAACCTTGAACGTGTATTCTAGTTACCCTATAGTCATGGATTTGTACTGAACAAAATCTTTAATCGATATATTCACCATAAATCCAGAGGATGTTGTTTTCGTATTTTTTTGTATTTACTGTCAACCTTGAACGTGTATTCTAGTTACCCTATAGTCATGGATTTGTACTGAACAAAATCTTTAATCGATATATTCACCATAAATCCAGTGGATGTTGTTTTCGTATTTTTTTGTATTTACTGTCAACCTTGAACGTGTATTCTAGTTACCCTATAGTCATGGATTTGTACTGAACAAAATCTTTAATCGATATATTCACCATAAATCCAGAGGATGTTGTTTTCGTATTTTTTTGTATTTACTGTCAACCTTGAACGTGTATTCTAGTTACCCTATAGTCATGGATTTGTACTGAACAAAATCTTTAATCGATATATTCACCATAAATCCAGAGGATTTTGTTTTCGTATTTTTTTGTATTTACTGTCAACCTTGAACGTGTATTCTAGTTACCCTATAGTCATGGATTTGTACTGAACAAAATCTTTAATCGATATATTCACCATAAATCCAGAGGATGTTGTTTTCGTATTTTTTTGTATTTACTGTCAACCTTGAACGTGTATTCTAGTTACCCTATAGTCATGGATTTGTACTGAACAAAATCTTTAATCGATATATTCACCATAAATCCAGAGGATGTTGTTTTCGTATTTTTTTGTATTTACTGTCAACCTTGAACGTGTATTCTAGTTACCCTATAGTCATGGATTTGTACTGAACAAAATCTTTAATCGATATATTCACCATAAATCCAGTGGATGTTGTTTTCGTATTTTTTTGTATTTACTGTCAACCTTGAACGTGTATTCTAGTTACCCTATAGTCATGGATTTGTACTGAACAAAATCTTTAATCGATATATTCACCATAAATCCAGAGGATGTTGTTTTCGTATTTTTTTGTATTTACTGTCAACCTTGAACGTGTATTCTAGTTACCCTATAGTCATGGATTTGTACTGAACAAAATCTTTAATCGATATATTCACCATAAATCCAGAGGATGTTGTTTTCGTATTTTTTTGTATTTACTGTCAACCTTGAACGTGTATTCTAGTTACCC
>JBAIZL010000036.1:732500-747500 GCA_036971475.1 Prosapia bicincta | reverse complement strand
CCCTCGATTTAAAACAAGAAGTGTTAGAATATATATATATATATATATATATATATATATATATATATATATATATATCGCAATATGTTTTCTTGTGTATTAATAAAGAACAAAAGTCAAAATACAAATACAAGAATTATATTTGAATTTACAATTCAAAGATTTTCGCTGGCTAACAGTACCAACATCATCAGGAATATTAAACAATTAAAATTAACATATGTGCAAATTAGATCAAATAAATAGCTATGCCAAATCAACTACAATGTTGTTAATTTTTTTTTTATTTTTTTATTTTGCTGCCCTAACATTACAAACACTGAATATATTATCGAATTTAGATTTTACTTGTATTTGTTCATTTATCAACTCATTATTAGTATTATATTTATGTATTTCTAAAGCTTCATAAATATTCATTCTCAGGCCTTTGTTAATTTCTTTTACAAGTATCATATTATCCATATTAGGAAATAAGTGATTATTATTAATACAATGACTAGCAAAATTTGATTTATAAATTTCTGGCTTTTTATATGCATTAAAATGTTCTTTATATCTATCTTTAAGTTTTTTCTTAGTTTGTCCTATATAAACTTTATTACAATAATCACATTCTAATTTATATACACCGTTTTTTTCATGCATATTAATAATATTATTATTATTCATTATATTTATTAATTTATTATTAGTATTATAAGCGAATTTTATGTTGCTACCTTTAAACAATTTTGTGATATTTTTTACTTCATTACCAAAAAATGTAAATGAAGTCCATATGACATTTTCATCATTATTTTTGTAAATTAGATTATTATTTTGTTTCTTTAAAATATTATAATTAAGTTTATCAACAGTTTTCTTTTTATAGCCATTCTCAATTGCAATTTGATAGATAATGTTTTTCTCTCTTATCTTGTTTTCATTATTCATAGGTATTTTCTGTAATCTATATAATAAATTGTATAATGCAGCCATTTTTTGATTATACGGATGGTTAGAATTATTAGGTATAATTTGGTTAGTTTGTATCGGTTTACGATATATGTTAAATTCAAATTCATTAATATGTCTTATAATTGTTATATCTAGAAAGTTGATCTTATTATTTTCCTCCATTTCATAAGGAGGAAACAATATATATATAGTTATGAGAGACGATTGTGGGAGAAACGAAGCGATGGAAGTATTAACGCAACGCATTCTATTGTTAGCTGCTGTTAAAGGAATAATAGTTAAAAACCCCTACAAGGAGAAACAAGCATTAAGAAAATTGTCAGCCCTGTAACTGGTCGGGGATGCTTAAACGTATAAGCTAGTCAAAAGGGACTGAACGTGTAGAAACTCATTATACCCTTGTTGGACCTGTACCCTCGGGGTAGTTCCAGGATGGCAGATATATGTATAAATCTATGTAACTGTTGTGTTACCAGAGTAATATGGAACACGCAACTCCCTTCTCACTCAAGCATATATTTCCAGAGCTACAGAAATGTATCTTTTAAATGTTAATTTCAGACGGCGTCTCTTGGAGTTAATGACATTTTTTCTTGCAGGACTTTTACGTTTATTATTTTTTTTTTTTGTACGCAAACAACTAAATATTATTATTTTGTTGTAAATTTGATTTATTACTTCACACTAATATAATTAAAATATATATTAAAATTTTCAATAGCTAATAAAATACTTTAATTCATCCACTCAAGTTCAAATACAATTTTTTAAACTTGTAGTGGACGGCACTAGTGGAGGTTAATACATGTTCTTTCAAATATTATTATAATAATTAAATTTAATGACTTTATTTTAGTTTTAAATGGAAGAAAACCCCTTCACAAAAGGGGCAAGCTATGCAATATAGTTATTTCGTCCCATTAGGCTTAAAATAAGCGATAAAATGATTTCACAAAACAGCGTGTTAACGCATATATAGGTTATGTTACTTTCTTTATAAAATTCCTAATTATTTAATAAAAAGTAACTACCATTATGTTTTCTCTGTTGACCTAAGTAGGGATTAACTTATTTATATTTTTTATATATCACTAGTTTCGAGAGCAGTATTTCCTGTTGACCCCTCCGCTAGTTATGCTCAAGTTTATAATAGGTATTGCCTCCACTAAAACGTAAAAAAATTTCCTTCTTGACAATATTGATGACTTTCCGATATTCCACTGTTGTCGATTAATAATTTCAGAGTTAACATATCGCTGGGTAGTTTTACATAATCATTCTTTTTCATCAGTGGAAGTAGACGTGAAGAAGAGTTTGAAAAATATCTTCAATAAAGTTTATTCTCTCAATCAGCGAGAACAAAATGTAAAAAAAGATCTCTTAATGGGCTGGAACTATTATTGTATTACTAATTCTAAAAATACTTAACTAAGTGAATACGTAATTGCTTACTTGCTGACGCGTTTCAAAACATTCGTTCCTTTTACGAAGCTAAACCTCTACTGGCGGCATCGGTTAGGTGTAAAGGCTCTAACGGGAATGGATTTATGACTGTGGCATGAGGTGGGTTATTTTGGCTGTATGTCATGTAATAGAAAAGGTTGTTGGCTTCAAAGTGTGTATGAAACGCGTCAGCAAGTAAGCCATTACGTATTCACTTAGTTAAGTATTTTTTTTTTGTAATTAGTTTATTCAGTGAATTCAAGATGATTACATCCAGCAACTTCTATTATTTTATATTTCATATTAAAAACCATTTTTTAAAAATTGTAGTAAATTACGAAATAAACCTATTTTATACTTTGTATTATTAGGCTACTTTATTTTAATTATAATTTTAAAATGTGTAAAATTTGTTAGTATTTTAATTACGTTACTATGGTTACATTTATATCATTGATTTAAATCAATTTCCAATCATCTGGAATTTTGTAATGTAACATATAAAATTGTAAATTAACTAAAGTAAACGTTTTACCTACGTGAATTTTTTATTAAAAAAAGGTTTTTTCAGTCATAGTTATAATTAAATATACTTTTACACCGTTTTAAACTATAAATGCTAAATATTATTTTACCTAATGAGTGAACTTATTAGTTTGCATCGAAACTAGATTTAATGAGGCAACGCTTATATTCAGAGGCAATAACGGGTAATTGCATTTTGAAAACACAGGCTCATGTAGGCGTCGAGTCCATCAAACTAATGGACAACTTGTGTGGCTACAGTCGGACAGATTTAATCCCATATTGACCCAAACCCATTATTAAGTTGTGGTCTAGAAACTCCATTATGTATGGTAGACCAGCCACAGACGCATTGTTACGAAATGGGAAATTACATTGCTAAATTGCTGCCCATATTATGCACATAACCGTGCAACCTAAACTGCTTCGGTCAGGCTCATGTGTCGTGGATTGGCCGATTCGGAACTCGACATTTTCTCCTTCCCATATGACAAATCAGTCTTCGTCAGTCTGTGGCCTCTCCACAACACTGTCAGGCCGTACAGTGGCGTCAAAATTCAGAGGTTGTTACAGCTGATAGAGAAGACTCCTGACACAGCGCACCGATGGTTACACGCCTACTACGCTGTGGCCTCTCCACAACACTGTCAGGCCGTACAGTGGCGTCAACATTCAGCGGTTGTTACAGCTGATAGAGAAGACTCTCTGACACAGCGCACCGATGGTTACACGCCTACTACGCTGTGGCCTCTCCACAACACTGTCAGGCCGTACAGTGGCGTCAACATTCAGAGGTTGTTACAGCTGATAGAGAAGACTCTCTGACACAGCGCACCGATGGTTACACGCCTACTACGCTGTGGCCTCTCCACAACACTGTTAGGCCGTACAGTGGCGTCAACATTCAGAGGTTGTTACAGCTGATAGAGAAGACTCTCTGACACAGCGCACCGATGGTTACACGCCTACTACGCTGTGGCCTCTCCACAACACTGTCAGGCCGTACAGTGGCGTCAAAATTCAGAGGTTGTTACAGCTGATAGAGAAGACTCTCTGACACAGCGCACCGATGGTTACACGCCTACTACGCTGTGGCCTCTCCACAACACTGTCAGGCCGTACAGTGGCGTCAACATTCAGCGGTTGTTACAGCTGATAGAGAAGACTCTCTGACACAGCGCACCGATGGTTACACGCCTACTACGCTGTGGCCTCTCCACAACACTGTCAGGACGTACAGTACGCGTCAACATTTAGAGGTTGTTACAGCTGATAGAGAAGACTCTCTGACACAGTGCACCGATGGTTACACGCCTGCTACGCTGTGGCCTCTCCACAACACTGTCAGGACGTACAAACTCTCCAACACCTGCTGGTTCACATTCAGCTCGTCATGTCGGTGCTCACGGTATTGCAATTCCTGTTACAGCGACTGTAAATGCAATGTGGTTGGATTATAAGACTTATGCAGAGTTTGAGTTTTATAGTTTTTATAATGGAAAAGTGTAATCACAATTAAAACTGCTTTTCCTCAAACAGACCGTCTCTATGTATCGCTGCAGAATATTTATTACACTGTTATAGCATTGGTTGCGAAACCAAGCACGGATGCCTCAAGCATTCTTCCGAAAAATTAGCTCCATTTCCATTTCATTATTTAACGGTGCAATCGGGAACCGTTAGAGCATTGACTTTCATTCACTAAATGCTTATGGGAACTTCATATTTACTTATTAAATCTAACCACTAATACCTACTTTAAACTTTGTATAATATCCTGGGAAACGCTGGGGGGCTGTTTTTATAATCCTTACTAAACCTTCAACACATTCTTGGGAGAAATATCAAACTTCCATTATATTACTTTAAAATATTATTTGGAAATGATTTCGTACTATAATTAAAAACAGTTTCTTACTTTTTAAATTACTTCTATTAGTTCACACACTCCTTGTATATACATCTTGTACAAATTCTCAATCGTTCATAAAAATACACTTTCAGTATCCAATCATGTTCAAATACATTTCTTTATACCGGTAATGGATGGCAATTGATGTTTACACATTTTTTAAAATATTTATTTAATATTTTAACTATAAAAATTTTAAGGTTCAGGCTGGATTCGAACTGAGCAATTGAACCAAATTTCCCCTAGCTAGAAATGTACTTCTCTAAGATATATATGAATTTTTCTTTTGCTCCCATCTGGTTCTCGTCGAAACCTCTATCGCACAACCATAAAATGGTGCCATGGTTACCACACAATATCATAAATAATGCACAAGGATTAAAAATGAGTGAAAGGATTAAAATAAATAAACAAACTGGATTAACGGTATTAAACCTTGCTTCACAAACGGAGAATGCGAAAGGAAAGTGAAAAGAAACAATGCAAGCGTATAAATAGTAAGAAACCAATAACGATATTTGACATTTCTTAAAAAGATTTTGTAATACTTGTTTCTCACGTAAATGCTCTGCGAAGTGAGCATTTATGCTCTTAAAGAAAAGCCAGAAAAACAATCAAACAATAAGGAAATGTTCAGGGTCTCTGGTGAGGGAACCGTATAGAGATGTTTGTACTTGCAGCGGTTTAAATAATTTAGTCGTTCTCTGGGACCAAACCAGTTGTTCTCTGGAGCCGAATCAATCGGAATGCATACGAAGTGTAGTCCCGTCATCGCCGGCTTCGCTAAGGCAGGTGGATTCGACACGGCGCGGAGGGAAACACATGTAAACCAGTCTGATTTTATAAATTTCCGTCAAAAAGAGTTAATTGTTGTTATAAAAATGCAATTGTTATTACTTAAAAATATTTTATTTAACCTAATTCAGAAAACAAGTAGCTAATATAAAAACAATTTTTAAAAGTCAATTCCTACTTAGGTGAAAAAAGAAAAATTTTATTTTAGTTACTTTTTATTAAATAATTGCAATTAATAAAAATAAAGTAACATAACCTATGCGTTAAAACCGCAGTTCTACCACATAACCGACAACATAAAATCAGCTGTTTTAAAAAATCATGTTGTCACTTATTTTAAGCCAAATGGAATGAAATAACTATATTGCATACCTTGGTCCTTTCGTGGGAGTCTTTCCCCCATATAAAGCTAAAATTAATTCATTAAATATATTTAATAAATTAATATTTGATAAAACTGTATTAACAAGTTATATAAAATGTATTTGAGTGGATGAATAAAAACTATTTTATCAACGATTGAAAATTTAAACAAGATATATATAAGTAGAGTGTGAAATAGTAGAAGGAATTAAATAACCTCTTTATATTTTTTACCTGACATATATTTTCTAATAAGCTTTCACTTACAAAATCCCTATTTCCATTAGATTCCACAACTCCTTAATCTGTAACTGTTAATCGAAACGGTTGGACGGAAAGTTCCTACATTAGAAAACAGTTGATAGATACAGAGATAGGGGCATCAAGATGCAGGTAGTGATTGATGGACGGCTTGCACCATTAGCATATGGTCCACCATAACAGAGAATCTGCATCTGGGCTCTTTCTATGCGTTCGCGTTAACCTAATCCGACGCGATGCATATCCAGTGACTTGGACATGCAAACCGCAAAATGATATTTTTAACAACAACTAACCACATGTTACTTCACACTGATGCCAGCATTGCATTGAGATTAATATCCACTACACCTTACTAAACACGCATTTTCTATGCACAATTTCACTATATTAAAAAACCATCAACCATATTAGTATAAATTGAACATAATAAAAACTAAATAGCCACAACAAAACAATTTAATAATTAAGAAGTTATATTAATAAAAACATTTTAAAGCCTATTCCTACTTAAGACAAAAAAAAATATTTTAACAACTTTTTATTAAATAATTAAAATAAATAAAGTAACATAACCTATAGGCTACGTTAAAACAGCTGTTCCACCACATAACCTATAACATAAAATCAGTTGTTTTATGAAATCATATGTTACACTTATTTTAAGCCAAATCGTTACCCTAATTAGCAAACCTTGAAACTCCAAAACAGTCAATTTTACAGGAGGCAATAAGCACGTTGTTAAAATAGATTTATGTCAACAATGGTTTATATAGGTTTAAATATAATAATTATTTATAAATTTATTTTTATCTACATATGGAACTGTTCATTTTTTTTTACTCTTCACTTTTATTATGCAGTTTTGCACGCAGTTTATGTTGGAGATACGTGGTTTTCTTAGATAGTAATTTCATTGGATGTTATGAATGTAAGTCACTTCAAATAACAACCTTTATTAAAAAAAAAAACCATTTTATTCATATCAAATTAAAATACAAAGTTATGAATAATTTCAAACAATCATGATGTAAAAGTAACATTTATACAAAAAATTTAAGTAGACTTAACTTCAGCATTTTTCTATTATAAATAAAAACATATTATAAAGTACATTTTAAATAGAAGACTTTTAAAATTAACTACAGAAATGTTATTATATAGGCTAAAACAAAGAATTGTTATTTTCTTCAACTTTCTCAAATTTCTTAACAATGTGAAAAATCCTATAGTCATGAAGAATTGCATCCTGAATATGATGAAAATCTGTTTCCAAAATAGATTTTAAGGCTTGTAAGTCGTCATACTTCCTTTTTTTGATGGTATTCTTTTGGAGCAAAGATTTAGTAAATTGTGAGGTGCTGTTGGTGCTTTTATTTTTGTCCTTTCTTTGGGATAAATTTTCCTACTCATCGGAAACTTTCAAGTTAAATTCGACTGTTTGATCAGGTCGATATTACAAAATCGTAGAGACCCATTTATTGAGCCTTCCTTGCCTAATACTTTTATAAAATAAGTGGTTGGCAAAGATTTTGAAGTATTTGTGATCTAAGTACTTGACGGTGTATAGGGCAGGGCATTTCCTGGCCTCTTTATAGAGGAGTGCATGGAGTCTGCCTTCATTTGTGTGTGTGGCCGACTTCTAAGAACTTTTGTCCGAATACAACATGGACAAGAGCATTGGCAGGTGTAGAACATCGATTCTGATAGGAACAGCCATCACTATACAGCACAAGTTTCTCTTTCCCCTCAGGCAAGGGAGCATTTGATAAAATGAAGTCTGAAATGAATGTTTGCAAACTCATTTGAAATTAAAATACCCTCTATCTCATCCCAGATGAAACACAAACCTTCCTTTGTATTGACATTGTTAATTGTAAAATTGTGCATTTTATAGTATAGACAAGACACAGTAGATCTATGAGAAAGGAGTAATGGCTGTAAATCCATGGTGGATGTTACACAAGGTGGGTCTGTTTTGAACCCTCGCTTCATCCCTCTTCTTACTGTTCGCTGCTCACATTACCTGCCTTAAATAACTCACAAGTATCACATACATCCTATTTTGGCTGATGAATAGAAAGATTGTGATCATCTAACATGCGAAAACTTACATTGTGACAAAGGAGCTACATTTTTGTTTTTGCACCCTCGCTTCATTCCTCTTCTTACTGTTCACTGCTCACATTTCCAGCCTTAAATGACTCACAAGTATCACAGACATCCTATTTTGGCTGATGAATAGAAAGATTGTGATCATCTAACATGCGAAAACTTACATTGTGACAAAGGAGCTACATTTTTGTTTTTGCACCCTCGCTTCATTCCTCTTCTTACTGTTCACTGCTCACATTTCCAGCCTTAAATGACTCACAAGTATCACAGACATCCTATTTTGGCTGATGAATAGAAAGATTGTAATCATCTAACATGCGAAAACTTACATTGTGACAATGGAGCTAAATTTTTCTTTTTGCACCAGTCATCCTTACAAAACGTATAGACACTTTTTTCGATTGCCAGTTAGGTTCCAGTATTCGTAAATAGCACGTAACCACCACAAACATGAAAAAAACTGCTTGCTCCCATTCTGTTCCAACAACAATGTTACAGCTGGGAGTTACGAGTTCTGCAAACTTGATAATATATAGCATGGAGTGCGGAGGTTTGTTAATTCCTCAATAGAACTAAAAATATTATGTTTTGGAGTTCAGAGGTATTCTCATTATGTAGATAATACTTTACTCGAGAGGTTAGAATCAAAAAACCTATTTTCACAAAATTGTGGAGTTACGTGCTTTTACTAATTAGGGTAGTGAAATAGAATAAATATCTATATTTTATTACCCTGCCCATTTTGTGAAAGGTTTTTCTTTTATATAAAACTAAAATTAATTCATTCAATTTAATGAATAAATTAATATTTGAACAAACTGAATTAACATCAAGCGTCATCCACTATATTTGTTTTGTAAATGTATTTGAACTTGAGTGGATGAATAAAAAGGTAATTTCTTAGCGATTTTAAATTTTAACATAAACGATATATAAAAGGGGTGTGTCAACTAATACAATTAGTTGGAAAACCATTAATTAATGTATTTATTGGGCTTACTTAATTTATACTCCTGGAAAGGATGACATTATGTTAACGTTAGACTTCATCGCGTGTGAGGTCGCTTACTGCAGTCATATACGTTAGGTTTTAGAAAATAATTATTGTACTTATTTAAGAATTGCAGCGTTATACACGAATAATGCTATATTTGCCTTATAAGGTAGGAGTTGAAAATGTTTAAATTTATCACAATTTTTTTCAGATTTTAATGGTCTTTTATATACTGTACTTTACTTTGTCAGTGCTAATTTTCTTCATAATTTTTTGGTGCATTATTACAATATATTTGTGTGACCTTCAGTTCCACACTGACCATATTCATTCTGAATTTGTGCCCGAATCGTTGGCATTTATGATAACGCCGGGGATTCGGAACGTAAACTTGACAGAAATCATTTGGTAGCCCGTATAGATAGCAGCTGCTGCAACCTTCAGCGCCATTGTAACGTAGGGTACACCGTTGGATGACAATTCTTTTGTAATTTCACTTTCAGGGATATCTAGAAGTTGCAAAGACTCATTTGACTTCCGGTCTCTACCATCAGAGCTTCCATTCCATAATGGAAGGCAAAGAGGAAGCTGTACAGCCCTACATCTCGATGTCGCCTTGTTGAGACTAAAAATTCGGTGGAAGTGTACCTGTGTTACTACGTCTTCCTGCAATACGTTTTTTCCTAATAGGCGCATTCGGCAAAGCCGGACGTCCCCCCTTTCCTCTAAACTGATTAGTCGTGGGTTGATGTTCCATAAGTAAATTTAAGAGAACCATCTTGCAAACTGTTTCGGGCGAGGTTATGAGATCGTGTACACACATGGGTCACCTTAAAGCCAGAACTCTAGAGCACATAGTTTTATTCTTACCTTGACCGGATTTGCATCAGTCGAATATTCGTCATACTGCGCATATGCAGCGACACAATTGCACCGCCGATACTCGCTGCTTCCAACAGCAACCGGAGAGTTTGCAAGCTTCGGTCTAGTCACAACGCCCACCACGAAACGGTTCTGATCAGTCAAAACCCTAAAGAAGATATTAGTATAAATATGCACGAGTGTGTGTGCGTGTGTGTGTGTTTGTGTGTGTGTGTGTGTGTGTGAGTGTGTGTGTGATTGTGTGTGTGTGTGTGTGTGTGTGTGTGTGTGTGTGTGTGTGTGTGTGTGTGTGTGTGTGTATGTGTGAGTGTGTGTGTGATTGTGTGTGTGTGTGTGTGTGTGTGTGTGTGTGTGTGTGTGTGTGTGTGTGTGTGTGTGTGTGTGTGTGTGAGTGTGTGTGTGTGTGTGTGTATGTGTGAGTGTGTGTGTGATTGTGTGTGTGTGTGTGTGTGTGTGTGTGTGTGTGTGTGTGTGTGTGTGTGCGTGTACATTTGAGTCTATTGTGGAAATGAGTATTAGTCAGTGGTGTAAAGTTAGACTGGGGTACCGCGACGGATGCCAAACCCCTCTTGGTAGGTAAAGCTCTAGGCTGCACCCCACTGTTGATATATGTTGTGAATATATATATATATATATATATATATATATATATATATATATATATATATATGTATATATATATATATATATATATATATATATATATATATATATATATATATATATATATATATGATGAATGTTACTATCTGGAGTACATCCGTTCATTCTGCAGTCCATAAATTCGCAGTTCCGACGTTTCGCTAGAATCTCATCCAGCATTGACGAGGTGAACCCAACAACAGTAGAAGGACTCGCTCTTCTACTGTTGTTGGGTTCACCTCGTCAATGCTGGATGAGATTCTAGCGAAACGTCGGAACTGCGAATTTATGGACTGCAGAATGAACGGATGTACTCCAGATAGTAACATTTCATCATATTTTTCCATCCGTGAAGGAATACGTATCAGCATATATATATATATATATATATATATATATATATATATATATATATATATATATATATATATATATATATACGTGTGTGTGTGTCCTGTGTATGTGTATATTTATACTTAAATACTTTATTTTCAAGTCGTTGTACCTTGGGTTTCTATTATTACGAGCCATATAATTTGTTCAATTTTAAAAATGTTTTGTTTTTGAGGTAACAACATTGTTTTAACAATTCACTGCGTATATACGTGTTGTCTCTCAGGATGTATTAACATAGGTTAATACAACTACTCACTACCTCGAACAGTTTTCCATGAAATACTAATACGTATATCGGAAAAGTTAATTTTTTTTAACATGAAACTTTGAGGTATTATTATGCATAATCGTACGGTTTCGTTAATGAAGTCGCATTATTTGAGGCATAACAATTAGTAAAAAGCGGTTTTACCTTAATCACAACTACAGCCAACATTTCATCTCAACTACAAACAAAAACATTTAAAAACAGAAAACATTGAAAACTTCCCTTCGTTTACCAATCTTTTTTCAACGTCATTGACATATTACTAAAATTTTAAATCTCTATTATAATAGCAATTTAAATATCTTTTTTGTTTGCTTGACGCCTTCAATTACAGTGATACACTTTGCAACGAGGTATTCTAAGTTCCATTCGAGGCAAATGAAGGCTACACGAGAGAGCTTTTTATTTTATGTATAAACCAAGTCTGAAACCATAGTCGGTATAAGTAAGTCCTGATTAATTTAGTTTTCCTTTGATCTGTTTATAAAGTACTAAAATTTAACAAGAAAATTATTTAATACCGAGTATTCGGTTTATATTTGCTATTTGAAAATAAATTGAAAACGATTTCGTTACACAACAAAATATAATTTTTTTTTTAAATTTAAAACATTCATAAAATAAAACATCTTCTAAGGATATTATTAATCAAATAAATGTTTACACGCTGAGTTGGTTGTATCTATTTATCAGTTGATCTCATATTTTTAATTATATATAATGCAATTATAACGGTGCTTTACGTAGGTTTATGTAGCTAAGTGTATCAAAGAGGTCTAAAATGAATTTAAATTGAACCAAAATGTCATTGTTGCGTAAAAACTATGAGGCACGATTGCATCACAGAAACCACGGCTCCAAAGTTTACATGGGTACGAGCAAGCAAGAAAAGTTTCTAGCCTGGCTTGCCACACAACAACAACAAATAGCAAAATTGTTCTCCTAGCAAGAAATTTCGACCTAACAATAATTGTCATCACGGACGAAAACATCTCTTTAAATCAGATGTAAATTTAAGGTTTTATTTTAACTAAAATAAAGATATTTTCTATTACTTAAGCTAAACGGCGAACGAAAGTTTAAATTAAATTTATAGAAAGAAGTTAATTATAAATATATGCGAGACATCGTAGTAGATTTTTTCTGGTTTATCTCATTGGAAATAATAGAAAGCTGTAATTATTTAAAATAAAAATCTTACCAATAATCAGCAATAAGACATAGACAAGTAATACAAAAGTTACCTTCGTACAACGCGATGACTCTATCAGGAGCAAGAGGAACGGCCCCATCGGATACACTGCTTAGGAAAGTCCCGCACCTCAAGGTTTCTTTAGAAAACCTCTGAAGGAGGTTTGTGTATAGTGATCGTAATTTGTAAGTTTATGCAACATAGAAATTGTGTGTTTCAGAATTTTGCAATAATATTAAATGTTTTCTCTCGTTACCAATGGTTCGCAATGCATACCCGGTAAGGGTTGCCAACAGGCATCGCTTACGTTAGCTTAAAGCTTCCTTCTGGCTTCATTGCCAATACTTCTTTCCACTTTTCCCAGTTCCCCACTTTTTATTTCCTTCTCTCCAGATGAGTTACAATTTTTAATTCAGCAGGAAGACCCCCTGATTTACTTCAAGGGATGTAAATAGTGTTGGATTAGTTTTCTTGTTATGATGTCTGGACCACTTTTTATAGTGCCCCTTATTATTCACTTGCTACTTTTTACTTTCATATGAAACCCCGTTATTGGAAGTATCCTGATTGTTTAAATAGCTATAATTATATTTCTTCATCCGTCTTTTTCCATCGTGGCTACTTGTTAAAATATTAAATATTTTTAATAAAATTATTTCATAATATTTACTAATTTTGAGTGAAACTCGAAAGTGCAAGATTTAAAAAGTGAAAAACAGGCTTCTTTTAATTTGATTTGAGATTGCGGCCGATAATCTGTTGGATGCATTGTCTCTTGCGTGTTACAAGCTACGGGTTAGAGAGACCGCATCGTATTTCTAATTAGCCTGTAATCCTGTGATAAAGCGAATCTGACGTCTCGACACATTACGCCCAGACTCAACACTATTTGTTTCTATAAATTCAGCCTTTAGTCATTTCGCTTTATTCAGGCACGTAACCTGATATTGGTCAAAATCCTGATTTATATAGCCTTTAATTTTGTTCTAGGCTTTTAAGTCAAGTTTGTTTTCCTATTCGATAAAGTGTAAGTTCTGAGTAATTTTGCTTTAGTCAGACACGCAACCCTAAGACTTTCTAGCCTTAACTAAATTAAAATATACGTTCAAGTGATGGCCTTCGAATTTAACCCCACTTTTACTTTTGTTTCTCTGAACAGATTAGGCAATGTAACAATTTAACAATCGATTGCATCGACAAATATTTAAGTTGTGATCATTGATACGCTACGGAGTCAACTTCGATCTACTGCAATCGTTAATTGGTTTTAGGTAACCAAATTTAATAGTCCAATAAGATTTCCGTTCATTATTTATGGTTCTATCTTTAATGAATATATCGATCTAACTTGGTTAAATCGATTCCAAAGTGTGTAGACTTGATCTAACAAAGTTCTTTATAACAAGTTAAATTTCGGAACGGGAGATGTTTTCAGATATATAATATTTGCTATATAATGCCAGATAAATAAACCTTCTTTTGTTCATAGAATATTTATACATAAACCTGAAAGGAAGGTTTTACTGTTTTAAAAAAAATATCACTAGTTTAATTTTCACCAGTTTTTAAAAAAGGGATGTGTGTTTCAAATAAAATGGGAATGTGTGTTTCAATTATATTGGGAATGTGTGTTCCAAATAAAATGGGAATGTGTGTTTCAATTAAAATGGGAATGTGTGTTTCAAATAAAATGGGAATGTGTGTTTCAAATAAAATGGGAATGTGTGTTTCAATTATATTGGGAATGTGTGTTTCAAATAAAATGGGAATGTGTGTTTCAATTAAAATGGGAATGTGTGTTTCAATTAAAATGGGAATGTGTGTTTCAAATAAAATGGAAATGTGTGTTTCAATTAAAATGGGAATGTGTCATTCAATTAAAATGGGAATGCGTGTTTCAATTAAAATGGGAATGTGTGATTCAATTAAAATTCGAATGTGTGTTTCAATTAAATTGGGAATGTGTGTTTCAATTAAAATGGGAATGTGTGTTTCAATTAAAATGGGAATGTGTGTTTCAATTAAAATGGGAATCATTGTTTCATTTAAAATGGAAATGTGTGTTTCATTTAAAATGGGAATGTGTGTTTCAATTAAAATGGGAATGTGTGTTTCAATTAAAATGGGAATGTGTGTTTCAATTAAAATGGGAATCATTGTTTCATTTAAAATGGAAATGTGTGTTTCATTTAAAATGGGAATGTGTGTTTCATTTAAAATGGGAATGTGTGTTTCATTTAAAATGGTAATGT
>JBAIZL010000036.1:645000-725000 GCA_036971475.1 Prosapia bicincta | reverse complement strand
GGGGGTGGGCAATGTGCATTTCTACCAGCACTATTACCACCTCGTTTGAGGGGAAATACAATTTTCCAAAATTGTTTTTTTTTGGGCGTGAGCGATAGTTGTAATAGTTTTTTTCGTATCTCTGAAAACTTACTGCGTCGGTATAATTTTTTTCGCTGAAATCATACATGTGAGCATAGCAAATAAATACCATTTTAATTTCCTTCTTTTTACTTCTGTGGTGCTATTTATCTTTGTATATAGATTATGTTGCTTTTACAATTTTTAAGTTTATACTCTTCTTATATATATATATATATATATATATATATATATATATATATATATATATATATATATATATCTTGTCATATTTTCAATCGTTAATATAATACAGTTGTATTCATCCAATCACGTCCAAATATTTTTTGTAACCTTTAGTAGATGACTTTTACTGTTAATAAAATTTTGGGGGGGGGTCTATGTCGGATTCGAACTAAGTATCTTTATGATCAAAGTCTACTCAGTCAACTCTCTAGAATTGTATACCTAGAAAAGGTATGAATATTTCCTTTGCCCTCCTCTGTTTGTCGTCTAAACCACTATTACACGAACTTAAATTGTTGCAATATCATAAATGATGATTAATCAATAGGTGACTATATATGAAGGAAAAGAATAAAATAAACAAACAAACTGGATTAATGGTATCGAACCTTGCTTCTCAACGAAGAATGAGAATGGAAACTACATCACAATGCAAACATCGAAAATAAAAGTAAGAGTATATATAGAAGCTAACAAAACTAATAGTCCAACACCATATATAGAAATAAAAATTTAAAATCGCAAGAGTATTCGCTTTCTATTTTACCACTTAATATTGTTTTTCTGACATGTTAATACACATGTTTATAATAATTATAATTATAACATAAAAAAGAGCATTTTTTATTCAAGTAGGAATTGACTTTAAATAAATATATATTACTTGTTTACAAAATTTTTCAACTTAATTTTAGTATTATCAAAATTATTTGTATTATTATTATAAATTATTATAATTATTATAAATTTATTTTTACTTGAGTAAATTTTGAATGTTTTCTCCCATTAATTTAATTTCAACACTTGGTTTTATGGCGAATTTTCTTAATCAATATCCATGATGGTATTTCCTAAAATAATCTCTTCAACTCGTGCATAATTTAAAAAAAAAACTCATTCCATTCACTTTAATAATAAATGTTTCCATTTCTTGGTTTGAGTTATCTATTTGAATTTTATTTATATAGAAATAAAAATATAAGAAATATGTGGCGAACATGATTATATTTACGTCCAATGGTTTTGGTACAACGATTCAACCTACAAATACACAATTGTTAAGAGCAACTTTAATCTTGGAATATATTTGGCAATGGGTAGGTCGTGCGTGGGGCAAAGAGGAACTGCTTGGGGAGTGCAAACGGTTGTGACGTCATGTTTTTAATATTTAATGCTACGCCGAAGCATAAACTGCTCCCTAGGGAAGCTTATTCTAGAGTTTAACTAACTATTTAAGTAATGAAATATATGTTTTGCGATATTAAAATAATATTTAAAACAATTTCAAGTCAACAAAACATATTTGTCAAGTTTGTTAAATTTTATGAATAGTATTTATATCAGTTGACATCACTCTATTTTGTAAATTGCTGTATTAAAGATAGGACCCTCCGATGATGATGATGATATGGTCGTCGAAATGTACGAAAGGGTTTAATCTTAAGTGCCTTGTAATTTTAGTTATTGTTATTATTTTTCTAGTACTAGATTTTTTGCCAATATTTTTACAGTAATACATTGTACCACTGTGCTTTCATATTGTATATTATTTATTAGTCATACGAGTATGTACAGGCCTAACGAA
This sequence comes from Prosapia bicincta, assembly GCA_036971475.1. Classification (NCBI taxonomy): domain Eukaryota; kingdom Metazoa; phylum Arthropoda; class Insecta; order Hemiptera; family Cercopidae; genus Prosapia; species Prosapia bicincta. The sequence continues at coordinate 723,109 of JBAIZL010000036.1, read as the reverse complement.
TCTACATCCGACACTGTTAAATGAATAGACAAAAATACGTGACTCTCAAAGCGGTCGCTTTACTTCTATATTTAACAAATTTGTTTGTCTTACAGTTGTTACACTTAAGGGTAAATCTATTCAGGCGTACGTAAGCTTCTCGATGCAGGACTTTACCGAGACCTGAGCGTGACTGGTAACTGATGTGCTTCCCAGTTTGTAATGATTAGGTCGTTGCCCTTGGTTCGTTCTTACTGTTGTTACACTTAAGGGTAAATCTATTCAGGCCTACGTAAGCTTCTCGATGCAAGACTTTACCGAGACCTGAGCGTGACTGGTAACTGATGTGCTTCCCAGTTTGTAATGATTAGGTCGTTGCCCTTGGTTCGTTCTTACTGTTGTTACACTTAAGGGTAAATCTATTCAGGCCTACGTAAACTTCTCGATGCAGGACTTTACCGAGACCTGAGCGTGACTGGTAACTGATGTGCTTCCCAGTTTGTAATGATTAGGTCGTTGCCCTTGGTTCGTTCTTACTGTTGTTACACTTAATGGTAAATCTATTCAGGCCTACGTAAGCTTCTCGATGCAGGACTTTACCGAGACCTGAGCGTGATTGGTAACTGATGTGCTTCCCAGTTTGTAATGATTAGGTCGTTGCCCTTGGTTCGTTCTTACTGTTGTTACACTTAAGGGTAAATCTATTCAGGCCTACGTAAGCTTCTCGATGCAGGACTTTACCGAGACCTGAGCGGGACTGGTAACTGATGTGCTTCCAAGTTTGTAATGATTAGGTCGTTGCCCTTGGTTCGTTCTTACTGTTGTTACACTTAAGGGTAAATCTATTCAGGCCTACGTAAGCTTCTCGATGCAGGACTTTACCGAGACCTGAGCGTGACTGGTAACTGATGTGCTTCCAAGTTTGTAATGATTAGGTCGTTGCCCTTGGTTCGTACTTACAGTTGTTACACTTAAGGGTAAATCTATTCAGACCTACGTAAGCTTCTCGATGCAAGACTTTACCGAGACCTGAGCGTGACTGGTAACTGATGTGCTTCCCAGTTTGTAATGATTAGGTCGTTGCCCTTGGTTCGTTCTTACTGTTGTTACACTTAAGGGTAAATCTATTCAAGCCTACGTAAGCTTCTCGATGCAGGACTTTACCGAGACCTGAGCGTGACTGGTAACTGATGTGCTTCCCAGTTTGTAATGATTAGGTCGTTGCCCTTGGTTCGTTCTTACTGTTGTTACACTTAAGGGTAAATCTATTCAGGTGTACGTAAGCTTCTCGATGCAGGACTTTACCGAGACCTGAGCGTGATTGGTAACTGATGTGCTTCCCAGTTTGTAATGATTAGGTCGTTGCCCTTGGTTCGTTCTTACTGTTGTTACACTTAAGGGTAAATCTATTCAGGCCTACGTAAGCTTCTCGATGCAGGACTTTACCGAGACCTGAGCGTGACTGGTAACTGATGTGCTTCCCAGTTTGTAATGATTAGGTCGTTGCCCTTGGTTCGTTCTTACAGTTGTTACACTTAAGGGTAAATCTATTCAGACCTACGTAAGCTTCTCGATGCAAGACTTTACCCAGACCTGAGCGTGACTGGTAACTGATGTGCTTCCCAGTTTGTAATGATTAGGTCGTTGCCCTTGGTTCGTTCTTACTGTTGTTACACTTAAGGGTAAATCTATTCAGACCTACGTAAGCTTCTCGATGCAAGACTTTACCGAGACCTGAGCGTGACTGGTAACTGATGTGCTTCCCAGTTTGTAATGATTAGGTCGTTGCCCTTGGTTCGTTCTTACTGTTGTTACACTTAAGGGTAAATCTATTCAGACCTACGTAAGCTTCTCGATGCAGGACTTTACCGAGACCTGAGCGTGACTGGTAACTGATGTGCTTCCAAGTTTGTAATGATTAGGTCGTTGCCCTTGGTTCGTTCTTACAGTTGTTACACTTAAGGGTAAATCTATTCAGGCCTACGTAAGCTTCTCGATGCAGGACTTTACCGAGACCCGAGCGTGACGGGTAACTGATGTGCTTCCAAGTGTGTAATGATTAGGTCGTTGCCCTTGGTTCGTTCTTACTGTTGTTACACTTAAGGGTAAATCTATTCAGGCCTACGTAAGCTTCTCGATGCAAGACTTTACCGAGACCTGAGCGTGACTGGTAACTGATGTGCTTCCCAGTTTGTAATGATTAGGTCGTTGCCCTTGGTTCGTTCTTACTGTTGTTACACTTAAGGGTAAATCTATTCAGACCTACGTAAGCTTCTCGATGCAGGACTTTACCGAGACCTGAGCGTGACTGGTAACTGATGTGCTTCCAAGTTTGTAATGATTAGGTCGTTGCCCTTGGTTCGTTCTTACAGTTGTTACACTTAAGGGTAAATCTATTCAGGCCTACGTAAGCTTCTCGATGCAGGACTTTACCGAGACCCGAGCGTGACGGGTAACTGATGTGCTTCCAAGTGTGTAATGATTAGGTCGTTGCCCTTGGTTCGTTCTTACTGTTGTTACACTTAAGGGTAAATCTATTCAGGCCCACGTGAGCTTCTCGATGCAGGACTTTACCGAGACCTGAGCGTGACTGGTAACTGATGTGCTTCCAAGTGTGTAATGATTAGGTCGTTGCCCTTGGTTCGTTCTTACTGTTGTTACACTTAATGGTAAATCTATTCAGGCCCACGTGAGCTTCTCGATGCAGGACTTTACCGAGACCTGAGCGTGACTGGTAACTGATGTGCTTCCCAGTTTGTAATGATTAGGTCGTTGCCCTTGGTTCGTTCTTACTGTTGTTACACTTAATGGTAAATCTATTCAGGCCTACGTAAGCTTCTCGATGCAGGACTTTACCGAGACCTGAGCGTGACTGGTAACTGATGTGCTTCCAAGTTTGTAATGATTAGGTCGTTGCCCTTGGTTCGTTCTTACTGTTGTTACACTTAAGGGTAAATCTATTCAGGCCCACGTGAGCTTCTCGATGCAAGACTTTACCGAGACCTGAGCGTGACTGGTACCTGATGTGCTTCCCAGTTTGTAATGATTAGGTCGTTGCCCTTGGTTCGTTCTTACTGTTGTTACACTTAAGGGTAAATCTATTCAGGCCTACGTAAGCTTCTCGATGCAGGACTTTACCGAGACCTGAGCGTGACTGGTAACTGATGTGCTCCCAAGTGTGTAATGATTAGGTCGTTGCCCTTGGTTCGTTCTTACTGTTGTTACACTTAATGGTAAATCTATTCAGGCGTACGTAAGCTTCTCGATGCAGGACTTTACCGAGACCTGAGCGTGACGGGTAACTGATGTGCTCCCCAGTTTGTAATGATTAGGTGGTTGCCCTTGGTTCGTTCTTACTGTTGTTACACTTAATGGTAAATCTATTCAGACCTACGTAAGCTTCTCGATGTACGACTTTACCGAGACCTGAGAGTGACTGGTAACTGATGTGCTTCCAAGTGTGTAATGATTAGGTCGTTGCCCTTGGTTCGTTCTTACTGTTGTTACACTTAAGGGTAAATCTATTCAGACCTACGTAAGCTTCTCGATGCAGGACTTTACCGAGACCTGAGCGTGACTGGTAACTGATGTGCTTCCAAGTGTGTAATGATTAGGTCGATGCCCTTGGTTCGTTCTTACTGTTGTTACACTTAAGGGTAAATCTATTCAGGCCTACGTAAGCATCTCGATGCAGGACTTTACCGAGACCTGAGCGTGACTGGTAACTGATGTGCTTCCAAGTGTGTAATGATTAGGTCGTTGCCCTTGGTTCGTTCTAACTGTTGTTACACTTAAGGGTAAATCTATTCAGGCCTACGTAAGCTTCTCGATGCAGGACTTTACCGAGACCTGAGCGTGACTGGTAACTGATGTGCTTCCCAGTTTGTAATGATTAGGTCGTTGCCCTTGGTTCGTTCTTACTGTTGTTACACTTAAGGGTAAATCTATTCAGGCCCACGTGAGCTTCTCGATGCAGGACTTTACCGAGACCTGAGCGTGACTGGTAACTGATGTGCTTCCCAGTTTGTAATGATTAGGTCGTTGCCCTTGGTTCGTTCTTACTGTTGTTACACTTAATGGTAAATCTATTCAGGCCTACGTAAGCTTCTCTATGCAGGACTTTACCGAGACCTGAGCGTGACTGGTAACTGATGTGCTTCCCAGTTTGTAATGATTAGGTCGTTGCCCTTGGTTCGTTCTTACTGTTGTTACACTTAAGGGTAAATCTATTCAGGCCCACGTGAGCTTCTCGATGCAGGACTTTACCGAGACCTGAGCGTGACTGGTAACTGATGTGCTTCCCAGTTTGTAATGATTAGGTCGTTGCCCTTGGTTCGTTCTTACTGTTGTTACACTTAAGGGTAAATCTATTCAGGCCTACGTAAGCTTCTCGATGCAGGACTTTACCGAGGCCTGAGCGTGACTGGTAACTGATGTGCTTCCAAGTGTGTAATGATTAGGTCGTTGCCCTTGGTTCGTTCTTACTGTTGTTACACTTAATGGTAAATCTATTCAGGCCTACGTAAGTTTCTCGATGCAGGACTTTACCAAGACCTGAGCGTGACTGGTAACTGATGTGCTTCCAAGTGTGTAATGATTAGGTCGTTGCCCTTGGTTCGTTCTTACTGTTGTTACACTTAATGGTAAATCTATTCAGGCCTACGTAAGCTTCTCGATGCAGGACTTTACCGAGACCTGAGCGTGACTGGTAACTGATGTGCTTCCCAGTTTGTAATGATTAGGTCGTTGCCCTTGGTTCGTTCTTACTGTTGTTACACTTAAGGGTAAATCTATTCAGGCCCACGTGAGCTTCTCGATGCAGGACTTTACCGAGACCTGAGCGTGACTGGTAACTGATGTGCTTCCAAGTGTGTAATGATTAGGTCGTTGCCCTTGGTTCGTTCTTACTGTTGTTACACTTAAGGGTAAATCTATTCAGGCCCACGTGAGCTTCTCGATGCAGGACTTTACCGAGACCTGAGCGTGACTGGTAACTGATGTGCTTCCCAGTTTGTAATGATTAGGTCGTTGCCCTTGGTTCGTTCTTACTGTTGTTACACTTAAGGGTAAATCTATTCAGGCCTACGTAAGCTTCTCGATGCAGGACTTTACCGAGACCTGAGCGTGACTGGTAACTGATGTGCTTCCAAGTGTGTAATGATTAGGTCGTTGCCCTTGGTTCGTTCTTACTGTTGTTACACTTAATGGTAAATCTATTCAGGCCTACGTAAGTTTCTCGATGTAAGACTTTACCGAGACCTGAGCGTGACTGGTAACTGATCTGCTTCCAAGTGTGTAATGATTAGGTCGTTGCCCTTGGTTCGTTCTTACTGTTGTTATACTTAAGGGTAAATCTATTCAGGCCTACGTAAGTTTCTCGATGCAGGACTTTACCAAGACCTGAGCATGACTGGTAACTGATGTGCTTCCAAGTGTGTAATGATTAGGTCGTTGCCCTTGGTTCGTTCTTACTGTTGTTACACTTAAGGGTAAATCTATTCAGGCCTACGTAAGTTTCTCGATGCAGGACTTTACCAAGACCTGAGCGTGACTGGTAACTGATGTGCTTCCCAGTTTGTAATGATTAGGTCGTTGCCCTTGGTTCGTTCTTACTGTTGTTACACTTAAGGGTAAATCTATTCAGGCCTACGTAAGTTTCTCGATGCAGGACTTTACCAAGACCTGAGCATGACTGGTAACTGATGTGCTTCCAAGTGTGTAATGATTAGGTCGTTGCCCTTGGTTCGTTCTTACTGTTGTTACACTTAAGGGTAAATCTATTCAGGCCTACGTAAGTTTCTCGATGCAGGACTTTACCGAGACCTGAGCGTGACTGGTAACTGATGTGCTTCCAAGTTTGTAATGATTAGGTCGTTGCCCTTGGTTCGTTCTTACAGTTGTTACACTTAAGGGTAAATCTATTCAGGCCCACGTGAGCTTCTCGATGCAAGACTTTACCGAGACCTGAGCGTGACTGGTAACTGATGTGCTTCCCAGTTTGTAATGATTAGGTCGTTGCCCTTGGTTCGTTCTTACTGTTGTTACACTTAAGGGTAAATCTATTCAGGCCTACGTAAGCTTCACGATGCAAGACTTTACCGAGACCTGAGCGTGACTGGTAACTGATGTGCTTCCCAGTTTGTAATGATTAGGTCGTTGCCCTTGGTTCGTTCTTACTGTTGTTACACTTAATAGTAAATCTATTCAGGCCTACGTAAGCTTCTCGATGCAGGACTTTACCGAGACCCGAGCGTGACGGGTAACTGATGTGCTTCCAAGTGTGTAATGATTAGGTCGTTGCCCTTGGTTCGTTCTAACTGTTGTTACACTTAAGGGTAAATCTATTCAGGCCTACGTAAGCTTCTAGATGCAGGACTTTACCGAGACCTGAGCGTGACTGGTAACTGATGTGCTTCCCAGTTTGTAATGTTTAGGTCGTTGCCCTTGGTTCGTTCTTACTGTTGTTACACTTAAGGGTAAATCTATTCAGGCCTACGTAAGCTTCTAGATGCAGGACTTTACCGAGACCTGAGCGTGACTGGTAACTGATGTGCTTCCCAGTTTGTAATGATTAGGTCGTTGCCCTTGGTTCGTTCTTACTGTTGTTACACTTAAGGGTAAATCTATTCAGGCCTACGTAAGCTTCTAGATGCAGGACTTTACCGAGACCTGAGCGTGACTGGTAACTGATGTGCTTCCCAGTTTGTAATGATTAGGTCGTTGCCCTTGGTTCGTTCTTACTGTTGTTACACTTAAGGGTAAATCTATTCAGGCCTACGTAAGCTTCTAGATGCAGGACTTTACCGAGACCTGAGCGTGACTGGTAACTGATGTGCTTCCCAGTTTGTAATGATTAGGTCGTTGCCCTTGGTTCGTTCTTACTGTTGTTACACTTAAGGGTAAATCTATTCAGGCCTACGTAAGCTTCTAGATGCAGGACTTTACCGAGACCTGAGCGTGACTGGTAACTGATGTGCTTCCCAGTTTGTAATGATTAGGTCGTTGCCCTTGGTTCGTTCTTACTGTTGTTACACTTAAGGGTAAATCTATTCAGGCCTACGTAAGCTTCTCGATGCAGGACTTTACCGAGACCTGAGCGTGACTGGTAACTGATGTGCTTCCAAGTGTGTAATGATTAGGTCGTTGCCCTTGGTTCGTTCTTACTGTTGTTACACTTAATAGTAAATCTATTCAGGCCTACGCAAGCTTCTCAATGCAGGACTTTACCGATACCTGAGCGTGACTGGTAACTGATGTGCTTCCAAGTGTGTAATGATCAGGTCGTTGCCCTTGGTTCGTTCTTACTGTTGTTACACCTAATGGTAAATCTATTCAGGCCTACGTAAGCTTCTCGATGCAGGACTTTACCGAGACCTGAGCGTGACTGGTAACTGATGTGCTTCCCACTTTGTAATGATTAGGTCGTTGCCCTTGGTTCGTTCTTACTGTTGTTACACTTAAGGGTAAATCTATTCAGGTGTACGTAAGCTTCTCGATACAGGACTTTACCGAGACCTGAGCGTGATTGGTAACTGATGTGCTTCCCAGTTTGTAATGATTAGGTCGTTGCCCTTGGTTCGTTCTAACTGTTGTTACACTTAAGGGTAAATCTATTCAAGCCTACGTAAGCTTCTCGATGCAGGACTTTACCGAGACCTGAGCGTGACTGGTAACTGATGTGCTTCCCAGTTTGTAATGATTAGGTCGTTGCCCTTGGTTCGTTCTTACTGTTGTTACACTTAATGGTAAATCTATTCAGGCCTACGTAAGCTTCTCGATGCAGGACTTTACCGAGACCTGAGCGTGACTGGTAACTGATGTGCTTCCCACTTTGTAATGATTAGGTCGTTGCCCTTGGTTCGTTCTTACTGTTGTTACACTTAAGGGTAAATCTATTCAGGTGTACGTAAGCTTCTCGATACAGGACTTTACCGAGACCTGAGCGTGATTGGTAACTGATGTGCTTCCCAGTTTGTAATGATTAGGTCGTTGCCCTTGGTTCGTTCTTACTGTTGTTACACTTAAGGGTAAATCTATTCAGGCCTACGTAAGCTTCTCGATGCAGGACTTTACCGAGACCTGAGCGTGACTGGTAACTGATGTGCTTCCCAGTTTGTAATGATTAGGTCGTTGCCCTTGGTTCGTTCTTACTGTTGTTACACTTAATGGTAAATCTATTCAGGCCTACGTAAGCTTCTCGATGCAGGACTTTACCGAGACTTGAGCGTGACTGGTAACTGATGTGCTTCCCAGTTTATAATGATTAGGTCCTTGCCCTTGGTTCGTTCTTACTGTTGTTACACTTAAGGGTAAATCTATTCAGGCGTACGTAAGCTTCTCGATGCAGGACTTTACCGAGACCTGAGCGTGACTGGTAACTGATGTGCTTCCCAGTTTGTAATGATTAGGTCGTTGCCCTTGGTTCGTTCTTACTGTTGTTACACTTAAGGGTAAATCTATTCAGGCCTACGTAAGCTTCTCAATGCAGGACTTTACCGAGACCTGAGCGTGACTGGTAACTGATGTGCTTCCCAGTTTGTAATGATTAGGTCGTTGCCCTTGGTTCGTTCTTACTGTTGTTACACTTAATGGTAAATCTATTCAGGCCTACGTAAGCTTCTCGATGCAGGACTTTACCGAGACCTGAGCGTGACTGGTAACTGATGTGCTTCCCAGTTTGTAATGATTAGGTCGTTGCCCTTGGTTCGTTCTTACTGTTGTTACACTTAAGGGTAAATCTATTCAGGCCTACGTAAGCTTCTCGATGCAGGACTTTACCGAGACCTGAGCGTGACTGGTAACTGATGTGCTTCCCAGTTTGTAATGATTAGGTCGTTGCCCTTGGTTCGTTCATACTGTTGTTACACTTAAGGGTAAATCTATTCAGGCCTACGTAAGCTTCTCGATGCAGGACTTTACCGAGACCTGAGCGTAACTGGTAACTGATGTGCTTCCCAGTTTGTAATGATTAGGTCGTTGCCCTTGGTTCGTTCTTACTGTTGTTACACTTAAGGGTAAATCTATTCAGGCCTACGTAAGCTTCTCGATGCAGGACTTTACCGAGACCTGAGCGTGACTGGTAACTGATGTGCTTCCCAGTTTGTAATGATTAGGTCGTTGCCCTTGGTTCGTTCTTACTGTTGTTACACTTAAGGGTAAATCTATTCAGGCCTACGTAAGCTTCTCGATGCAGGACTTTACCGAGACCTGAGCGTGACTGGTAACTGATGTGTTTCCAAGTTTGTAATGATTAGGTCGTTGCCCTTGGTTCGTTCTTACTGTTGTTACACTTAAGGGTAAATCTATTCAGGCCTACGTAAGCATCTCGATGCAGGACTTTACCGAGACCTGAGCGTGACTGGTAACTGATGTGCTTCCAAGTTTGTAATGATTAGGTCGTTGCCCTTGGTTCGTTCTTACAGTTGTTACACTTAAGGGTAAATCTATTCAGACCTACGTAAGCTTCTCGATGCAAGACTTTACCGAGACCTGAGCGTGACTGGTAACTGATGTGCTTCCCAGTTTGTAATGATTAGGTCGTTGCCCTTGGTTCGTTCTTACTGTTGTTACACTTAAGGGTAAATCTATTCAAGCCTACGTAAGCTTCTCGATGCAGAACTTTACCGAGACCTGAGCGTGACTGGTAACTGATGTGCTTCCCAGTTTGTACTGATTAGGTCGTTGCCCTTGGTTCGTTCTTACAGTTGTTACACTTAAGGGTAAATCTATTCAGGCCTACGTAAGCTTCTCGATGCAGGACTTTACCGAGACCAGAGCGTGACTGGTAACTGATGTGCTTCCCAGTTTGTAATGATTAGGTCGTTGCCCTTGGTTCGTTCTTACTGTTGTTACACTTAAGGGTAAATCTATTCAGGCCTACGTAAGCTTCTCGATGCAGGACTTTACCGAGACCTGAGCGTGACTGGTAACTGATGTGCTTCCCATTTTGTAATGATTAGGTCGTTGCCCTTGGTTCGTTCTTACTGTTGTTACACTTAAGGGTAAATCTATTCAGGCCTACGTAAGCTTCTCGATGCAGGACTTTACCGAGACCTGAGCGTGACTGGTAACTGATGTGCTTCCAAGTTTGTAATGATTAGGTCGTTGCCCTTGGATCGTTCTTACAGTTGTTACACTTAAGGGTAAATCTATTCAGACCTACGTAAGCTTCTCGATGCAGGACTTTACCGAGACCTGAGCGTGACTGGTAACTGATGTGCTTCCAAGTTTGTAATGATTAGGTCGTTGCCCTTGGTTCGTTCTTACTGTTGTTACACTTAAGGGTAAATCTATTCAGGCCTACGTAAGCTTCTCGATGCAGGACTTTACCGAGACCTGAGCATGACTGGTAACTGATGTGCTTCCAAGTTTGTAATGATTAGGTCGTTGCCCTTGGTTCGTTCTTACAGTTGTTACACTTAAGGGTAAATCTATTCAGACCTACGTAAGCTTCTCGATGCAAGACTTTACGTAGACCTGAGCGTGACTGGTAACTGATGTGCTTCCCAGTTTGTAATGATTAGGTCGTTGCCCTTGGTTCGTTCTTACTGTTGTTACACTTAAGGGTAAATCTATTCAAGCCTACGTAAGCTTCTCGATGCAGGACTTTACCGAGACCTGAGCGTGACTGGTAACTGATGTGCTTCCCAGTTTGTAATGATTAGGTCGTTGCCCTTGGTTCGTTCTTACAGTTGTTACACTTAAGGGTAAATCTATTCAGGCCTACGTAAGCTTCTCGATGCAGGACTTTACCGAGACCAGAGCGTGACTGGTAACTGATGTGCTTCCCAGTTTGTAATGATTAGGTCGTTGCCCTTGGTTCGTTCTTACTGTTGTTACACTTAAGGGTAAATCTATTCAGGCCTACGTAAGCTTCTCGATGCAGGACTTTACCGAGACCTGAGCGTGACTGGTAACTGATGTGCTTCCCAGTTTGTAATGATTAGGTCGTTGCCCTTGGTTCGTTCTTACTGTTGTTACACTTAAGGGTAAATCTATTCAGGCGTACGTAAGCTTCTCGATGCACGACTTTACCGAGACCTGAGCGTGACTGGTAACTGATGTGCTTCCCAGTTTGTAATGATTAGGTCGTTGCCCTTGGTTCGTTCTTACTGTTGTTACACTTAAGGGTAAATCTATTCAGGCCTACGTAAGCTTCTCGATGCAGGACTTTACCGAGACCTGAGCGTGACTGGTAACTGATGTGCTTCCCAGTTTGTAATGATTAGGTCGTTGCCCTTGGTTCGTTCTTACTGTTGTTACACTTAATGGTAAATCTATTCAGGCCTACGTAAGCTTCTCGATGCAGGACTTTACCGAGACCTGAGCGTGACTGGTAACTGATGTGCTTCCCACTTTGTAATGATTAGGTCGTTGCCCTTGGTTCGTTCTTACTGTTGTTACACTTAAGGGTAAATCTATTCAGGTGTACGTAAGCTTCTCGATGCAGGACTTTACCGAGACCTGAGCGTGATTGGTTACTGATGTGCTTCCCAGTTTGTAATGATTAGGTCGTTGCTCGTGGTTCGTTCTTACTGTTGTTACACTTAAGGGTAAATCTATTCAGGCCTACGTAAGCTTCTCGATGCAGGACTTTACCGAGACCTGAGCGTGACTGGTAACTGATGTGCTTCCAAGTTTGTAATGATTAGGTCGTTGCCCTTGGTTCGTTCTTACAGTTGTTACACTTAAGGGTAAATCTATTCAGACCTACGTAAGCTTCTCGATGCAAGACTTTACCGAGACCTGAGCGTGACTGGTAACTGATGTGCTTCCCAGTTTGTAATGATTAGGTCGTTGCCCTTGGTTCGTTCTTACTGTTGTTACACTTAATGGTAAATCTATTCAGGCCTACGCAAGCTTCTCGATGCAGGACTTTAAAGAGACCTGAGCGTGACGGGTAACTGATGTGCTTCCAAGTGTGTAATGATTAGGTCGTTGCCCTTGGTTCGTTCTTACTGTTGTTACACTTAATGGTAAATCTATTCAGGCCTACGCAAGCTTCTCGATGCAGGACTTTAAAGAGACCTGAGCGTGACGGGTAACTGATGTGCTACCAAGTGTGTAATGATTAGGTCGTTGCCCTTGGTTCGTTCTTACTGTTGTTACACTTAATGGTAAATCTATTCAGGCCTTCGTAAGCTTCTCGATGCAAGACTTTACCGAGACCTGAGCGTGACTGGTAACTGATGTGCTTCCCAGTTTGTAATGATTAGGTCGTTGCCCTTGGTTCGTTCTTACTGTTGTTACACTTAATGGTAAATCTATTCAGGCCTACGCAAGCTTCTCGATGCAGGACTTTAAAGAGACCTGAGCGTGACGGGTAACTGATGTGCTTCCCAGTTTGTAATGATTAGGTCGTTGCCCTTGGTTCGTTCTTACTGTTGTTACACTTAATGGTAAATCTATTCAGGCCTACGTAAGCTTCTCGATGCAGGACTTTACCGAGACCTGAGCGTGACTGGTAACTGATGTGCTTCCAAGTGTGTAATGATTAGGTCGTTGCCCTTGGTTCGTTCTTACTGTTGTTACACTTAATGGTAAATCTATTCAGGCCTACGTAAGCTTCTCGATGCAGGAATTTACCGAGACCTGAGCGTGACTGGTAACTGATTTGCTCCCAAGTGTGTAATGATTAGGTCGTTGCCCTTGGTTCGTTCTTACTGTTGTTACACTTAATGGTAAATCTATTCAGACCTACGTAAGCTTCTCGATGCAGGAATTTACCGAGACCTGAGCGTGACTGGTAACTGATGTGCTTCCAAGTGTGTAATGATTAGGTCGTTGCCCTTGGTTCGTTCTTACTGTTGTTACACCTAATGGTAAATCTATTCAGGCCTACGTAAGCTTCTCGATGCAGGACTTTACCGAGACCTGAGCGTGACTGGTAACTGATGTGCTTCCAAGTGTGTAATGATTAGGTCGTTGCCCTTGGTTCGTTCTTACTGTTGTTACACTTAATGGTAAATCTATTCAGGCCTACGTAAGCTTCTCGATGCAGGACTTTACCGAGACCTGAGCGTGACTGGTAACTGATGTGCTTCCAAGTGTGTAATGATTAGGTCGTTGCCCTTGGTTCGTTCTTACTGTTGTTACACTTAATGGTAAATCTATTCAGGCCTACGTAAGCTTCTCGATGCAGGAATTTACCGAGACCTGAGCGTGACTGGTAACTGATGTGCTTCCAAGTGTGTAATGATTAGGTCGTTGCCCTTGGTTCGTTCTTACTGTTGTTACACTTAATGGTAAATCTATTCAGACCTACGTAAGCTTCTCGATGCAGGAATTTACCGAGACCTGAGCGTGACTGGTAACTGATGTGCTTCCAAGTGTGTAATGATTAGGTCGTTGCCCTTGGTTCGTTCTTACTGTTGTTACACTTAATGGTAAATCTATTCAGACCTACGTAAGCTTCTCGATGCAGGAATTTACCGAGACCTGAGCGTGACTGGTAACTGATGTGCTTCCAAGTGTGTAATGATTAGGTCGTTGCCCTTGGTTCGTTCTTACTGTTGTTACACTTAATGGTAAATCTATTCAGGCCTACGTAAGCTACTCGATGCAGGACTTTAAAGAGACCTGAGCGTGACGGGTAACTGATGTGCTTCCAAGTGTGTAATGATTAGGTCGTTGCCCTTGGTTCGTTCTTACTGTTGTTACACTTAATGGTAAATCTATTCAGGCCTACGTAAGCTTCTCGATGCAGGACTTTACCGAGACCTGAGCGTGACTGGTAACTGATGTGCTTCCCAGTTTGTAATGATTAGGTCGTTGCCCTTGGTTCGTTCTTACTGTTGTTACACTTAATGGTAAATCTATTCAGGCCTACGCAAGCTTCTCGATGCAGGACTTTAAAGAGACCTGAGAGTGACTGGTAACTGATGTGCTACCAAGTGTGTAATGTTTAGGTCGTTGCCCTTGGTTCGTTCTTACTGTTGTTACACTTAATGGTAAATCTATTCAGGCCTACGCAAGCTTCTCGATGCAGGACTTTAAAGAGACCTGAGCGTGACGGGTAACTGATGTGCTACCAAGTGTGTAATGATTAGGTCGTTGCCCTTGGTTCGTTTTTACTGTTGTTACACTTAAGGGTAAATCTATTCAGGCCCACGTGAGCTTCTCGATGCAGGACTTTACCGAGACCTGAGCGTGACTGGTAACTGATGTGCTTCCCAGTTTGTAATGATTAGGTCGTTGCCCTTGGTTCGTTCTTACTGTTGTTACACTTAAGGGTAAATCTATTCAAGCCTACGTAAGCTTCTCGATGCAGGACTTTACCGAGACCTGAGCGTGACTGGTAACTGATGTGCTTCCAAGTTTGTAATGATTAGGTCGTTGCCCTTGGTTCGTTCTTACTGTTGTTACACTTAAGGGTAAATCTATTCAAGCCTACGTAAGCTTCTCGATGCAGGACTTTACCGAGACCTGAGAGTGACTGGTAACTGATGTGCTTCCCAGTTTGTAATGGTTAGGTCGTTGCCCTTGGTTCGTTCTTACTGTTGTTACACTTAAGGGTAAATCTATTCAGACCTACGTAAGCTTCTCGATGCAAGACTTTACCGAGACCTGAGCGTGACTGGTAACTGATGTGCTTCCCAGTTTGTAATTATTAGGTCGTTGCCCTTGGTTCGTTCTTACTGTTGTTACACTTGAGGGTAAATCTATTCAGGCCCACGTAAGCTTCTCGATGGAAGACTTTACCGAGACCTGAGAGTGACTGGTAACTGATGTGCTTCCAAGTTTGTAATGATTAGGTCGTTGCCCTTGGTTCGTTCTTACTGTTGTTACACTTAAGGGTAAATCTATTCAGGCCCACGTAAGCTTCTCGATGGAAGACTTTACCGAGACCTGAGAGTGACTGGTAACTGATGTGCTTCCAAGTTTGTAATGATTAGGTCGTTGCCCTTGGTTCGTTCTTACTGTTGTTACACTTAAGGGTAAATCTATTCAAGCCTACGTAAGCTTCTCGATGCAGGACTTTACCGAGACCTGAGCGTGACTGGTAACTGATGTGCTTCCAAGTTTGTAATGATTAGGTCGTTGCCCTTGGTTCGTTCTTACAGTTGTTACACTTAAGGGTAAATCTATTCAGACCTACGTAAGCTTCTCGATGCAAGACTTTACCGAGACCTGAGCGTGACTGGTAACTGATGTGCTTCCCAGTTTGTAATGATTAGGTCGTTGCCCTTGGTTCGTTCTTACTGTTGTTACACTTAATGGTAAATCTATTCAGGCCTACGCAAGCTTCTCGATGCAGGACTTTAAAGAGACCTGAGCGTGACGGGTAACTGATGTGCTTCCCAGTTTGTAATGATTAGGTCGTTGCCCTTGGTTCGTTCTTACTGTTGTTACACTTAATGGTAAATCTATTCAGGCCTACGTAAGCTTCTCGATGCAGGACTTTACCGAGACCTGAGCGTGACTGGTAACTGATGTGCTTCCAAGTGTGTAATGATTAGGTCGTTGCCCTTGGTTCGTTCTTACTGTTGTTACACTTAATGGTAAATCTATTCAGGCCTACGTAAGCTTCTCGATGCAGGAATTTACCGAGACCTGAGCGTGACTGGTAACTGATTTGCTTCCAAGTGTGTAATGATTAGGTCGTTGCCCTTGGTTCGTTCTTACTGTTGTTACACTTAATGGTAAATCTATTCAGACCTACGTAAGCTTCTCGATGCAGGAATTTACCGAGACCTGAGCGTGACTGGTAACTGATGTGCTTCCAAGTGTGTAATGATTAGGTCGTTGCCCTTGGTTCGTTCTTACTGTTGTTACACCTAATGGTAAATCTATTCAGGCCTACGTAAGCTTCTCGATGCAGGACTTTACCGAGACCTGAGCGTGACTGGTAACTGATGTGCTTCCAAGTGTGTAATGATTAGGTCGTTGCCCTTGGTTCGTTCTTACTGTTGTTACACTTAATGGTAAATCTATTCAGGCCTACGTAAGCTTCTCGATGCAGGACTTTACCGAGACCTGAGCGTGACTGGTAACTGATGTGCTTCCAAGTGTGTAATGATTAGGTCGTTGCCCTTGGTTCGTTCTTACTGTTGTTACACTTAATGGTAAATCTATTCAGGCCTACGTAAGCTTCTCGATGCAGGAATTTACCGAGACCTGAGCGTGACTGGTAACTGATGTGCTTCCAAGTGTGTAATGATTAGGTCGTTGCCCTTGGTTCGTTCTTACTGTTGTTACACTTAATGGTAAATCTATTCAGACCTACGTAAGCTTCTCGATGCAGGAATTTACCGAGACCTGAGCGTGACTGGTAACTGATGTGCTTCCAAGTGTGTAATGATTAGGTCGTTGCCCTTGGTTCGTTCTTACTGTTGTTACACTTAATGGTAAATCTATTCAGACCTACGTAAGCTTCTCGATGCAGGAATTTACCGAGACCTGAGCGTGACTGGTAACTGATGTGCTTCCAAGTGTGTAATGATTAGGTCGTTGCCCTTGGTTCGTTCTTACTGTTGTTACACTTAATGGTAAATCTATTCAGGCCTACGTAAGCTACTCGATGCAGGACTTTAAAGAGACCTGAGCGTGACGGGTAACTGATGTGCTTCCAAGTGTGTAATGATTAGGTCGTTGCCCTTGGTTCGTTCTTACTGTTGTTACACTTAATGGTAAATCTATTCAGGCCTACGTAAGCTTCTCGATGCAGGACTTTACCGAGACCTGAGCGTGACTGGTAACTGATGTGCTTCCCAGTTTGTAATGATTAGGTCGTTGCCCTTGGTTCGTTCTTACTGTTGTTACACTTAATGGTAAATCTATTCAGGCCTACGCAAGCTTCTCGATGCAGGACTTTAAAGAGACCTGAGAGTGACTGGTAACTGATGTGCTACCAAGTGTGTAATGTTTAGGTCGTTGCCCTTGGTTCGTTCTTACTGTTGTTACACTTAATGGTAAATCTATTCAGGCCTACGCAAGCTTCTCGATGCAGGACTTTAAAGAGACCTGAGCGTGACGGGTAACTGATGTGCTACCAAGTGTGTAATGATTAGGTCGTTGCCCTTGGTTCGTTTTTACTGTTGTTACACTTAAGGGTAAATCTATTCAGGCCCACGTGAGCTTCTCGATGCAGGACTTTACCGAGACCTGAGCGTGACTGGTAACTGATGTGCTTCCCAGTTTGTAATGATTAGGTCGTTGCCCTTGGTTCGTTCTTACTGTTGTTACACTTAAGGGTAAATCTATTCAAGCCTACGTAAGCTTCTCGATGCAGGACTTTACCGAGACCTGAGCGTGACTGGTAACTGATGTGCTTCCAAGTTTGTAATGATTAGGTCGTTGCCCTTGGTTCGTTCTTACTGTTGTTACACTTAAGGGTAAATCTATTCAAGCCTACGTAAGCTTCTCGATGCAGGACTTTACCGAGACCTGAGAGTGACTGGTAACTGATGTGCTTCCCAGTTTGTAATGGTTAGGTCGTTGCCCTTGGTTCGTTCTTACTGTTGTTACACTTAAGGGTAAATCTATTCAGACCTACGTAAGCTTCTCGATGCAAGACTTTACCGAGACCTGAGCGTGACTGGTAACTGATGTGCTTCCCAGTTTGTAATTATTAGGTCGTTGCCCTTGGTTCGTTCTTACTGTTGTTACACTTGAGGGTAAATCTATTCAGGCCCACGTAAGCTTCTCGATGGAAGACTTTACCGAGACCTGAGAGTGACTGGTAACTGATGTGCTTCCAAGTTTGTAATGATTAGGTCGTTGCCCTTGGTTCGTTCTTACTGTTGTTACACTTAAGGGTAAATCTATTCAGGCCCACGTAAGCTTCTCGATGGAAGACTTTACCGAGACCTGAGAGTGACTGGTAACTGATGTGCTTCCAAGTTTGTAATGATTAGGTCGTTGCCCTTGGTTCGTTCTTACTGTTGTTACACTTAAGGGTAAATCTATTCAAGCCTACGTAAGCTTCTCGATGCAGGACTTTACCGAGACCTGAGCGTGACTGGTAACTGATGTGCTTCCAAGTTTGTAATGATTAGGTCGTTGCCCTTGGTTCGTTCTTACAGTTGTTACACTTAAGGGTAAATCTATTCAGACCTACGTAAGCTTCTCGATGCAAGACTTTACCGAGACCTGAGCGTGACTGGTAACTGATGTGCTTCCCAGTTTGTAATGATTAGGTCGTTGCCCTTGGTTCGTTCTTACTGTTGTTACACTTAATGGTAAATCTATTCAGGCCTACGCAAGCTTCTCGATGCAGGACTTTAAAGAGACCTGAGCGTGACGGGTAACTGATGTGCTTCCAAGTGTGTAATGATTAGGTCGTTGCCCTTGGTTCGTTCTTACTGTTGTTACACTTAATGGTAAATCTATTCAGGCCTACGCAAGCTTCTCGATGCAGGACTTTAAAGAGACCGGAGCGTGACGGGTAACTGATGTGCTACCAAGTGTGTAATGATTAGGTCGTTGCCCTTGGTTCGTTCTTACTGTTGTTACACTTAATGGTAAATCTATTCAGGCCTACGCAAGCTTCTCGATGCAGGACTTTAAAGAGACCTGAGCGTGACTGGTAACTGATGTGCTTCCCAGTTTGTAATGATTAGGTCGTTGCCCTTGGTTCGTTCTTACTGTTGTTACACTTAATGGTAAATCTATTCAGGCCTACGCAAGCTTCTCGATGCAGGACTTTAAAGAGACCTGAGCGTGACGGGTAACTGATGTGCTTCCCAGTTTGTAATGATTAGGTCGTTGCCCTTGGTTCGTTCTTACTGTTGTTACACTTAATGGTAAATCTATTCAGGCCTACGTAAGCTTCTCGATGCAGGACTTTACCGAGACCTGAGCGTGACTGGTAACTGATGTGCTTCCAAGTGTGTAATGATTAGGTCGTTGCCCTTGGTTCGTTCTTACTGTTGTTACACTTAATGGTAAATCTATTCAGGCCTACGTAAGCTTCTCGATGCAGGAATTTACCGAGACCTGAGCGTGACTGGTAACTGATGTGCTTCCAAGTGTGTAATGATTAGGTCGTTGCCCTTGGTTCGTTCTTACTGTTGTTACACTTAATGGTAAATCTATTCAGACCTACGTAAGCTTCTCGATGCAGGAATTTACCGAGACCTGAGCGTGACTGGTAACTGATGTGCTTCCAAGTGTGTAATGATTAGGTCGTTGCCCTTGGTTCGTTCTTACTGTTGTTACACCTAATGGTAAATCTATTCAGGCCTACGTAAGCTTCTCGATGCAGGACTTTACCGAGACCTGAGCGTGACTGGTAACTGATGTGCTTCCAAGTGTGTAATGATTAGGTCGTTGCCCTTGGTTCGTTCTTACTGTTGTTACACTTAATGGTAAATCTATTCAGGCCTACGTAAGCTTCTCGATGCAGGACTTTACCGAGACCTGAGCGTGACTGGTAACTGATGTGCTTCCAAGTGTGTAATGATTAGGTCGTTGCCCTTGGTTCGTTCTTACTGTTGTTACACTTAATGGTAAATCTATTCAGGCCTACGTAAGCTTCTCGATGCAGGAATTTACCGAGACCTGAGCGTGACTGGTAACTGATGTGCTTCCAAGTGTGTAATGATTAGGTCGTTGCCCTTGGTTCGTTCTTACTGTTGTTACACTTAATGGTAAATCTATTCAGACCTACGTAAGCTTCTCGATGCAGGAATTTACCGAGACCTGAGCGTGACTGGTAACTGATGTGCTTCCAAGTGTGTAATGATTAGGTCGTTGCCCTTGGTTCGTTCTTACTGTTGTTACACTTAATGGTAAATCTATTCAGACCTACGTAAGCTTCTCGATGCAGGAATTTACCGAGACCTGAGCGTGACTGGTAACTGATGTGCTTCCAAGTGTGTAATGATTAGGTCGTTGCCCTTGGTTCGTTCTTACTGTTGTTACACTTAATGGTAAATCTATTCAGGCCTACGTAAGCTACTCGATGCAGGACTTTAAAGAGACCTGAGCGTGACGGGTAACTGATGTGCTTCCAAGTGTGTAATGATTAGGTCGTTGCCCTTGGTTCGTTCTTACTGTTGTTACACTTAATGGTAAATCTATTCAGGCCTACGTAAGCTTCTCGATGCAGGACTTTACCGAGACCTGAGCGTGACTGGTAACTGATGTGCTTCCCAGTTTGTAATGATTAGGTCGTTGCCCTTGGTTCGTTCTTACTGTTGTTACACTTAATGGTAAATCTATTCAAGCCCACGTAAGCTTCTCGATGCAGGACTTTACCGAGACCTGAGAGTGACTGGTAACTGATGTGCTTCCCAGTTTGTAATGGTTAGGTCGTTGCCCTTGGTTCGTTCTTACTGTTGTTACACTTAATGGTAAATCTATTCAAGCCCACGTAAGCTTCTCGATGCAGGACTTTAAAGAGACCTGAGCGTGACGGGTAACTGATGTGCTACCAAGTGTGTAATGATTAGGTCGTTGCCCTTGGTTCGTTTTTACTGTTGTTACACTTAAGGGTAAATCTATTCAGGCCCACTTGAGCTTCTCGATGCAGGACTTTACCGAGACCTGAGCGTGACTGGTAACTGATGTGCTTCCCAGTTTGTAATGATTAGGTCGTTGCCCTTGGTTCGTTCTTACTGTTGTTACACTTAATGGTAAATCTATTCAAGCCCACGTAAGCTTCTCGATGCAGGACTTTAAAGAGACCTGAGCGTGACTGGTAACTGATGTGCTTCCAAGTTTGTAATGATTAGGTCGTTGCCCTTGGTTCGTTCTTACTGTTGTTACACTTAAGGGTAAATCTATTCAAGCCTACGTAAGCTTCTCGATGCAGGACTTTACCGAGACCTGAGAGTGACTGGTAACTGATGTGCTTCCCAGTTTGTAATGGTTAGGTCGTTGCCCTTGGTTCGTTCTTACTGTTGTTACACTTAAGGGTAAATCTATTCAGACCTACGTAAGCTTCTCGATGCAAGACTTTACCGAGACCTGAGCGTGACTGGTAACTGATGTGCTTCCCAGTTTGTAATTATTAGGTCGTTGCCCTTGGTTCGTTCTTACTGTTGTTACACTTGAGGGTAAATCTATTCAGGCCCACGTAAGCTTCTCGATGGAAGACTTTACCGAGACCTGAGAGTGACTGGTAACTGATGTGCTTCCAAGTTTGTAATGATTAGGTCGTTGCCCTTGGTTCGTTCTTACTGTTGTTACACTTAAGGGTAAATCTATTCAAGCCTACGTAAGCTTCTCGATGCAGGACTTTACCGAGACCTGAGCGTGACTGGTAACTGATGTGCTTCCAAGTTTGTAATGATTAGGTCGTTGCCCTTGGTTCGTTCTTACAGTTGTTACACTTAATGGTAAATCTATTCAGACCTACGTAAGCTTCTCGATGCAAGACTTTACCGAGACCTGAGCGTGACTGGTAACTGATGTGCTTCCCAGTTTGTAATGATTAGGTCGTTGCCCTTGGTTCGTTCTTACTGTTGTTACACTTAATGGTAAATCTATTCAGGCCTACGCAAGCTTCTCGATGCAGGACTTTAAAGAGACCTGAGCGTGACGGGTAACTGATGTGCTTCCAAGTGTGTAATGATTAGGTCGTTGCCCTTGGTTCGTTCTTACTGTTGTTACACTTAATGGTAAATCTATTCAGGCCTACGCAAGCTTCTCGATGCAGGACTTTAAAGAGACCTGAGCGTGACGGGTAACTGATGTGCTACCAAGTGTGTAATGATTAGGTCGTTGCCCTTGGTTCGTTCTTACTGTTGTTACACTTAATGGTAAATCTATTCAGGCCTACGTAAGCTTCTCGATGCAGGACTTTACCGAGACCTGAGCGTGACTGGTAACTGATGTGCTTCCCAGTTTGTAATGATTAGGTCGTTGCCCTTGGTTCGTTCTTACTGTTGTTACACTTAATGGTAAATCTATTCAGGCCTACGCAAGCTTCTCGATGCAGGACTTTAAAGAGACCTGAGCGTGACGGGTAACTGATGTGCTTCCCAGTTTGTAATGATTAGGTCGTTGCCCTTGGTTCGTTCTTACTGTTGTTACACTTAATAGTAAATCTATTCAGGCCTACGCAAGCTTCTCAATGCAGGACTTTACCGAGACCTGAGCGTGACTGGTAACTGATGTGCTTCCAAGTGTGTAATGATTAGGTCGTTGCCCTTGGTTCGTTCTTACTGTTGTTACACTTAATGGTAAATCTATTCAGGCCTACGTAAGCTTCTCGATGCAGGAATTTACCGAGACCTGAGCGTGACTGGTAACTGATGTGCTTCCCAGTTTGTAATGATTAGGTCGTTGCCCTTGGTTCGTTCTTACTGTTGTTACACTTAATAGTAAATCTATTCAGGCCTACGCAAGCTTCTCAATGCAGGACTTTACCGAGACCTGAGCGTGACTGGTAACTGATGTGCTTCCAAGTGTGTAATGATTAGGTCGTTGCCCTTGGTTCGTTCTTACTGTTGTTACACTTAATAGTAAATCTATTCAGGCCTACGTAAGCTTCTCGATGCAGGAATTTACCGAGACCTGAGCGTGACTGGTAACTGATGTGCTTCCAAGTGTGTAATGATTAGGTCGTTGCCCTTGGTTCGTTCTTACTGTTGTTACACTTAATGGTAAATCTATTCAGGCCTACGTAAGCTTCTCGATGCAGGAATTTACCGAGACCTGAGCGTGACTGGTAACTGATGTGCTTCCAAGTGTGTAATGATTAGGTCGTTGCCCTTGGTTCGTTCTTACTGTTGTTACACTTAATGGTAAATCTATTCAGACCTACGTAAGCTTCTCGATGCAGGAATTTACCGAGACCTGAGCGTGACTGGTAACTGATGTGCTTCCAAGTGTGTAATGATTAGGTCGTTGCCCTTGGTTCGTTCTTACTGTTGTTACACTTAATGGTAAATCTATTCAGACCTACGTAAGCTTCTCGATGCAGGAATTTACCGAGACCTGAGCGTGACTGGTAACTGATGTGCTTCCAAGTGTGTAATGATTAGGTCGTTGCCCTTGGTTCGTTCTTACTGTTGTTACACTTAATGGTAAATCTATTCAGGCCTACGTAAGCTACTCGATGCAGGACTTTAAAGAGACCTGAGCGTGACGGGTAACTGATGTGCTTCCAAGTGTGTAATGATTAGGTCGTTGCCCTTGGTTCGTTCTTACTGTTGTTACACTTAATGGTAAATCTATTCAGGCCTACGTAAGCTTCTCGATGCAGGACTTTACCGAGACCTGAGCGTGACTGGTAACTGATGTGCTTCCCAGTTTGTAATGATTAGTTTGTTGCCCTTGGTTCGTTCTTACTGTTGTTACACTTAATGGTAAATCTATTCAGGCCTACGCAAGCTTCTCGATGCAGGACTTTAAAGAGACCTGAGCGTGACGGGTAACTGATGTGCTACCAAGTGTGTAATGATTAGGTCGTTGCCCTTGGTTCGTTCTTACTGTTGTTACACTTAAGGGTAAATCTATTCAGGCCTACGTAAGCTTCTCGATGCAGGACTTTACCGAGACCTGAGAGTGACTGGTAACTGATGTGCTTCCAAGTGTGTAATGATTAGGTCGTTGCCCTTGGTTCGTTCTTACTGTTGTTACACTTAATGGTAAATCTATTCAGGCCTACGCAAGCTTCTCGATGCAGGACTTTACCGAGACCTGAGCGTGACTGGTAACTGATGTGCTACCAAGTGTGTAATAATTAGGTCGTTGCCCTTGGTTCGTTCTTACTGTTGTTACACTTAATGGTAAATCTATTCAGGCCTACGCAAGCTTCTCGATGCAGGACTTTAAAGAGACCTGAGCGTGACGGGTAACTGATGTGCTACCAAGTGTGTAATGATTAGGTCGTTGCCCTTGGTTCGTTTTTACTGTTGTTACACTTAAGGGTAAATCTATTCAGGCCCACGTAAGCTTCTCGATGCAGGACTTTACCGAGACCTGAGCGTGACTGGTAACTGATGTGCTTCCCACTTTGTAATGATTAGGTCGTTGCCCTTGGTTCGTTCTTACTGTTGTTACACTTAAGGGTAAATCTATTCAGGCCCACGTAAGCTTCTCGATGCAGGACTTTACCGAGACCTGAGCGTGACTGGTAACTGATGTGCTTCCCACTTTGTAATGATTAGGTCGTTGCCCTTGGTTCGTTCTTACTGTTGTTACACTTAAGGGTAAATCTATTCAGGCCCACGTAAGCTTCTCGATGCAGGACTTTACCGAGACCTGAGCGTGACGGGTAACTGATGTGCTACCAAGTGTGTAATGATTAGGTCGTTGCCCTTGGTTCGTTTTTACTGTTGTTACACTTAAGGGTAAATCTATTCAGGCCTACGCAAGCTTCTCGATGCAGGACTTTACCGAGACCTGAGCGTGACTGGTAACTGATGTGCTACCAAGTGTGTAATGATTAGGTCGTTGCCCTTGGTTCGTTCTTACTGTTGTTACACTTAATGGTAAATCTATTCAGGCCTACGCAAGCTTCTCGATGCAGGACTTTACCGAGACCTGAGCGTGACTGGTAACTGATGTGCTACCAAGTGTGTAATGATTAGGTCGTTGCCCTTGGTTCGTTCTTACTGTTGTTACACTTAATGGTAAATCTATTCAGGCCTACGCAAGCTTCTCGATGCAGGACTTTAAAGAGACCTGAGCGTGACGGGTAACTGATGTGCTTCCCAGTTTGTAATGATTAGGTGGTTGCCCTTGGTTCGTTCTTACTGTTGTTACACTTAATGGTAAATCTATTCAAGCCTACGTAAGTGTCTCGATGCAAGACTTTACCGAGACATGAGCGTGACGGGTAACTGATGTGCTACCAAGTGTGTAATGATTAGGTCGTTGCCCTTGGTTCGTTTTTACTGTTGTTACACTTAAGGGTAAATCTATTCAGGCCCACGTAAGCTTCTCGATGCAGGACTTTACCGAGACCTGAGCGTGACTGGTAACTGATGTGCTTCCCAGTTTGTAATGATTAGGTCGTTGCCCTTGGTTCGTTCTTACTGTTGTTACACTTAAGGGTAAATCTATTCAAGCCTACGTAAGCTTCTCGATGCAGCACTTTACCGAGACCTGAGCGTGACTGGTAACTGATGTGCTTCCAAGTTTGTAATGATTAGGTCGTTGCCCTTGGTTCGTTCTTACTGTTGTTACACTTAAGGGTAAATCTATTCAAGCCTACGTAAGCTTCTCGATGCAGGACTTTACCGAGACCTGAGAGTGACTGGTAACTGATGTGCTTCCCAGTTTGTAATGGTTAGGTCGTTGCCCTTGGTTCGTTCTTACTGTTGTTACACTTAAGGGTAAATCTATTCAGACCTACGTAAGCTTCTCGATGCAAGACTTTACCGAGACCTGAGCGTGACTGGTAACTGATGTGCTTCCCAGTTTGTAATTATTAGGTCGTTGCCCTTGGTTCGTTCTTACTGTTGTTACACTTGAGGGTAAATCTATTCAGGCCCACGTAAGCTTCTCGATGGAAGACTTTACCGAGACCTGAGAGTGACTGGTAACTGATGTGCTTCCAAGTTTGTAATGATTAGGTCGTTGCCCTTGGTTCGTTCTTACTGTTGTTACACTTAAGGGTAAATCTATTCAGGCCCACGTAAGCTTCTCGATGGAAGACTTTACCGAGACCTGAGAGTGACTGGTAACTGATGTGCTTATAAGTTTGTAATGATTAGGTCGTTGCCCTTGGTTCGTTCTTACTGTTGTTACACTTAAGGGTAAATCTATTCAAGCCTACGTAAGCTTCTCGATGCAGGACTTTACCGAGACCTGAGAGTGACTGGTAACTGATGTGCTTCCCAGTTTGTAATGATTAGGTCGTTGCCCTTGGTTCGTTCTTACTGTTGTTACACTTAAGGGTAAATCTATTCAGGCCTACGTAAGCTTCTCGATGGAAGACTTTACCGAGACCTGAGCGTGACTGGTACCTGATGTGCTTCCCAGTTTGTAATGATTAGGTCGTTGCCCTTGGTTCGTTCTTACTGTTGTTACACTTAAGGGTAAATCTATTCAGGCCTACGTAAGCTTCTCGATGGAAGACTTTACCGAGACCTGAGCGTGACTGGTAACTGATGTGCTTCCCAGTTTGTAATGATTAGGTCGTTGCCCTTGGTTCGTTCTTACTGTTGTTACACTTAAGGGTAAATCTATTCAGGCCTACGTAAGCTTCTCGATGCAAGACTTTACCGAGACCTGAGCGTGACTGGTAACTGATGTGCTTCAGAGTTTGTAATGATTAGGTCGTTGCCCTTGGTTCGTTCTTACTGTTGTTACATTTAAGGGTAAATCTATTCAAGCCTACGTAAGCTTCTCGATGCAGGACTTTACCGAGACCTGAGCGTGACTGGTAACTGATGTGCTTCCCAGTTTGTAATGATTAGGTCGTTGCCCTTGGTTCGTTCTTACTGTTGTTACACTTAAGGGTAAATCTATTCAGGCCTACGTAAGCTTCTCGATGGAAGACTTTACCGAGACCTGAGAGTGACTGGTAACTGATGTGCTTCCAAGTTTGTAATGATTAGGTCGTTGCCCTTGGTTCGTTCTTACTGTTGTTACACTTAAGGGTAAATCTATTCAAGCCTACGTAAGCTTCTCGATGCAGGACTTTACCGAGACCTGAGCGTGACTGGTAACTGATGTGCTTCCCAGTTTGTAATGATTAGGTCGTTGCCCTTGGTTCGTTCTTACTGTTGTTACACTTAAGGGTAAATCTATTCAGGCCTACGTAAGCTTCTCGATGCAAGACTTTACCGAGACCTGAGCGTGACTGGTAACTGATGTGCTTCCCAGTTTGTAATGATTAGGTCGTTGCCCTTGGTTCGTTCTTACTGTTGTTACACTTAAGGGTAAATCTATTCAGGCCTACGTAAGCTTCTCGATGCAAGACTTTACCGAGACCTGAGCGTGACTGGTAACTGATGTGCTTTCCAGTTTGTAATGATTAGGTCGTTGCCCTTGGTTCGTTCTTACTGTTGTTACACTTAAGGGTAAATCTATTCAGGCCTACGCAAGCTTCTCGATGCAGGACTTTACCGAGACCTGAGCGTGACTGGTAACTGATGTGCTTCCCAGTTTGTAATGATTAGGTCGTTGCCCTTGGTTCGTTCTTACTGTTGTTACACTTAAGGGTAAATCTATTCAAGCCTACGTAAGCTTCTCAATGCAGGACTTTACCGAGACCTGAGCGTGACTGGTAACTGATGTGCTTCCAAGTTTGTAATGATTAGGTCGTTGCCCTTGGTTCGTTCTTACTGTTGTTACACTTAATGGTAAATCTATTCAGACCTACGTAAGCTTCTCGATGCAGGACTTTACCGAGACCTGAGCGTGACTGGTAACTGATGTGCTTCCCAGTGTGTAATGATTAGGTCGTTGCCCTTGGTTCGTTCTTACTGTTGTTACACTTAAGGGTAAATCTATTCAGGCCTACGCAAGCTTCTCGATGCAGGACTTTACCGAGACCTGAGCGTGACTGGTAACTGATGTGCTTCCCAGTGTGTAATGATTAGGTCGTTGCCCTTGGTTCGTTCTTACTGTTGTTACACTTAATGGTAAATCTATTCAAGCCTACGTAAGCTTCTAGATGCAGGACTTTACCGAGACCTGAGCGTGACTGGTAACTGATGTGCTTCCAAGTGTGTAATGATTAGGTCGTTGCCCTTGGTTCGTTCTTACTGTTGTTACACTTAATGGTAAATCTATTCAAGCCCACGTAAGCTTCTCGATGCAGGACTTTACCGAGACCTGAGCGTGACTGGTAACTGATGTGCTTCCCAGTTTGTAATGATTAGATCGTTGCCCTTGGTTCGTTCTTACTGTTGTTACACTTAATGGTAAATCTATTCAGGCCTACGCAAGCTTCTCGATGCAGGACTTTAAAGAGACCTGAGCGTGACGGGTAACTGATGTGCTACCAAGTGTGTAATGATTAGGTCGTTGCCCTTGGTTCGTTCTTACTGTTGTTACACTTAAGGGTAAATCTATTCAGGCCCACGTAAGCTTCTCGATGCAGGACTTTACCGAGACCTGAGCGTGACTGGTAACTGATGTGCTTCCCAGTTTGTAATGATTAGGTCGTTGCCCTTGGTTCGTTCTTACTGTTGTTACACTTAATGGTAAATCTATTCAGGC
Organism: Prosapia bicincta; assembly: GCA_036971475.1. Taxonomy (NCBI): domain Eukaryota; kingdom Metazoa; phylum Arthropoda; class Insecta; order Hemiptera; family Cercopidae; genus Prosapia; species Prosapia bicincta. Next base: position 695,065 of record JBAIZL010000036.1, on the reverse strand, counting down.
CCACGTAAGCTTCTCGATGCAGGACTTTACCGAGACCTGAGCGTGACGGGTAACTGATGTGCTACCAAGTGTGTAATGATTAGGTCGTTGCCCTTGGTTCGTTCTTACTGTTGTTACACTTAAGGGTAAATCTATTCAGGCCCACGTAAGCTTCTCGATGCAGGACTTTACCGAGACCTGAGCGTGACTGGTAACTGATGTGCTTCCAAGTTTGTAATGATTAGGTCGTTGCCCTTGGTTCGTTCTTACTGTTGTTACACTTAAGGGTAAATCTATTCAGGCCTACGTAAGCTTCTCGATGCAGGACTTTACCGAGACCTGAGCGTGACTGGTAACTGATGTGCTTCCAAGTTTGTAATGATTAGGTCGTTGCCCTTGGTTCGTTCTTACTGTTGTTACACTTAAGGGTAAATCTATTCAGGCCCACGTAAGCTTCTCGATGCAGGACTTTACCGAGACCTGAGCGTGACTGGTAACTGATGTGCTTCCCAGTTTGTAATGATTAGGTCGTTGCCCTTGGTTCGTTCTTACTGTTGTTACACTTAAGGGTAAATCTATTCAGGCCTACGTAAGCTTCTCGATGCAGGACTTTACCGAGATCTGAGCGTGACTGGTAACTGATGTTCTTCCCAGTTTGTAATGATTAGGTCGTTGCCCTTGGTTCGTTCTTACTGTTGTTACACTTAATGGTAAATCTATTCAGGCCTACGCAAGCTTCTCGATGCAGGACTTTAAAGAGACCTGAGCGTGACGGGTAACTGATGTGCTACCAAGTGTGTAATGATTAGGTCGTTGCCCTTGGTTCGTTCTTACTGTTGTTACACTTAAGGGTAAATCTATTCAGGCCCACGTAAGTTTCTCGATGCAGGACTTTACCGAGACCTGAGCGTGACTGGTAACTGATGTGCTTCCCAGTTTGTAATGATTAGGTCGTTGCCCTTGGTTCGTTCTTACTGTTGTTACACTTAATGGTAAATCTATTCAGGCCCACGTAAGCTTCTCGATGCAGGACTTTACCGAGACCTGAGCGTGACGGGTAACTGATGTGCTACCAAGTGTGTAATGATTAGGTCGTTGCCCTTGGTTCGTTCTTACTGTTGTTACACTTGAGGGTAAATCTATTCAGGCCCACGTAAGCTTCTCGATGGAAGACTTTACCGAGACCTGAGAGTGACTGGTAACTGATGTGCTTCCAAGTTTGTAATGATTAGGTCGTTGCCCTTGGTTCGTTCTTACTGTTGTTACACTTAAGGGTAAATCTATTCAGGCCCACGTAAGCTTCTCGATGGAAGACTTTACCGAGACCTGAGAGTGACTGGTAACTGATGTGCTTCCAAGTTTGTAATGATTAGGTCGTTGCCCTTGGTTCGTTCTTACTGTTGTTACACTTAAGGGTAAATCTATTCAAGCCTACGTAAGCTTCTCGATGCAGGACTTTACCGAGACCTGAGAGTGACTGGTAACTGATGTGCTTCCCAGTTTGTAATGATTAGGTCGTTGCCCTTGGTTCGTTCTTACTGTTGTTACACTTAAGGGTAAATCTATTCAGGCCTACGTAAGCTTCTCGATGGAAGACTTTACCGAGACCTGAGCGTGACTGGTACCTGATGTGCTTCCCAGTTTGTAATGATTAGGTCGTTGCCCTTGGTTCGTTCTTACTGTTGTTACACTTAAGGGTAAATCTATTCAGGCCTACGTAAGCTTCTCGATGGAAGACTTTACCGAGACCTGAGCGTGACTGGTAACTGATGTGCTTCCCAGTTTGTAATGATTAGGTCGTTGCCCTTGGTTCGTTCTTACTGTTGTTACACTTAAGGGTAAATCTATTCAGGCCTACGTAAGCTTCTCGATGCAAGACTTTACCGAGACCTGAGCGTGACTGGTAACTGATGTGCTTCAGAGTTTGTAATGATTAGGTCGTTGCCCTTGGTTCGTTCTTACTGTTGTTACACTTAAGGGTAAATCTATTCAAGCCTACGTAAGCTTCTCGATGCAGGACTTTACCGAGACCTGAGCGTGACTGGTAACTGATGTGCTTCCCAGTTTGTAATGATTAGGTCGTTGCCCTTGGTTCGTTCTTACTGTTGTTACACTTAAGGGTAAATCTATTCAGGCCTACGTAAGCTTCTCGATGGAAGACTTTACCGAGACCTGAGAGTGACTGGTAACTGATGTGCTTCCAAGTTTGTAATGATTAGGTCGTTGCCCTTGGTTCGTTCTTACTGTTGTTACACTTAAGGGTAAATCTATTCAAGCCTACGTAAGCTTCTCGATGCAGGACTTTACCGAGACCTGAGCGTGACTGGTAACTGATGTGCTTCCCAGTTTGTAATGATTAGGTCGTTGCCCTTGGTTCGTTCTTACTGTTGTTACACTTAAGGGTAAATCTATTCAGGCCTACGTAAGCTTCTCGATGCAAGACTTTACCGAGACCTGAGCGTGACTGGTAACTGATGTGCTTCCCAGTTTGTAATGATTAGGTCGTTGCCCTTGGTTCGTTCTTACTGTTGTTACACTTAAGGGTAAATCTATTCAGGCCTACGCAAGCTTCTCGATGCAGGACTTTACCGAGACCTGAGCGTGACTGGTAACTGATGTGCTTCCCAGTTTGTAATGATTAGGTCGTTGCCCTTGGTTCGTTCTTACTGTTGTTACACTTAAGGGTAAATCTATTCAAGCCTACGTAAGCTTCTCAATGCAGGACTTTACCGAGACCTGAGCGTGACTGGTAACTGATGTGCTTCCAAGTTTGTAATGATTAGGTCGTTGCCCTTGGTTCGTTCTTACTGTTGTTACACTTAAGGGTAAATCTATTCAGGCCTACGTAAGCTTCTCGATGCAAGACTTTACCGAGACCTGAGCGTGACTGGTAACTGATGTGCTTCCCAGTTTGTAATGATTAGGTCGTTGCCCTTGGTTCGTTCTTACTGTTGTTACACTTAAGGGTAAATCTATTCAGGCCTACGTAAGCTTCTCGATGCAAGACTTTACCGAGACCTGAGCGTGACTGGTAACTGATGTGCTTCCCAGTTTGTAATGATTAGGTCGTTGCCCTTGGTTCGTTCTTACTGTTGTTATACTTAAGGGTAAATCTATTCAGGCCTACGCAAGCTTCTCGATGCAGGACTTTACCGAGACCTGAGCGTGACTGGTAACTGATGTGCTTCCCAGTTTGTAATGATTAGGTCGTTGCCCTTGGTTCGTTCTTACTGTTGTTACACTTAAGGGTAAATCTATTCAAGCCTACGTAAGCTTCTCAATGCAGGACTTTACCGAGACCTGAGCGTGACTGGTAACTGATGTGCTTCCAAGTTTGTAATGATTAGGTCGTTGCCCTTGGTTCGTTCTTACTGTTGTTACACTTAATGGTAAATCTATTCAGACCTACGTGAGCTTCTCGATGCAGGACTTTACCGAGACCTGAGCGTGACTGGTAACTGATGTGCTTCCCAGTGTGTAATGATTAGGTCGTTGCCCTTGGTTCGTTCTTACTGTTGTTACACTTAAGGGTAAATCTATTCAGGCCTACGCAAGCTTCTCGATGCAGGACTTTACCGAGACCTGAGCGTGACTGGTAACTGATGTGCTTCCCAGTGTGTAATGATTAGGTCGTTGCCCTTGGTTCGTTCTTACTGTTGTTACACTTAATGGTAAATCTATTCAGGCCTACGCAAGCTTCTCGATGCAGGACTTTACCGAGACCTGAGCGTGACTGGTAACTGATGTGCTTCCCAGTGTGTAATGATTAGGTCGTTGCCCTTGGTTCGTTCTTACTGTTGTTACACTTAATGGTAAATCTATTCAAGCCTACGTAAGCTTCTAGATGCAGGACTTTACCGAGACCTGAGCGTGACTGGTAACTGATGTGCTTCCAAGTGTGTAATGATTAGGTCGTTGCCCTTGGTTCGTTCTTACTGTTGTTACACTTAATGGTAAATCTATTCAAGCCCACGTAAGCTTCTCGATGCAGGACTTTACCGAGACCTGAGCGTGACTGGTAACTGATGTGCTTCCCAGTTTGTAATGATTAGGTCGTTGCCCTTGGTTCGTTCTTACTGTTGTTACACTTAATGGTAAATCTATTCAGGCCTACGCAAGCTTCTCGATGCAGGACTTTAAAGAGACCTGAGCGTGACGGGTAACTGATGTGCTACCAAGTGTGTAATGATTAGGTCGTTGCCCTTGGTTCGTTCTTACTGTTGTTACACTTAAGGGTAAATCTATTCAGGCCCACGTAAGCTTCTCGATGCAGGACTTTACCGAGACCTGAGCGTGACTGGTAACTGATGTGCTTCCCAGTTTGTAATGATTAGGTCGTTGCCCTTGGTTCGTTCTTACTGTTGTTACACTTAATGGTAAATCTATTCAGGCCCACGTAAGCTTCTCGATGCAGGACTTTACCGAGACCTGAGCGTGACGGGTAACTGATGTGCTACCAAGTGTGTAATGATTAGGTCGTTGCCCTTGGTTCGTTCTTACTGTTGTTACACTTAATGGTAAATCTATTCAGGCCTACGTAAGCTTCTCGATGCAGGACTTTACCGAGATCTGAGCGTGACTGGTAACTGATGTTCTTCCCAGTTTGTAATGATTAGGTCGTTGCCCTTGGTTCGTTCTTACTGTTGTTACACTTAATGGTAAATCTATTCAGGCCTACGCAAGCTTCTCGATGCAGGACTTTAAAGAGACCTGAGCGTGACGGGTAACTGATGTGCTACCAAGTGTGTAATGATTAGGTCGTTGCCCTTGGTTCGTTCTTACTGTTGTTACACTTAAGGGTAAATCTATTCAGGCCCACGTAAGCTTCTCGATGCAGGACTTTACCGAGACCTGAGCGTGACTGGTAACTGATGTGCTTCCCAGTTTGTAATGATTAGGTCGTTGCCCTTGGTTCGTTCTTACTGTTGTTACACTTAATGGTAAATCTATTCAGGCCCACGTAAGCTTCTCGATGCAGGACTTTACCGAGACCTGAGCGTGACGGGTAACTGATGTGCTACCAAGTGTGTAATGATTAGGTCGTTGCCCTTGGTTCGTTCTTACTGTTGTTACACTTAATGGTAAATCTATTCAGGCCTACGTAAGCTTCTCGATGTAGGACTTTACCGAGATCTGAGCGTGACTGGTAACTGATGTGCTTCCCAGTTTGTAATGATTAGGTCGTTGCCCTTGGTTCGTTCTTACTGTTGTTACACTTAATGGTAAATCTATTCAGGCCTACGTAAGCTTCTCGATGCAAGACTTTGCCGAGACCTGAGCGTGACTGGTAACTGATGTGCTTCCCAGTTTGTAATGATTAGGTCGTTGCCCTTGGTTCGTTCTTACTGTTGTTACACTTAATGGTAAATCTATTCAGGCCTACGTAAGCTTCTCGATGCAAGACTTTGCCGAGACCTTAGCGTGACTGGTAACTGATGTGCTTCCCAGTTTGTAATGATTAGGTCGTTGCCCTTGGTTCGTTCTTACTGTTGTTACACTTAATGGTAAATCTATTCAGGCCTACGTAAGCTTCTCGATGCAAGACTTTACCGAGACCTGAGCGTGACTGGTAACTGATGTGCTTCCCAGTTTGTAATGATTAGGTCGTTGCCCTTGGTTCGTTCTCACTGTGGTTACACTTGATGGTAAATCTATTCAGGCCTACGCAAGTATCTCAATGCAGGACTTTACCGAGACCTGAGCGTGACTGGTAACTGATGTGCTTCCAAGTGTGTAATGATTAGGTCGTTGCCCTTGGTTCGTTCTTACTGTTGTTACACTTAAGGGTAAATCTATTCAGGCCTACGCAAGCTTCTCAATGCAGGACTTTACCGATACCTGAGCGTGACTGGTAACTGATGTGCTTCCAAGTGTGTAATGATTAGGTCGTTGCCCTTGGTTCGTTCTTACTGTTGTTACACTTAAGGGTAAATCTATTCAGGCCTACGCAAACTTCTCAATGCAGGACTTTAGCGATACCTGAGCGTGACTGGTAACTGATGTGCTTCCCAGTTTGTAATGATTAGGTCGTTGCCCTTGGTTCGTTCTTACTGTTGTTACACTTAATAGTAAATCTATTCAGGCGTACGTAAGCTTCTCGATGTAGGACTTTACTAAGACCTGAGCGAGACTGGTAACTGATGTGCTCCCAAGTTTGTAATGATTAGATCGTTGCCCTTGGTTCGTTCTTACTGTTGTTACACTTAATAGTAAATCTATTCAGGCGTACGTAAGCTTCTCGATGTAGGACTTTACTAAGACCTGAGCGAGACTGGTAACTGATGTGCTCCCAAGTGTGTAATGATTAGGTCGTTGCCCTTGGTTCGTTCTTACTGTTGTTACACTTAATGGTAAATCTATTCAGGCCTACGTAAGCTTCTCGATGCAAGACTTTACTAAGACCTGAGCGAGACTGGTAACTGATGTGCTCCCAAGTTTGTAATGATTAGATCGTTGCCCTTGGTTCGTTCTTACTGTTGTTACACTTAATGGTAAATCTATTCAGGCCTACGTAAGCTTCTCGATGCAGGACTTTACTAAGACCTGAGCGAGACTGGTAACTGATGTGCTCCCAAGTTTGTAATGATTAGGTCGTTACCCTTGGTTCGTTCTTACTGTTGTTACACTTAAGGGTAAATCTATTCAGGCCTACGTAAGCTTCTCGATGCAGGACTTTACCGAGACCTGAGCGTGACTGGTAACTGATGTGCTTCCAAGTTTGTAATGATTAGATCGTTGCCCTTGGTTCGTTCTTACTGTTGTTACACTTAATGGTAAATCTATTCAGGCCTACGTAAGCTTCTCGATGTAGGACTTTACCGAGACCTGAGCGAGACTGGTAACTGATGTGCTCCCAAGTTTGTAATGATTAGGTCGTTGTCCTTGGTTCGTTCTTACTGTTGTTACACTTAAGGGTAAATCTATTCAGGCCTACGTAAGCTTCTCGATGCAGGACTTTACTAAGACCTGAGCGAGACTGGTAACTGATGTGCTCCCAAGTTTGTAATGATTAGGTCGTTGTCCTTGGTTCGTTCTTACTGTTGTTACACTTAATGGTAAATCTATTCAGGCCTACGTAAGCTTCTCGATGTAGGACTTTACCGAGACCTGAGCGAGACTGGTAACTGATGTGCTCCCAAGTTTGTAATGATTAGGTCGTTGCCCTTGGTTCGTTCTTACTGTTGTTACACTTAATGGTAAATCTATTCAGGCCTACGTAAGCTTCTCGATGCAGGACTTTACTAAGACCTGAGCGAGACTGGTAACTGATGTGCTCCCAAGTTTGTAATGATTAGGTCGTTGTCCTTGGTTCGTTCTCACTGTTGTTACACTTAATGGTAAATCTATACAGGCCTACGTAAGCTTCTCGATGCAGGACTTTACCGAGACCTGAGCGTGACTGGTAACTGATGTGATTCCAAGTTTGTAATGATTAGGTCGTTGCCCTTGGTTCGTTCTTACTGTTGTTACACTCAATGGTAAATCTATTCAGGCCTACGTAAGCTTCTCGATGCAGGACTTTACCGAGACCTGAGCGAGACTGGTAACTGATGTGGTTCCATGTTTGTAATGATTAGGTCGTTGCCCTTGGTTCGTTCTCACTGTTGTTACACTTAATGGTAAATCTATTCAGGCCTACGTAAGCTTCTCGATGCAGGACTTTACCGAGACCTGAGCGAGACTGGTAACTGATGTGGTTCCATGTTTGTAATGATTAGGTCGTTGCCCTTGGTTCGTTCTCACTGTGGTTACACTTGATGGTAAATCTATTCAGGCCTACGCAAGTATCTTAATGCAGGACTTTACCGAGACCTGAGCGTGACTGGTAACTGATGTGCTTCCAAGTGTGTAATGATTAGGTCGTTGCCCTTGGTTCGTTCTTACTGTTGTTACACTTAATAGTAAATCTATTCAGGCCTACGCAAGCTTCTCAATGCAGGACTTTACCGAGACCTGAGCGTGACTGGTAACTGATGTGCTCTCAAGTTTGTAATGATTAGGTCGTTGCCCTTGGTTCGTTCTTACTGTTGTTACACTTAATGGTAAATCTATTCAGGCCTACGTAAGCTTCTCGATGCAAGACTTTACCGAGACCTGAGCGTGACGGGTAACTGATGTGCTCCCAAGTTTGTAATGATTAGATCGTTGCCCTTGGTTCGTTCTTACTGTTGTTACACTTAATGGTAAATCTATTCAGGCCTACGTAAGCTTCTCGATGCAGGACTTTACTAAGACCTGAGCGAGACTGGTAACTGATGTGCTCCCAAGTTTGTAATGATTAGATCGTTGCCCTTGGTTCGTTCTTACTGTTGTTACACTTGATGGTAAATCTATTCAGGCCTACGTAAGCTTCTCAATGCAGGACTTTACCGATACCTGAGCGTGACTGGTAACTGATGTGCTTCCCAGTTTGTAATGATTAGGTCGTTGCCCTTGGTTCGTTCTTACTGTTGTTACACTTAAGGGTAAATCTATTCAGGCCTACGTAAGCTTCTCGATGCAGGACTTTACCGAGACCTGAGCGTGACTGGTAACTGATGTGCTCCCAAGTTTGTAATGATTAGATCGTTGCCCTTGGTTCGTTCTTACTGTTGTTACACTTGATGGTAAATCTATTCAGGCCTACGTAAGCTTCTCAATGCAGGACTTTACCGATACCTGAGCGTGACTGGTAACTGATGTGCTTCCCAGTTTGTAATGATTAGGTCGTTGCCCTTGGTTCGTTCTTACTGTTGTTACACTTAAGGGTAAATCTATTCAGGTGTACGTAAGCTTCTCGATGCAGGACTTTACCGAGACCTGAGCGTGACTGGTAACTGATGTGCTTCTCAGTTTGTAATGATTAGGTCGTTGCCCTTGGTTCGTTCTTACTGTTGTTACACTTAAGGGTAAATCTATTCAGGCCTACGTAAGCTTCTCGATGCAGGACTTTACCGAGACCTGAGCGTGACTGGTAACTGATGTGCTCCCAAGTGTGTAATGATTAGATCGTTGCCCTTGGTTCGTTCTTACTGTTGTTACACTTAAGGGTAAATCTATTCAGGCCTACGTAAGCTTCTCGATGCAGGACTTTACCGATACCTGAGCGTGACTGGTAACTGATGTGCTCCCAAGTGTGTAATGATTAGATCGTTGCCCTTGGTTCGTTCTTACTGTTGTTACACTTAAGGGTAAATCTATTCAGGCCTACGTAAGCTTCTCAATGCAGGACTTTACCGATACCTGAGCGTGACTGGTAACTGATGTGCTTCTCAGTTTGTAATGATTAGATCGTTGCCCTTGGTTCGTTCTTACTGTTGTTACACTTAAGGGTAAATCTATTCAGGCCTACGTAAGCTTCTCGATGCAGGACTTTGCCGAGACCTGAGCGTGACTGGTAACTGATGTGCTTCTCAGTTTGTAATGATTAGATCGTTGCCCTTGGTTCGTTCTTACTGTTGTTACACTTAAGGGTAAATCTATTCAGGCCTACGTAAGCTTCTCGATGCAGGACTTTGCCGAGACCTGAGCGTGACTGGTAACTGATGTGCTTCTCAGTTTGTAATGATTAGATCGTTGCCCTTGGTTCGTTCTTACTGTTGTTACACTTAAGGGTAAATCTATTCAGGCCTACGTAAGCTTCTCAATGCAGGACTTTACCGATACCTGAGCGTGACTGGTAACTGATGTGCTTCCCAGTGTGTAATGATTAGGTCGTTGCCCTTGGTTCGTTCTTACTGTTGTTACACTTAAGGGTAAATCTATTCAGGCCTACGTAAGCTTCTCAATGCAGGACTTTACCGAGACCTGAGCGTGACTGGTAACTGATGTGCTTCCCAGTGTGTAATGATTAGGTCGTTGCCCTTGGTTCGTTCTTACTGTTGTTACACTTAAGGGTAAATCTATTCAGGCCTACGTAAGCTTCTCGATGCAGGACTTTACCGAGACCTGAGCGTGACTGGTAACTGATGTGCTTCCCAGTGTGTAATGATTAGGTCGTTGCCCTTGGTTCGTTCTTACTGTTGTTACACTTAAGGGTAAATCTATTCAGGCCTACGTAAGCTTCTCGATGCAGGACTTTACCGAGACCTGAGCGTGACTGGTAACTGATGTGCTTCTCAGTTTGTAATGATTAGATCGTTGCCCTTGGTTCGTTCTTACTGTTGTTACACTTAAGGGTAAATCTATTCAGGCCTACGTAAGCTTCTCGATGCAGGACTTTGCCGAGACCTGAGCGTGACTGGTAACTGATGTGCTTCTCAGTTTGTAATGATTAGATCGTTGCCCTTGGTTCGTTCTTACTGTTGTTACACTTAATGGTAAATCTATTCAGGCCTACGTAAGCTTCTCGATGCAGGACTTTACTAAGACCTGAGCGAGACTGGTAACTGATGTGCTCCCAAGTTTGTAATGATTAGGTCGTTACCCTTGGTTCGTTCTTACTGTTGTTACACTTAAGGGTAAATCTATTCAGGCCTACGTAAGCTTCTCAATGCAGGACTTTACCGAGACCTGAGCGTGACTGGTAACTGATGTGCTTCCCAGTTTGTAATGATTAGGTCGTTGCCCTTGGTTCGTTCTTACTGTTGTTACATTTAATGGTAAATCTATTCAGGCCTACGTAAGCTTCTCGATGTAGGACTTTACCGAGACCTGAGCGTGACTGGTAACTGATGTGCTTCCAAGTTTGTAATGATTAGATCGTTGCCCTTGGTTCGTTCTTACTGTTGTTACACTTAATGGTAAATCTATTCAGGCCTACGTAAGCTTCTCGATGTAGGACTTTACCGAGACCTGAGCGTGACTGGTAACTGATGTGCTTCCCAGTTTGTAATGATTAGATCGTTGCCCTTGGTTCGTTCTTACTGTTGTTACACTTAATGGTAAATCTATTCAGGCCTACGCAAGTTTCTCGATGCAGGACTTTAAAGAGACCTGAGCGTGACGGGTAACTGATGTGCTTCCCAGTTTGTAATGATTAGGTCGTTGCCCTTGGTTCGTTCTTACTGTTGTTACACTTAAGGGTAAATCTATTCAGGCCTACGTAAGCTTCTCGATGCAGGACTTTACCGAGACCTGAGCGTGACTGGTAACTGATGTGCTTCCCAGTTTGTAATGATTAGGTCGTTGCCCTTGGTTCGTTCTTACTGTTGTTACACTTAAGGGTAAATCTATTCAGACCTACGTAAGCTTCTCGATGCAGGACTTTACCGAGACCTGAGCGTGACGGGTAACTGATGTGCTTCCCAGTTTGTAATGATTAGGTCGTTGCCCTTGGTTCGTTCTTACTGTTGTTACACTTAATAGTAAATCTATTCTGGCGTACGTAAGCTTCTCAATGCAGGACTTTGCCGAGACCTGAGCGAGACTGGTAACTGATGTGCTCTCAAGTTTGTAATGGTTAGGTCGTTGCCCTTGGTTCGTTCTTACTGTTGTTACACTTAAGGGTAAATCTATTCAGGCCTACGTAAGCTTCTCGATGCAGGACTTTACCGAGACCTGAGCGTGACTGGTAACTGATGTGCTCCCAAGTTTGTAATGATTAGATCGTTGCCCTTGGTTCGTTCTTACTGTTGTTACACCTAATGGTAAATCTATTCAGGCCTACGTAAGCTTCTCGATGTAGGACTTTACCGATACCTGAGCGTGACTGGTAACTGATGTGCTTCCCAGTTTGTAATGATTAGGTCGTTGCCCTAGGTTCGTTCTTACTGTTGTTACACTTAAGGGTAAATCTATTCAGGCCTACGTAAGCTTCTCGATGCAGGACTTTACTAAGACCTGAGCGAGACTGGTAACTGATGTGCTTCCCAGTTTGTAATGGTTAGGTCGTTGCCCTTGGTTCGTTCTTACTGTTGTTACACTTAAGGGTAAATCTATTCAGGCCTACGTAAGTTTCTCGATGTAGGACTTTACCGATACCTGAGCGTGACTGGTAACTGATGTGCTTCCAAGTGTGTAATGATTAGGTCGTTGCCCTTGGTTCGTTCTTACTGTTGTTACACTTAAGGGTAAATCTATTCAGGCCTACGTAAGCTTCTCGATGTAGGACTTTACCGATACCTGAGCGTGACTGGTAACTGATGTGCTTCCAAGTGTGTAATGATTAGGTCGTTGCCCTTGGTTCGTTCTTACTGTTGTTACACTTAAGGGTAAATCTATTCAGGCCTACGCAAGCTTCTCAATGCAGGACTTTAGCGATACCTGAGCGTGACTGGTAACTGATGTGCTCTCAAGTTTGTAATGATTAGGTCGTTGCCCTTGGTTCGTTCTTACTGTTGTTACACTTAATGGTAAATATATACAGGCCTACGTAAGCTTCTCGATGCAGGACTTTACCGAGACCTGAGCGTGACTGGTAACTGATGTGTTTCCAAGTTTGTAATGATTAGGTCGTTGCCCTTGGTTCGTTCTTACTGTTGTTACACTTAAGGGTAAATCTATTCAGGCCTACGTAAGCTTCTCGATGCAGGACTTTACCGAGACCTGAGCGTGACTGGTAACTGATGTGCTTCCAAGTGTGTAATGATTAGGTCGTTGCCCTTGGTTCGTTCTTACTGTTGTTACACTTAAGGGTAAATCTATTCAGGCCTACGCAAGCTTCTCAATGCAGGACTTTAGCGATACCTGAGCGTGACTGGTAACTGATGTGCTCTCAAGTTTGTAATGATTAGGTCGTTGCCCTTGGTTCGTTCTTACTGTTGTTACACTTAATGGTAAATATATACAGGCCTACGTAAGCTTCTCGATGCAGGACTTTACCGAGACCTGAGCGTGACTGGTAACTGATGTGCTTCCCAGTTTGTAATGATTAGGTCGTTGCCCTTGGTTCGTTTTTACTGTTGTTATACTTAATGGTAAATCTATTCAGGCCTACGTATAATTCTCGATGCAGGACTTTACCAAGACCTGAGCGTGACTGGTAACTGATTTGCTTCCAAATTTGTAATGATTAGGTCGTTGCCCTTGGTTCGTTCTTACTGTTGTTACACTTAATGGTAAATCTATTCAGACCTACGTAAGCTTCTCGATGCAGGACTTTACCGAGATCTGAGCGTGACTGGTAACTGATGTGCTTCCCAGTTTGTAATGGTTAGGTCGTTGCCCTTGGTTCGTTCTTACTGTTGTTACACTTAAGGGTAAATCTATTCAGGCCTACGTAAGCTTCTCGATGCAGGACTTTACCGAGACCTGAGCGTGACTGGTAACTGATGTGCTTCTCAGTTTGTAATGATTAGGTCGTTGCCCTTGGTTCGTTCTAACTGTTGTTACACTTAAGGGTAAATCTATTCAGACCTACGTAAGCATCTCAATGAAGGACTTCACCGAGACCTGAGCGTGACTGGTAACTGATGTGCTTCCCGGTTTGTAATGATTAGGTCGTTGCCCTTGGTTCGTTCTTACTGTTGTTACACTTAAGGGTAAATCTATTCAGACCTACGTAAGCTTCTCGATGCAGGAATTTACCGAGACCTGAGCGTGACTGGTAACTGATGTGCTTCCCAGTTTGTAATGATTAGGTCGTTGCCCTTGGTTCGATCTTACTGTTGTTACACTTAAGGGTAAATCTATTCAGGCCTACGTAAGCTTCTCGATGCAGGACTTTACCGAGATCTGAGCGTGACTGGTAACTGATGTGCTTCCCAGTTTGTAATGATTAGGTCGTTGCCCTTGATTCGTTCTTACTGTTGTTACACTTGATGGTAAATCTATACAGGCCTACGTAAGCTTCTCGATGCAGGACTTTACCGAGATCTGAGCGTGACTGGTAACTGATGTGCTTCCCAGTTTGTAATGATTAGGTCGTTGCCCTTGGTTCGTTCTTACTGTTGTTACACTTAATGGTAAATCTATACAGGCCTACGTAAGCTTCTCGATGCAGGACTTTACCGAGACCTGAGCGTGACTGGTAACTGATGTGCTTCCAAGTTTGTAATGATTAGGTCGTTGCCCTTGGTTCGTTCTTACTGTTGTTACACTTAATGGTAAATCTATACAGGCCTACGTAAGCTTCTCGATGCAGGACTTTACCGAGACCTGAGCGTGACTGGTAACTGATGTGCTTCCAAGTTTGTAATGATTAGGTCGTTGCCCTTGGTTCGTTCTTACTGTTGTTACACTTAAGGGTAAATCTATTCAGGCCTACGTAAGCTTCTCAATGCAGGACTTTACCGAGACCTGAGCGTGACTGGTAACTGATGTGCTCTCAAGTTTGTAATGATTAGGTCGTTACCCTTGGTTCGTTCTTACTGTTGTTACACTTAAGGGTAAATCTATTCAGGCCTACGCAAACTTCTCAATGCAGGACTTTACCGATACCTGAGCGTGACTGGTAACTGATGTGCTCTCAAGTTTGTAATGATTAGGTCGTTACCCTTGGTTCGTTTTTACTGTTGTTACATTTAATGGTAAATCTATTCAGGCCTACGCAAACTTCTCAATGCAGGACTTTACCGATACCTGAGCGTGACTGGTAACTGATGTGCTCTCAAGTTTGTAATGATTAGGTCGTTACCCTTGGTTCGTTTTTACTGTTGTTACATTTAATGGTAAATCTATTCAGGCGTACGTAAGATTCTAGATGCATGACTTTACCGAGACCTGAGCGTGACTGGTAACTGATGTGCTTCCAAGTGTGTAATGATTAGGTCGTTGCCCTTGGTTCTTTCTTACTGTTGTTACACTTAAGGGTAAATCTATTCAGGCCTACGTAAGCTTCTCGATGCAGGACTTTACCGAGACCTGAGCGTGACTGGTAACTGATGTGCTTCCCAGTTTGTAATGATTAGGTCGTTGCCCTAGGTTCGTTCTTACTGTTGTTACATTTAATGGTAAATCTATTCAGGCGTACGTAAGATTCTAGATGCATGACTTTACCGAGACCTGAGCGTAACTGGTAACTGATGTGCTTCCAAGTGTGTAATGATTAGGTCGTTGCCCTTGGTTCGTTCTTACTGTTGTTACACTTAATGGTAAATCTATTCAGGCCTACGTAAGATTCTAGATGCATGACTTTACCGAGACCTGAGCGTAACTGGTAACTGATGTGCTTCCAAGTGTGTAATGATTAGGTCGTTGCCCTTGGTTCGTTCTTACTGTTGTTACACTTAATGGTAAATCTATTCAGGCCTACGTAAGCTTCTCGATGCAGGACTCTACCGAGACCTGAGCGTGACTGGTAACTGATGTGCTTCCCAGTTTGTAATGATTAGGTCGTTGCCCTTGGTTCGTTCTTACAGTTGTTACACTTAAGGGTAAATCTATTCAGACCTACGTAAGCTTCTCGATGTAGGACTTTACCGAGACCTGAGCGTGACTGGTAACTGATGTGCTTCCCAGTTTGTAATGATTAGGTCGTTGCCCTTGGTTCGTTCTTACAGTTGTTACACTTAAGGGTAAATCTATTCAGGCCTACGTAAGCTTCTCGATGCAGGACTTTACCGAGACCTGAGCGTAACTGGTAACTGATGTGCTTCCCAGTTTGTAATGATTAGGTGGTTGCCCTTGGTTCGTTCTTACTGTTGTTACACTTGAGGGTAAATCTATTCAGGCCTACGTAAGTTTCTCGATGCAGGACTTTACCGATACCTGAGCGTGACTGGTAACTGATGTGATTCCAAGTTTGTAATGATTAGGTCGTTGCCCTTGGTTCGTTCTTACTGTTGTTACACTTAAGGGTAAATCTATTCAGGCCTACGCAAACTTCTCAATGCAGGACTTTACCGAGACCTGAGAGTGACTGGTAACTGATGTGATTCCAAGTTTGTAATGATTAGGTCGTTACCCTTGGTTCGTTTTTACTGTTGTTACACTTAAGGGTAAATCTATTCAGGCCTACGCAAACTTCTCAATGCAGGACTTTACCGATACCTGAGCGTGACTGGTAACTGATGTGCTCTCAAGTTTGTAATGATTAGGTCGTTACCCTTGGTTCGTTTTTACTGTTGTTACATTTAATGGTAAATCTATTCAGGCGTACGTAAGATTCTAGATGCATGACTTTACCGAGACCTGAGCGTGACTGGTAACTGATGTGCTTCCAAGTGTGTAATGATTAGGTCGTTGCCCTTGGTTCTTTCTTACTGTTGTTACACTTAAGGGTAAATCTATTCAGGCCTACGTAAGCTTCTCGATGCAGGACTTTACCGAGACCTGAGCGTGACTGGTAACTGATGTGCTTCCCAGTTTGTAATGATTAGGTCGTTGCCCTAGGTTCGTTCTTACTGTTGTTACATTTAATGGTAAATCTATTCAGGCGTACGTAAGATTCTAGATGCATGACTTTACCGAGACCTGAGCGTAACTGGTAACTGATGTGCTTCCAAGTGTGTAATGATTAGGTCGTTGCCCTTGGTTCGTTCTTACTGTTGTTACACTTAATGGTAAAACTATTGAGGCCTACGTAAGTTTCTAGATGCATGACTTTACCGAGACCTGAGCGTAACTGGTAACTGATGTGCTTCCAAGTGTGTAATGATTAGGTCGTTGCCCTTGGTTCGTTCTTACTGTTGTTACACTTAATGGTAAATCTATTCAGGCCTACGTAAGCTTCTCGATGCAAGACTTTACCGAGACCTGAGCGTGACTGGTAACTGATGTGCTTCCCAGTTTGTAATGATTAGGTCGTTGCCCTTGGTTCGTTCTCACTGTGGTTACACTTGATGGTAAATCTATTCAGGCCTACGCAAGTATCTCAATGCAGGACTTTACCGAGACCTGAGCGTGACTGGTAACTGATGTGCTTCCCAGTTTGTAATGATTAGGTCGTTGCCCTTGGTTCGTTCTTACTGTTGTTACACTTAAGGGTAAATCTATTCAGGCCTACGCAAGTATCTCAATGCAGGACTTTACCGAGACCTGAGCGTGACTGGTAACTGATGTGCTTCCAAGTTTGTAATGATTAGATCGTTGCCCTTGGTTCGTTCTTACTGTTGTTACACTTAATGGTAAATCTATTCAGGCCTACGTAAGCTTCTCGATGTAGGACTTTACCGAGACCTGAGCGAGACTGGTAACTGATGTGCTCCCAAATTTGTAATGATTAGGTCGTTGCCCTTGGTTCGTTCTTACTGTTGTTACACTTAAGGGTAAATCTATTCAGGCCTACGTAAGCTTCTCGATGCAGGACTTTACTAAGACCTGAGCGAGACTGGTAACTGATGTGCTCCCAAGTTTGTAATGATTAGGTCGTTGTCCTTGGTTTGTTCTTACTGTTGTTACACTTAATGGTAAATCTATTCAGGCCTACGTAAGCTTCTCGATGTAGGACTTTACCGAGACCTGAGCGAGACTGGTAACTGATGTGCTCCCAAGTTTGTAATGATTAGGTCGTTGCCCTTGGTTCGTTCTTACTGTTGTTACACTTAATGGTAAATCTATTCAGGCCTACGTAAGTTTCTCGATGCAGGACTTTACTAAGACCTGAGCGAGACTGGTAACTGATGTGCTCCCAAGTTTGTAATGATTAGGTCGTTGTCCTTGGTTCGTTCTTACTGTTGTTACACTTAATGGTAAATCTATTCAGGCCTACGTAAGCTTCTCGATGCAGGACTTTACCGAGACCTGAGCGAGACTGGTAACTGATGTGGTTCCATGTTTGTAATGATTAGGTCGTTGCCCTTGGTTCGTTCTCACTGTTGTTACACTTAATGGTAAATCTATACAGGCCTACGTAAGCTTCTCGATGCAGGACTTTACCGAGACCTGAGCGTGACTGGTAACTGATGTGATTCCAAGTTTGTAATGATTAGGTCGTTGCCCTTGGTTCGTTCTTACTGTTGTTACACTCAATGGTAAATCTATTCAGGCCTACGTAAGCTTCTCGATGCAGGACTTTACCGAGACCTGAGCGAGACTGGTAACTGATGTGGTTCCATGTTTGTAATGATTAGGTCGTTGCCCTTGGTTCGTTCTCACTGTTGTTACACTTAATGGTAAATCTATTCAGGCCTACGTAAGCTTCTCGATGCAGGACTTTACCGAGACCTGAGCGAGACTGGTAACTGATGTGGTTCCATGTTTGTAATGATTAGGTCGTTGCCCTTGGTTCGTTCTCACTGTGGTTACACTTGATGGTAAATCTATTCAGGCCTACGCAAGTATCTCAATGCAGGACTTTACCGAGACCTGAGCGTGACTGGTAACTGATGTGCTTCCAAGTGTGTAATGATTAGGTCGTTGCCCTTGGTTCGTTCTTACTGTTGTTACACTTAATAGTAAATCTATTCAGGCCTACGCAAGCTTCTCAATGCAGGACTTTACCGATACCTGAGCGTGACTGGTAACTGATGTGCTTCCAAGTGTGTAATGATTAGGTCGTTGCCCTTGGTTCGTTCTAACTGTTGTTACACTTAAGGGTAAATCTATTCAGGCCTACGTAAGCTTCTCGATGCAGGACTTTACCGAGACCTGAGCGTGACTGGTAACTGATGTGCTTCCAAGTTTGTAATGATTAGGTGGTTGCCCTTGGTTCGTTCTAACTGTTGTTACACTTAAGGGTAAATCTATTCAGACCTACGTAAGCTTCTCAATGCAGGACTTTACCGATACCTGAGCGTGACTGGTAACTGATGTGCTTCCAAGTTTGTAATGATTAGGTCGTTGCCCTTGGTTCGTTCTAACTGTTGTTACACTTAAGGGTAAATCTATTCAGTCCTACGTAAGCTTCTCGATGCAGGACTTTACCGAGACCTGAGCGTGACTGGTAACTGATGTGCTTCCAAGTTTGTAATGATTAGGTGGTTGCCCTTGGTTCGTTCTTACTGTTGTTACACTTAAGGGTAAATCTATTCAGGCCTACGCAAGCTTCTCGATGCAGGACTTTACCGAGACCTGAGCGTGACTGGTAACTGATGTGCTTCCAAGTGTGTAATGATTAGGTCGTTGCCCTTGGTTCGTTCTTACTGTTGTTACACTTAATGGTAAATCTATTCAGGCCTACGTAAGCTTCTCGATGCAGGACTTTACCGAGACCTGAGCGAGACTGGTAACTGATGTGCTTCCAAGTGTGTAATGATTAGGTCGTTGCCCTTGGTTCGTTCTTACTGTTGTTACACTTAAGGGTAAATCTATTCAGGCCTACGCAAACTTCTCAATGCAGGACTTTAGCGATACCTGAGCGTGACTGGTAACTGATGTGCTCTCAAGTTTGTAATGATTAGGTCGTTGCCCTTGGTTCGTTCTTACTGTTGTTACACTTAATGGTAAATATATACAGGCCTACGTAAGCTTCTCGATGCAGGACTTTACCGAGACCATAGCGTGACTGGTAACTGATGTGCTTCCAAGTGTGTAATGATTAGGTCGTTGCCCTTGGTTCGTTCTTACTGTTGTTACACTTAATGGTAAATCTATTCAGGCCTACGTAAGCTTCTCGATGCAGGACTTTACCGAGACCTGAGCGTGACTGGTAACTGATGTGCTTCCCAGTTTGTAATGATTAGGTCGTTGCCCTTGGTTCGTTTTTACTGTTGTTATACTTAATGGTAAATCTATTCAGGCCTACGTATAATTCTCGATGCAGGACTTTACCAAGACCTGAGCGTGACTGGTAACTGATTTGCTTCCAAATTTGTAATGATTAGGTCGTTGCCCTTGGTTCGTTCTTACTGTTGTTACACTTAATGGTAAATCTATTCAGACCTACGTAAGCTTCTCGATGCAGGACTTTACCGAGATCTGAGCGTGACTGGTAACTGATGTGCTTCCCAGTTTGTAATGGTTAGGTCGTTGCCCTTGGTTCGTTCTTACTGTTGTTACACTTAAGGGTAAATCTATTCAGGCCTACGTAAGGTTCTCGATGCAGGACTTTACCGAGACCTGAGCGTGACTGGTAACTGATGTGCTTCTCAGTTTGTAATGATTAGGTCGTTGCCCTTGGTTCGTTCTAACTGTTGTTACACTTAAGGGTAAATCTATTCAGACCTACGTAAGCTTCTCGATGAAGGACTTCACCGAGACCTGAGCGTGACTGGTAACTGATGTGCTTCCCGGTTTGTAATGATTAGGTCGTTGCCCTTGGTTCGTTCTTACTGTTGTTACACTTAAGGGTAAATCTATTCAGACCTACGTAAGCTTCTCGATGCAGGAATTTACCGAGACCTGAGCGTGACTGGTAACTGATGTGCTTCCCAGTTTGTAATGATTAGGTCGTTGCCCTTGGTTCGATCTTACTGTTGTTACACTTAAGGGTAAATCTATTCAGGCCTACGTAAGCTTCTCGATGCAGGACTTTACCGAGATCTGTGCGTGACTGGTAACTGATGTGCTTCCCAGTTTGTAATGATTAGGTCGTTGCCCTTGATTCGTTCTTACTGTTGTTACACTTGATGGTAAATCTATACAGGCCTACGTAAGCTTCTCGATGCAGGACTTTACCGAGATCTGAGCGTGACTGGTAACTGATGTGCTTCCCAGTTTGTAATGATTAGGTCGTTGCCCTTGGTTCGTTCTTACTGTTGTTACACTTAATGGTAAATCTATACAGGCCTACGTAAGCTTCTCGATGCAGGACTTTACCGAGACCTGAGCGTGACTGGTAACTGATGTGCTTCCAAGTTTGTAATGATTAGGTCGTTGCCCTTGGTTCGTTCTTACTGTTGTTACACTTAATGGTAAATCTATACAGGCCTACGTAAGCTTCTCGATGCAGGACTTTACCGAGACCTGAGCGTGACTGGTAACTGATGTGCTTCCCAGTTTGTAATGATTAGGTCGTTGTCCTTGGTTCGTTCTTACTGTTGTTACACTTAAGGGTAAATCTATTCAGGCCTACGTAAGCTTCTCGATGCAGGACTTTACCGAGATCTGAGCGTGACTGGTAACTGATGTGATTCCAAGTTTGTAATGATTAGGTCGTTGCCCTTGGTTCGTTCTTACTGTTGTTACACTTAAGGGTAAATCTATTCAGGCCTACGCAAACTTCTCAATGCAGGACTTTACTAAGACCTGAGCGAGACTGGTAACTGATGTGCTTCCAAGTTTGTAATGATTAGGTCGTTGTCCTTGGTTCGTTCTTACTGTTGTTACACTTAATGGTAAATCTATTCAGGCCTACGTAAGCTTCTCGATGCAGGACTTTACCGAGATCTGAGCGTGACTGGTAACTGATGTGATTCCAAGTTTGTAATGATTAGGTCGTTGCCCTTGGTTCGTTCTTACTGTTGTTACACTTAATGGTAAATCTATTCAGGCCTACGTAAGCTTCTCGATGTAGGACTTTACCGAGACCTGAGCGTGACTGGTAACTGATGTGCTTCCCAGTTTGTAATGATTAGGTCGTTGTCCTTGGTTCGTTCTTACTGTTGTTACACTTAATGGTAAATCTATTCAGGCCTACGTAAGCTTCTCGATGCAGGACTTTACCGAGATCTGAGCGTGACTGGTAACTGATGTGATTCCAAGTTTGTAATGATTAGGTCGTTGCCCTTGGTTCGTTCTTACTGTTGTTACACTTAATGGTAAATCTATTCAGGCCTACGTAAGCTTCTCGATGCAGGACTTTACTAAGACCTGAGCGAGACTGGTAACTGATGTGCTCCCAAGTTTGTAATGATTAGGTCGTTACCCTTGGTTCGTTTTTACTGTTGTTACACTTAAGGGTAAATCTATTCAGGCCTACGCAAACTTCTCAATGCAGGACTTTACCGATACCTGAGCGTGACTGGTAACTGATGTGCTCCCAAGTTTGTAATGATTAGGTCGTTGCCCTTGGTTCGTTCTTACTGTTGTTACACTTAATGGTAAATCTATTCAGGCCTACGCAAACTTCTCAATGCAGGACTTTACCGATACCTGAGCGTGACTGGTAACTGATGTGCTCTCAAGTTTGTAATGATTAGGTCGTTACCCTTGGTTCGTTTTTACTGTTGTTACACTTAAGGGTAAATCTATTCAGGCCTACGCAAACTTCTCAATGCAGGACTTTACCGATACCTGAGCGTGACTGGTAACTGATGTGCTCCCAAGTTTGTAATGATTAGGTGGTTGCCCTTGGTTCGTTCTTACTGTTGTTACACTTGATGGTAAATCTATTCAGGCCTACGTAAGCTTCTCGATGCAGGACTTTAC
The DNA here is from genome assembly GCA_036971475.1 of Prosapia bicincta. NCBI lineage: Eukaryota > Metazoa > Arthropoda > Insecta > Hemiptera > Cercopidae > Prosapia > Prosapia bicincta. Next base: position 673,039 of record JBAIZL010000036.1, on the reverse strand, counting down.
TAAGACCTGAGCGAGACTGGTAACTGATGTGCTCCCAAGTTTGTAATGATTAGATCGTTGCCCTTGGTTCGTTTTTACTGTTGTTACATTTAATGGTAAATCTATTCAGGCGTACGTAAGATTCTAGATGCATGACTTTACCGAGACCTGAGCGTGACTGGTAACTGATGTGCTTCCAAGTGTGTAATGATTAGGTCGTTGCCCTTGGTTCTTTCTTACTGTTGTTACACTTAAGGGTAAATCTATTCAGGCCTACGTAAGCTTCTCGATGCAGGACTTTACCGAGACCTGAGCGTGACTGGTAACTGATGTGCTTCCCAGTTTGTAATGATTAGGTCGTTGCCCTAGGTTCGTTCTTACTGTTGTTACATTTAATGGTAAATCTATTCAGGCGTACGTAAGATTCTAGATGCATGACTTTACCGAGACCTGAGCGTAACTGGTAACTGATGTGCTTCCAAGTGTGTAATGATTAGGTCGTTGCCCTTGGTTCGTTCTTACTGTTGTTACACTTAATGGTAAAACTATTGAGGCCTACGTAAGTTTCTAGATGCATGACTTTACCGAGACCTGAGCGTAACTGGTAACTGATGTGCTTCCAAGTGTGTAATGATTAGGTCGTTGCCCTTGGTTCGTTCTTACTGTTGTTACACTTAATGGTAAATCTATTCAGGCCTACGTAAGATTCTAGATGCATGACTTTACCGAGACCTGAGCGTAACTGGTAACTGATGTGCTTCCAAGTGTGTAATGATTAGGTCGTTGCCCTTGGTTCGTTCTTACTGTTGTTACACTTAATGTTAAATCTATTCAGGCCTACGTAAGCTTCTCGATGCAGGACTTTACCGAGACCTGAGCGTGACTGGTAACTGATGTGCTTCCCAGTTTGTAATGATTAGGTCGTTGCCCTTGGTTCGTTCTTACAGTTGTTACACTTAAGGGAAATCTATTCAGACCTACGTAAGCTTCTCGATGTAGGACTTTACCGAGACCTGAGCGTGACTGGTAACTGATGTCCTTCCCAGTTTGTAATGATTAGGTCGTTGCCCTTGGTTCGTTCTTACAGTTGTTACACTTAAGGGTAAATCTATTCAGGCCTACGTAAGCTTCTCGATGCAGGACTTTACCGAGACCTGAGCGTAACTGGTAACTGATGTGCTTCCCAGTTTGTAATGATTAGGTGGTTGCCCTTGGTTCGTTCTTACTGTTGTTACACTTGAGGGTAAATCTATTCAGGCCTACGTAAGCTTCTCGATGCAGGACTACCGAGACCTGAGCGTGACTGGTAACTGATGTGCTTCCAAGTTTGTAATGATTAGGTCGTTGCCCTGGGTTCGTTCTTACTGTTGTTACACTTAATGGTAAATCTATTCAGGCCTACGTAAGCTTCTCGATGCAGGACTTTACCGAGACCTGAGCGTGACTGGTAACTGATGTGCTTCCCAGTTTGTAATGATTAGGTCGTTGCCCTTGGTTCGTTCTTACTGTTGTTACACTTGAGGGTAAATCTATTCAGGCCTACGTAAGCTTCTCGATGCAGGACTTTACCGAGACCTGAGCGTGACTGGTAACTGATGTGCTTCCCAGTTTGTAATGATTAGGTCGTTGCCCTTGGTTCTTTCTTATTGTTGTTACACTTAATGGTAAATCTATTCAGGCCTACGTAAGCTTCTCGATGCAGGACTTTACCGAGACCTGAGCGTGACTGGTAACTGATGTGCTTCCCAGTTTGTAATGATTAGGTCGTTGCCCTTGGTTCGTTCTTACTGTTGTTACATTTAATGGTAAATCTATTCAGGCCTACGTAAGTTTCTCGATGCAGGACTTTACCGAGACCTGAGCGTGACTGGTAACTGATGTGCTTCCCAGTTTGTAATGATTAGGTCGTTGCCCTTGGTTCGTTCTTACTGTTGTTACATTTAATGGTAAATCTATTCAGGCCTACGTAAGCTTCTCGATGCAGGACTTTACCGAGACCTGAGCGTGACTGGTAACTGATGTGCTTCCCAGTTTGTAATGATTAGGTCGTTGCCCTTGGTTCGTTCTTACTGTTGTTACACTTGAGGGTAAATCTATTCAGGCCTACGTAAGCTTCTCGATGCAGGACTACCGAGACCTGAGCGTGACTGGTAACTGATGTGCTTCCCAGTTTGTAATGATTAGGTCGTTGCCCGTGGTTCGTTCTTACTGTTGTTACACTTAAGGGTAAATCTATTCAGGCCTACGTAAGCTTCTCGATGCAAGACTTTACCGAGACCTTAGCGTGACTGGTAACTGATGTGCTTCCCAGTTTGTAATGATTAGGTCGTTGCCCTTGGTTCGTTCTTACTGTTGTTACACTTAAGGGTAAATCTATTCAGGCCTACGTAAGCTTCTCGATGCAGGACTTTACCGAGACCTGAGCGTGACTGGTAACTGATGTGGTTCCAAGTTTGTAATGATTAGGTCGTTGCCCTGGGTTCGTTCTTACTGTTGTTACACATAAGGGTAAATCTATTCAGGCCTACGTAAGTTTCTCGATGCAGGACTTTACCGAGACCTGAGCGTGACTGGTAACTGATGTGGTTCCAAGTTTGTAATGATTAGGTCGTTGCCCTGGGTTCGTTCTTACTGTTGTTACACTTAAGGGTAAATCTATTCAGGCCTACGTAAGCTTCTCGATGCAGGACTTTACCGAGACCTGAGAGTGACTGGTAACTGATGTGGTTCCCAGTTTGTAATGATTACGTCGTTGCCCTTGGTTCGTTCTTACTGTTGTTACACTTAATGGTAAATCTATTCAGGCCTACGTAAGCTTCACGATGCAGGACTACCGAGACCTGAGCGTGACTGGTAACTGATGTGCTTCCCAGTTTGTAATGATCAGGTCGTTGCCCTTGGTTCGTTCTTACTGTTGTTACACCTATTGGTAAATCTATTCAGGCCTACGTAAGCTTCTCGATGCAGGACTTTACCGAGACCTGAGAGTGACTGGTAACTGATGTGATTCCAAGTTTGTAATGATTAGATCGTTGCCCTTGGTTCGTTCTTACTGTTGTTACACTTAATGGTAAATCTATTCAGGCCTACGTAAGCTTGACGATGCAGGACTACCGAGACCTGAGCGTGACTGGTAACTGATGTGCTTCCAAGTTTGTAATGATTAGGTGGTTGCCCTTGGTTCGTTCTTACTGTTGTTACACTTAATGGTAAATCTATTCAGGCCTACGTAAGTTTCTCGATGCAAGTCTTTACTGAGACCTGAGCGTGACTGGTAACTGATGTGCTTCCCAGTTTGTAATGATTAGGTCGTTGCCCTTGGTTCGTTCTTACTGTTGTTACACTTAATGGTAAATCTATTCCGGCCTACGTAAGCTTCTCGATGCAAGACTTTACCGAGACCTGAGCGTGACTGGTAACTGATGTGCTCCCAAGTTTGTAATGATTAGGTCGTTGCACTTGGTTCGTTCTTACTGTTGTTACACTTAAGGGTAAATCTATTCAGGCCTACGTAAGCTTCTCGATGCAAGACTTTACCGAGACCTGAGCGTGACTGGTAACTGATGTGCTTCCCAGTTTGTAATGATTAGGTCGTTGCCCTTGGTTCGTTCTTACAGTTGTTACACTTAAGGGTAAATCTATTAAGACCTACGTAAGCTTCTCGATGTAAGACTTTACCGAGACCTGAGCGTGACTGGTAACTGATGTGCTTCCAAGTTTGTAATGATTAGGTCGTTGCCCTTGGTTCGTTCTTACTGTTGTTACATTTAATGGTAAATCTATTCAGGCCTACGTAAGCTTCACGATGCAGGACTTTACCAAGACCTGAGCGTGACTGGTAACTGATTTGCTTCCAAGATTGTAATGATTAGGTCGTTGCCCTTGGTTCGTTCTTACTGTTGTTACACTTAAGGGTAAATCTATTCAAGCGTACGTAAGCTACTCGATGCAGGACTTTACTGAGACCTGAGCGTGACTGGTAACTGATGTGCTTCCCAGTTTGTAATGATTAGGTCGTTGCCCTTGGTTCGTTCTTACTGTTGTTACACTTAATGGTAAATCTATTCAGGCCTACGTAAGCTTCTCGATGCAGGACTTTACTAAGACCTGAGCGTGTCTGGTAACTGATGTGCTCCCAAGTTTGTAATGATTTAGTCGTTGCCCTTGGTTCGTCCCTACTGTTGTTACACTTAATGGTAAATCTATTCAGGCCTACGTAAGCTTCTCGATGCAGGACTTTACCGAGACCTGAGCGTGACTGGTAACTGATGTGCTTCCAAGTGTGTAATGATTAGGTCGTTGCCCTAGGTTCGTTCTTACAGTTGTTACACTTAAGGGTAAATCTATTCAGGCCTACGTAAGCTTCTCGATGCAGGACTTTACCGAGACCTGAGCGTGACTGGTAACTGATGTGCTTCCCAGTGTGTAATGATTTAGTCGTTGCCCTTGGTTCGTCCCTACTGTTGTTACACTTAATGATAAATCTATTCAGGCCTACGTAAGCTTCTCGATGCAGGACTTTACCGAGACTTGAGCGTGACTGGTAACTGATGTGCTTCCAAGTTTGTAATGATTAGGTCGTTGCCCTTGGTTCGTTCTTACTGTTGTTACACTTAATGGTAAATCTATTCAGGCCTACGTAAGCTTCTCGATGCAGGATTATACCGAGACCTGAGCGTGACTGGTAACTGATGTGCTTCCCAGTGTGTAATGATTTAGTCGTTGCCCTTGGTTCGTCCCTACTGTTGTTACACTTAAGGGTAAATCTATTCAGGCCTACGTAAGCTTCTCGATGCAGGACTTTACCGAGACCTGAGCGTGATTGGGAACTGATGTGCTTCCAAGTTTGTAATGATTAGGTCGTTGCCCTTGGTTCGTTCTTACTGTTGTTACACTTAATGGTAAATCTATTCAGGCCTACGTAAGCTTCTCGATGCAGGACTTTACCGAGACCTGAGCGTGACTGGTAACTGATGTGCTTCCAAGTGTGTAATGATTAGGTCGATGCCCTTGGTTCGTTCTTACTGTTGTTACACTTAATGGTAAATCTATTCAGGCCTACGTAAGCTTCTCGATGCAAGACTTTACCGAGACCTGAGCGTGACTGGTAACTGATGTGCTTCCAAGTTTGTAATGATTAGGTCGTTGCCCTTGGTTCGTTCTTACTGTTGTTACACTTAATGGTAAATCTATTCAGGCCTACGTAAGCTTCTCGATGCAGGATTATACCGAGACCTGAGCGTTACTGGTAACTGATGTGCTCCCATGTTTGTAATGATTAGGTCGTTGCCCTTGGTTCGTTCTCACTGTGGTTACACTTAATGGTAAATCTATTCAGGCCTACGTAAGCTACTCGATGCAGGACTTTACTGAGACCTGAGCGTGACTGGTAACTGATTTGCTTCCAAGATTGTAATGATTAGGTCGTTGCCCTTGGTTCGTTCTTACTGTTGTTACACTTAAGGGTAAATCTATTCAGGCCTACGTAAGCTACTCGATGCAGGACTTTACCAAGACCTGAGCGTGACTGGTAACTGATTTGCTTCCAAGATTGTAATGATTAGGTCGTTGCCCTTGGTTCGTTCTTACTGTTGTTACACTTAATGGTAAATCTATTCAAGCGTACGTAAGCTACTCGATGCAGGACTTTACTGACACCTGAGCGTGACTGGTAACTAATGTGCTCCCAAGTTTGTAATGATTAGGTCGTTGCCCTTGGTTCGTTCTTACTGTTGTTACACTTAATGGTAAATCTATTCAGGCCTACGTAAGCTTCTCGATGCAGGACTACCGAGACCTGAGCGTGACTGGTAACTGATGTGCTCCCGAGTTTGTAATGATTAGGTCGTTGCCCTTGGTTCGTTCTTACTGTTGTTACACTTAATAGTAAATCTATTCAGGCCTACGTAAGCTTCTCGATGCAGGACTTTACCGAGACCTGAGCGAGACTGGTAACTGATGTGCTTCCAAGTTTGTAATGATTAGGTCGTTGCCCTTGGTTCGTTCTTACTGTTGTTACACTGAATGGTAAATCTATTCAGGCCTACGTAACCTTCTCGATGCAGGACTTTACCGAGACCTGAGCGTGACGGGTAACTGATGTGCCTCCAAGTTTGTAATGATTAGGTCGTTGCCCTTGGTTCGTTCTTACTGTTGTTACACTTAATGGTAAATCTATTCAGGCCTACGTAAGCTTCTCGATGCAGGATTATACCGAGACCTGAGCGTTACTGGTAACTGATGTGCTTCCAAGTTTGTAATGATTAGGTCGTTGCCCTTGGTTCGTTCTTACTGTTGTTACACTGAATGGTAAATCTATTCAGGCCTACGTAAGCTTCACGATGCAGGACTACCGAGACCTGAGCGTGACTGGTAACTGATGTGCTTCCAAGTTCGTAATGATTAGGTCGTTGCCCTTGGTTCGTTCTTACTGTTGTTACACTTAATGGTAAATCTATTCAGGCCTACGTAAGCTTCTCGATGCAGGATTATACCGAGACCTGAGCGTTACTGGTAACTGATGTGCTCCCATGTTTGTAATGATTAGGTCGTTGCCCTTGGTTCGTTCTCACTGTGGTTACACTTGATTGTAAATCTATTCAGGCCTACGTAAGCTTCTCGATGCAGGACTTTACTAAGACCTGAGCGTGTCTGGTAACTGATGTGCTCCCAAGTTTGTAATGATTAGGTCGTTGCCCTTGGTTCGTTCTTACTGTTGTTACACTGAATGGTAAATCTATTCAGGCCTACGTAAGCTTCACGATGCAGGACTACCGAGACCTGAGCGTGACTGGTAACTGATGTGCATCCAAGTTTGTAATGATTAGGTCGTTGCCCTTGGTTCGTTCTTACTGTTGTTACACTTAATGGTAAATCTATTCAGGCCTACGTAAGCTTCTCGATGCAGGATTATACCGAGACCTGAGCGTTACTGGTAACTGATGTGCTCCCATGTTTGTAATGATTAGGTCGTTGCCCTTGGTTCGTTCTCACTGTGGTTACACTTGATTGTAAATCTATTCAGGCCTACGTAAGCTTCTCGATGCAGGACTTTACCGAGACCTGAGCGTGACTGGTAACTGATGTGCTTCCAAGTGTGTAATGATTAGGTCGATGCCCTTGGTTCGTTCTTACTGTTGTTACACTTAATGGTAAATCTATTCAGGCCTACGTAAGCTTCTCGATGCAGGACTTTACCGAGACCTGAGCGTGACTGGTAACTGATGTGCTTCCAAGTGTGTAATGATTAGGTCGATGCCCTTGGTTCGTTCTTACTGTTGTTACACTTAATGGTAAATCTATTCCGGCCTACGTAAGCTTCTCGATGCAAGACTTTACCGAGACCTGAGCGTGACTGGTAACTGATGTGCTTCCAAGTGTGTAATGATTAGGTCGATGCCCTTGGTTCGTTCTTACTGTTGTTACACTTAATGGTAAATCTATTCAGACCTACGTAAGCTTCTCGATGCAAGACTTTACCGAGACCTGAGCGTGACTGGTAACTGATCTGCTTCCAAGTTTGTAATGATTAGGTCGATGCCCTTGGTTCGTTCTTACTGTTGTTACACTTAATGGTAAATCTATTCAGGCCTACGTAAGCTTCTCGATGCAGGACTTTACCGAGAACTGAGCGTGACTGGTAACTGATTTGCTTCCAAGTTTGTAATGATTAGATCGTTGCCCTTGGTTCGTTCTTACTGTTGTTACACTTAAGGGTAAATCTATTCAGGCCTACGTAAGCTTCTCGATGCAGGACTTTACCGAGACCTGAGCGTGACTGGTAACTGATGTGCTTCCCAGTTTGTAATGATTAGGTCGTTGCCCTAGGTTCGTTCTTACTGTTGTTACATTTAATGGTAAATCTATTCAGGCGTACGTAAGATTCTAGATGCATGACTTTACCGAGACCTTAACGTGACTGGTAACTGATGTGCTTCCAAGTGTGTAATGATTAGGTCGTTGCCCTTGGTTCGTTCTTACTGTTGTTACACTTAATGGTAAATCTATTCAGGCCTACGTAAGCTTCTCGATGCAGGACTTTACCGAGACCTGAGCGTAACTGGTAACTGATGTGCTTCCCAGTTTGTAATGATTAGGTGGTTGCCCTGGGTTCGTTCTTACTGTCGTTACACTTGAGGGTAAATCTATTCAGGCCTACGTAAGCTTCTCGATGCAGGACTTTACCGAGACCTGAGCGTGACTGGTAACTGATGTGCTTCCAAGTTTGTACTGATTAGGTGGTTGCCCTTGGTTCGTTCTTACTGTTGTTACACTTGAGGGTAAATCTATTCAGGCCTACGTAAGCTTCTCGATGCAAGACTTTACCGAGACATGAGCGTGACTGGTAACTGATGTGCTTCCAAGTTTGTAATGATTAGGTGGTTGAACTTGGTTCGTTCTTACTGTTGTTACACTTGAGGGTAAATCTATTCAGGCCTACGTAAGCTTCTCGATGCAAGACTTTACCGAGACCTGAGCGTGACTGGTAACTGATGTGCTTCCAAGTGTGTAATGATTAGGTCGTTGCCCTTGGTTCGTTCTTACTGTTGTTACACTTAATGGTAAATCTATTCAGACCTACGTAAGCTTCTCGATGCAGGACTTTACCGAGACCTGAGCGTGACTGGTAACTGATGTGCTTCCAAGTTTGTAATGATTAGGTCGTTGCCCTTGGTTCGTTCTTACTGTTGTTACACTTAAGGGTAAATCTATTCAGGCCTACGCAAGCTTCTCGATGCAGGACTTTACCGAGACCTGAGCGTGACTGGTAACTGATGTGCTTCCAAGTTTGTAATGATTAGGTGGTTGAACTTGGTTCGTTCTTACTGTTGTTACACTTGAGGGTAAATCTATTCAGGCCTACGTAAGCTTCTCGATGCAAGACTTTACCGAGACCTGAGCGTGACTGGTAACTGATGTGCTCCCAAGTTTGTAATGATTAGGTCGTTGCCCTTGGTTCGTTCTTACTGTTGTTACACTTAAGGGTAAATCTATTCAGACCTACGTAAGCTTCTCGATGCAGGACTTTACCGAGACCTGAGCGTGACTGGTAACTGATGTGCTTCCAAGTTTGTAATGATTAGGTCGTTGCCCTTGGTTCGTTCTTACTGTTGTTACACTTAAGGGTAAATTTATTCAGGCCTACGCAAGCTTCTCGATGCAGGACTTTACCGAGACCTGAGCGTGACTGGTAACTGATGTGGTTCCAAGTTTGTAATGATTAGGTCGTTGCCCTTGGTTCGTTCTTACTGTTGTTACACTTAATGGTAAATCTATTCAGGCCTACGCAAGCTTCTCGATGCAGGACTTTACCGAGACCTGAGCGTGACTGGTAACTGATGTGGTTCCAAGTTTGTAATGATTAGGTCGTTGCCCTTGGTTCGTTCTCACTGTGGTTACACTTGATTGTAAATCTATTCAGGCCTACGTAAGCTTCTCGATGCAGGACTTTACTAAGACCTGAGCGTGTCTGGTAACTGATGTGCTCCCAAGTTTGTAATGATTAGGTCGTTGCCCTTGGTTCGTTCTTACTGTTGTTACACTGAATGGTAAATCTATTCAGGCCTACGTAAGCTTCACGATGCAGGACTACCGAGACCTGAGCGTGACTGGTAACTGATGTGCTTTCAAGTTTGTAATGATTAGGTCGTTGCCCTTGGTTCGTTCTTACTGTTGTTACACTTAATGGTAAATCTATTCAGGCCTACGTAAGCTTCTCGATGCAGGATTATACCGAGACCTGAGCGTTACTGGTAACTGATGTGCTCCCATGTTTGTAATGATTAGGTCGTTGCCCTTGGTTCGTTCTCACTGTGGTTACACTTGATTGTAAATCTATTCAGGCCTACGTAAGCTTCTCGATGCAGGACTTTACCGAGACCTGAGCGTGACTGGTAACTGATGTGCTTCCAAGTGTGTAATGATTAGGTCGATGCCCTTGGTTCGTTCTTACTGTTGTTACACTTAATGGTAAATCTATTCAGGCCTACGTAAGCTTCTCGATGCAGGACTTTACCGAGACCTGAGCGTGACTGGTAACTGATGTGCTTCCAAGTGTGTAATGATTAGGTCGATGCCCTTGGTTCGTTCTTACTGTTGTTACACTTAATGGTAAATCTATTCCGGCCTACGTAAGCTTCTCGATGCAAGACTTTACCGAGACCTGAGCGTGACTGGTAACTGATGTGCTTCCAAGTGTGTAATGATTAGGTCGATGCCCTTGGTTCGTTCTTACTGTTGTTACACTTAATGGTAAATCTATTCAGACCTACGTAAGCTTCTCGATGCAAGACTTTACCGAGACCTGAGCGTGACTGGTAACTGATCTGCTTCCAAGTTTGTAATGATTAGGTCGATGCCCTTGGTTCGTTCTTACTGTTGTTACACTTAATGGTAAATCTATTCAGGCCTACGTAAGCTTCTCGATGCAGGACTTTACCGAGAACTGAGCGTGACTGGTAACTGATTTGCTTCCAAGTTTGTAATGATTAGATCGTTGCCCTTGGTTCGTTCTTACTGTTGTTACACTTAAGGGTAAATCTATTCAGGCCTACGTAAGCTTCTCGATGCAGGACTTTACCGAGACCTGAGCGTGACTGGTAACTGATGTGCTTCCCAGTTTGTAATGATTAGGTCGTTGCCCTAGGTTCGTTCTTACTGTTGTTACATTTAATGGTAAATCTATTCAGGCGTACGTAAGATTCTAGATGCATGACTTTACCGAGACCTTAACGTGACTGGTAACTGATGTGCTTCCAAGTGTGTAGTGATTAGGTCGTTGCCCTTGGTTCGTTCTTACTGTTGTTACACTTAATGGTAAATCTATTCAGGCCTACGTAAGCTTCTCGATGCAGGACTTTACCGAGACCTGAGCGTAACTGGTAACTGATGTGCTTCCCAGTTTGTAATGATTAGGTGGTTGCCCTGGGTTCGTTCTTACTGTCGTTACACTTGAGGGTAAATCTATTCAGGCCTACGTAAGCTTCTCGATGCAGGACTTTACCGAGACCTGAGCGTGACTGGTAACTGATGTGCTTCCAAGTTTGTACTGATTAGGTGGTTGCCCTTGGTTCGTTCTTACTGTTGTTACACTTGAGGGTAAATCTATTCAGGCCTACGTAAGCTTCTTGATGCAAGACTTTACCGAGACATGAGCGTGACTGGTAACTGATGTGCTTCCAAGTTTGTAATGATTAGGTGGTTGAACTTGGTTCGTTCTTACTGTTGTTACACTTGAGGGTAAATCTATTCAGGCCTACGTAAGCTTCTCGATGCAAGACTTTACCGAGACCTGAGCGTGACTGGTAACTGATGTGCTTCCAAGTGTGTAATGATTAGGTCGTTGCCCTTGGTTCGTTCTTACTGTTGTTACACTTGAGGGTAAATCTATTCAGGCCTACGTAAGCTTCTCGATGCAAGACTTTACCGAGACCTGAGCGTGACTGGTAACTGATGTGCTCCCAAGTTTGTAATGATTAGGTCGTTGCCCTTGGTTCGTTCTTACTGTTGTTACACTTAAGGGTAAATCTATTCAGACCTACGTAAGCTTCTCGATGCAGGACTTTACCGAGACCTGAGCGTGACTGGTAACTGATGTGCTTCCAAGTTTGTAATGATTAGGTCGTTGCCCTTGGTTCGTTCTTACTGTTGTTACACTTAAGGGTAAATTTATTCAGGCCTACGCAAGCTTCTCGATGCAGGACTTTACCGAGACCTGAGCGTGACTGGTAACTGATGTGGTTCCAAGTTTGTAATGATTAGGTCGTTGCCCTTGGTTCGTTCTTACTGTTGTTACACTTAATGGTAAATCTATTCAGGCCTACGCAAGCTTCTCGATGCAGGACTTTACCGAGACCTGAGCGTGACTTTTAACTGATGTGCTTCCAAGTTTGTAATGATTAGGTCGTTGCCCTTAGTTCGTTCTTACTGTTGTTACACTTAAGGGTAAATCTATTCAGGCCTACGTAAGCTTCTCGATGCAGGACTTTACCGAGACCTGAGCGTGACTGGTAACTGATGTGCTTCCAAGTTTGTAATGATTAGGTCGTTGCCCTTGGTTCGTTCTTACTGTTGTTACACTTAATGGTAAATCTATTCAGGCCTACGTAAGCTTCTCGATGCAGGACTTTACCGAGACCTGAGCGTGACTGGTAACTGATGTGCTTCCAAGTTTGTAATGATTAGGTCGTTGCCCTTGGTTCGTTCTTACTGTTGTTACACTTAATGGTAAATCTATTCAGGCCTACGTAAGCTTCTCGATGCAGGACTTTACCGAGACCTGAGCGTGACTGGTAACTGATGAGCTTCCAAGTTTGTAATGATTAGGTGGTTGAACTTGGTTCGTTCTTACTGTTGTTACACTTGAGGGTAAATCTATTCAGGCCTACGTAAGCTTCTCGATGCAGGACTTTACCGAGACCTGAGCGTGACTGGTAACTGATGTGCTTCCAAGTTTGTAATGATTAGGTCGTTGCCCTTGGTTCGTTCTTACTGTTGTTACACTTAATGGTAAATCTATTCAGGCCTACGTAAGCTTCTCGATGCAGGATTATACCGAGACCTGAGCGTTACTGGTAACTGATGTGCTCCCATGTTTGTAATGATTAGGTCGTTGCCCTTGGTTCGTTCTCACTGTGGTTACACTTAATGGTAAATCTATTCAGGCCTACGTAAGCTACACGATGCAGGACTTTACTGAGACCTGAGCGTGACTGGTAACTGATTTGCTTCCAAGATTGTAATGATTAGGTCGTTGCCCTTGGTTCGTTCTTACTGTTGTTACACTTAAGGGTAAATCTATTCAGGCCTACGTCAGCTTCTCGATGCAGGACTTTACCAAGACCTGAGCGTGACTGGTAACTGATTTGCTTCCAAGATTGTAATGATTAGGTCGTTGCCCTTGGTTCGTTCTTACTGTTGTTACACTTAAGGGTAAATCTATTCAGGCCTACGTAAGCTACTCGATGCAGGACTTTACCAAGACCTGAGCGTGACTGGTAACTGATTTGCTTCCAAGATTGTAATGATTAGGTCGTTGCCCTTGGTTCGTTCTTACTGTTGTTACACTTAATGGTAAATCTATTCAAGCGTACGTAAGCTACTCGATGCAGGACTTTACTGAGACCTGAGCGTGACTGGTAACTGATGTGCTCCCAAGTTTGTAATGATTAGGTCGTTGCCCTTGGTTCGTTCTTACTGTTGTTACACTGAATGGTAAATCTATTCAGGCCTACGTAAGCTTCACGATGCAGGACTACCGAGACCTGAGCGTGACTGGTAACTGATGTGCTTCCAAGTTTGTAATGATTAGGTCGTTGCCCTTGGTTCGTTCTTACTGTTGTTACACTTAATGGTAAATCTATTCAGGCCTACGTAAGCTTCTCGATGCAGGATTATACCGAGACCTGAGCGTGACTGGTAACTGATGTGCTTCCAAGTGTGTAATGATTAGGTCGATGCCCTTGGTTCGTTCTTACTGTTGTTACACTTAATGGTAAATCTATTCCGGCCTACGTAAGCTTCTCGATGCAAGACTTTACCGAGACCTGAGCGTGACTGGTAACTGATGTGCTTCCAAGTGTGTAATGATTAGGTCGATGCCCTTGGTTCGTTCTTACTGTTGTTACACTTAATGGTAAATCTATTCAGACCTACGTAAGCTTCTCGATGCAAGACTTTACCGAGACCTGAGCGTGACTGGTAACTGATCTGCTTCCAAGTTTGTAATGATTAGGTCGATGCCCTTGGTTCGTTCTTACTGTTGTTACACTTAAGGGTAAATCTATTCAGGCCTACGTAAGCTTCTCGATGCAGGACTTTACCGAGACCTGAGCGTGACTGGTAACTGATGTGCTTCCCAGTTTGTAATGATTAGGTCGTTGCCCTAGGTTCGTTCTTACTGTTGTTACATTTAATGGTAAATCTATTCAGGCGTACGTAAGATTCTAGATGCATGACTTTACCGAGACCTTAACGTGACTGGTAACTGATGTGCTTCCAAGTGTGTAATGATTAGGTCGTTGCCCTCGGTTCGTTCTTACAGTTGTTACACTTAAGGGTAAATCTATTCAAGCCTACGTAAGCTTCTCGATGCAGGACTTTACCGAGACCTGAGCGTAACTGGTAACTGATGTGCTTCCAAGTGTGTAATGATTAGGTCGTTGCCCTTGGTTCGTTCTTACTGTTGTTACACTTAATGGTAAATCTATTCAGGCCTACGTAAGCTTCTCGATGCAGGACTTTACCGAGACCTGAGCGTAACTGGTAACTGATGTGCTTCCCAGTTTGTAATGATTAGGTGGTTGCCCTGGGTTCGTTCTTACTGTCGTTACACTTGAGGGTAAATCTATTCAGGCCTACGTAAGCTTCTCGATGCAGGACTTTACCGAGACCTGAGCGTGACTGGTAACTGATGTGCTTCCAAGTTTGTACTGATTAGGTGGTTGCCCTTGGTTCGTTCTTACTGTTGTTACACTTGAGGGTAAATCTATTCAGGCCTACGTAAGCTTCTCGATGCAAGACTTTACCGAGACCTGAGCGTGACTGGTAACTGATGTGCTTCCAAGTGTGTAATGATTAGGTCGTTGCCCTTGGTTCGTTCTTACTGTTGTTACACTTAATGGTAAATCTATTCAGACCTACGTAAGCTTCTCGATGCAGGACTTTACCGAGACCTGAGCGTGACTGGTAACTGATGTGCTTCCAAGTTTGTAATGATTAGGTCGTTGCCCTTGGTTCGTTCTTACTGTTGTTACACTTAAGGGTAAATCTATTCAGGCCTACGCAAGCTTCTCGATGCAGGACTTTACCGAGACCTGAGCGTGACTGGTAACTGATGTGCTTCCAAGTTTGTAATGATTAGGTGGTTGAACTTGGTTCGTTCTTACTGTTGTTACACTTGAGGGTAAATCTATTCAGGCCTACGTAAGCTTCTCGATGCAAGACTTTACCGAGACCTGAGCGTGACTGGTAACTGATGTGCTCCCAAGTTTGTAATGATTAGGTCGTTGCCCTTGGTTCGTTCTTACTGTTGTTACACTTAATGGTAAACCTATTCAGGCCTACGTAAGCTTCTCGATGCAGGACTTTACCGAGACCTGAGCGTGACTGGTAACTGATGTGCTTCCAAGTTTGTAATGATTAGGTCGTTGCCCTTGGTTCGTTCTTACTGTTGTTACACTTAAGGGTAAATCTATTCAGGCCTACGCAAGCTTCTCGATGCAGGACTTTACCGAGACCTGAGCGTGACTGGTAACTGATGTGCTTCCAAGTTTGTAATGATTAGGTGGTTGCCCTTGGTTCGTTCTTACTGTTGTTACACTTAATGGTATATCTATTCAGGCGTACGTAAGCTTCTCGATGCATGACTTTACCGAGACCTGAGCGTGACTGGTAACTGATGTGCTTCTCAGTTTGTAATGATTAGATCGTTGCCCTTGGTTCGTTCTTACTGTTGTTACACTTAATGGTAAATCCATTCAGGCCTACGTAAGCTTCTCGATGCAGGACTTTACCAAGACCTGAGCGTGACTGGTAACTGATGTGCTTCCAAGTTTGTAATGATTAGGTCGTTGCCCTTGGTTCGTTCTTACTGTTGTTACACTTAATGGTAAATCTATTCAGGCCTACGTAAGCTTCTCGATGCAGGACTTTACCGAGACCTGAGCGTGACTGGTAACTGATGTGCTTCCAAGTTTGTAATGATTAAGTCGTTGCCCTTGGTTCGTTCTTACTGTTGTTACACTTAATGGTAAATCTATTCAGGCCTACGTAAGCTTCTCGATGCAGGACTTTACCGAGACCTGAGCGTGACTGGTAACTGATGTGCTTCCAAGTTTGTAATGATTAGGTCGTTGCCCTTGGTTCGTTCTTACTGTTGTTACACTTAAGGGTAAATCTATTCAGGCGTACGTAAGCTTCTCGATGCAGCACTTTACCGAGACCTGAGCGTGACTAGTAACTGATGTGCTTCCCAGTTTGTAATGATTAGTTCGTTGCCCTTGGTTCGTTCTTGCTGTTGTTACACTTAATGGTATATCTATTCAGGCGTACGTAAGCTTCTCGATGCAGCACTTTACCGAGACCTGAGCGTTACTGGTAACTGATGTGCTTCCCAGTTTGTAATGATTAGTTCGTTGCCCTTGGTTCGTTCTTACTGTTGTTACACTTAATGGTATATTTATTCAGGCGTACGTAAGCTTCTCGATGCAGGACTTTACCGAGACCTGAGCGTGACTGGTAACTGATGTGCTTCCCAGTTTGTAATGATTAGATCGTTGCCCTTGGTTCGTTCTTACTGTTGTTACACTTAATGGTATATCTATTCAGGCGTACGTAAGCTTCTCGATGCATGACTTTACCGAGACCTGAGCGTGACTGGTAACTGATGTGCTTCTCAGTTTGTAATGATTAGATCGTTGCCCTTGGTTCGTTCTTACTGTTGTTACACTTAATGGTAAATCTATTCAGGCCTACGTAAGTTTCTCGATGCAGGACTTTACCGAGACCTGAGCGAGACTGGTAACTGATGTGCTTCCCAGTGTGTAATGATTAGGTCGTTGCCCTTGGTTCGTTCTTACTGTTGATACACTTAAGGGTAAATCTATTCAGGCCTACGTAAGCTACTCGATGCAGGACTTTACCGAGACCTGAGCGTAACTGGTAACTGATGTGCTTCCCAGTTTGTAATGATTAGGTGGTTGCCCTTGGTTCGTTCTTACTGTTGTTACACTTGAGGGTAAATCTATTCAGGCCTACGTAAGTTTCTCGATGCAGGACTTTACCGAGACCTGAGCGTAACTGGTAACTGATGTGCTTCCCAGTTTGTAATGATTAGGTGGTTGCCCTTGGTTCGTTCTTACTGTTGTTACACTTGAGGGTAAATCTATTCAGGCCTACGTAAGTTTCTCGATGCAGGACTTTACCGAGACCTGAGCGTAACTGGTAACTGATGTGCTTCCCAGTTTGTAATGATTAGTTCGTTGCCCTTGGTTCGTTCTTACTGTTGTTACACTTAATGGTATATCTATTCAGGCCTACGTAAGCTTCTCGATGCAGGACTACCGAGACCTGAGCGTGACTGGTAACTGATGTGCTTCCAAGTTTGTAATGATTAGGTCGTTGCCCTTGGTTCGTTCTTACTGTTGTTACACTTGAGGGTAAATCTATTCAGGCCTACGTAAGCTTCTCGATGCAGGACTTTACCAAGACCTGAGCGTGACTGGTAACTATTGTGCTTCCAAGTTTGTAATGATTAGGTCGTTGCCCTTGGTTCGTTCTTACTGTTGTTACATTTAATGGTAAATCTATTCAGGCCTACGTAAGTTTCTCGATGCAGGACTTTACCGAGACCTGAGCGTGACTGGTAACTGATGTGCTTCCAAGTGTGTAATGATTAGGTCGTTGCCCTTGGTTCGATCTTACTGTTGTTACACTTAATGGTAAATCTATTCAGGCCTACGTAAGCTGCTCGATGCAGGACTTTACCGAGACCTGAGCGTGACTGGTAACTGATGTGCTTCCAAGTTTGTAATGTTTAGGTGGTTGCCCTTGGTTCGTTCTTACTGTTGTTACACTTAATGGTAAATCTATTCAGGCCTACGTAAGCTTCTCGATGCAGGACTTTACCGAGACCTGAGCGTGACTGGTAACTGATGTGCTTCCAAGTTTGTAATGATTAGGTGGTTGCCCTTGGTTCGTTCTTACTGTTGTTACACTTGAGGGTAAATCTATTCAGGCCTACGTAAGCTTCTCGATGCAGGACTTTACCGAGACCTGAGCGTGACTGGTAACTGATGTGCTTCCAAGTTTGTAATGATTAGGTCGATGCCCTTGGTTCGTTCTTACTGTTGTTACACTTAATGGTAAATCTATTCAGGCCTACGTAAGCTTCTCGATGCAGGACTACCGAGACCTGAGCGTGACTGGTAACTGATGTGCTTCCAAGTGTGTAATGATTAGGTCGTTGCCCTTGGTTCGTTCTTACTGTTGTTACATTTATTGGTAAATCTATTCAGGCCTACGTATGTTTCTCGATGCAGGACTTTACCGAGACCTGAGCGTGACTGGTAACTGATGTGCTTCCAAGTGTGTAATGATTAGGTCGTTGCCCTTGGTTCGTTCTTACTGTTGTTACACTTAATGGTAAATCTATTCAGGCCTACGTAAGCTTCTCGATGCAGGACTTTACCGAGACCTGAGCGTGACTGGTAACTGATGTGCTTCCAAGTGTGTAATGATTAGGTCGTTGCCCTTGGTTTGTTCTTACTGTTGTTACATTTAATGGTAAATCTATTCAGGCCTACGTAAGCTTCTCGATGCAGGACTTTACCGAGACCTGAGCGTGACTGGTAACTGATGTGCTTCCAAGTTTGTAATGTTTAGGTGGTTGCCCTTGGTTCGTTCTTACTGTTGTTACACTTAATGGTAAATCTATTCAGGCCTACGTAAGCTTCTCGATGCAGGACTTTACCGAGACCTGAGCGTGACTGGTAACTGATGTGCTTCCAAGTGTGTAATGATTAGGTCGTTGCCCTTGGTTCGTTCTTACTGTTGTTACATTTAATGGTAAATCTATTCAGGCCTACGTAAGCTTCTCGATGCAGGACTTTACCGAGACCTGAGCGTGACTGGTAACTGATGTGCTTCCAAGTGTGTAATGATTAGGTCGTTGCCCTTGGTTCGTTCTTACTGTTGTTACATTTAATGGTAAATCTATTCAGGCCTACGTAAGCTTCTCGATGCAGGACTTTACCGAGACCTGAGCGTGACTGGTAACTGATGTGCTTCCAAGTGTGTAATGATTAGGTCGTTGCCCTTGGTTCGTTCTTACTGTTGTTACATTTAATGGTAAATCTATTCAGGCCTACGTAAGCTTCTCGATGCAGGACTTTACCGAGACCTGAGCGTGACTGGTAACTGATGTGCTTCCAAGTGTGTAATGATTAGGTCGTTGCCCTTGGTTCGTTCTTACTGTTGTTACATTTAATGGTAAATCTATTCAGGCCTACGTAAGCTTCTCGATGCAGGACTTTACCGAGACCTGAGCGTGACTGGTAACTGATGTGCTTCCAAGTGTGTAATGATTAGGTCGTTGCCCTTGGTTCGTTCTTACTGTTGTTTTATTTAATGGTAAATCTATTCAGGCCAACGTAAGCTTCTCGATGCAGGACTACCGAGACCTGAGCGTGACTGGTAACTGATGTGCTTCCAAGTTTGTAATGATTAGGTCGTTGCCCTTGGTTCGTTCTTACTGTTGTTACACTTAATGGTAAATCTATTCAGGCCTACGTAAGCTTCTCGATGCAGGACTTTACCGAGACCTGAGCGTGACTGGTAACTGATGTGCTTCCAAGTGTGTAATGATTAGGTCGTTGCCCTTGGTTCGTTCTTACTGTTGTTACATTTAATGGTAAATCTATTCAGGCCTACGTAAGCTTCTCGATGCAGGACTTTACCGAGACCTGAGCGTGACTGGTAACTGATGTGCTTCCAAGTGTGTAATGATTAGGTCGTTGCCCTTGGTTCGTTCTTACTGTTGTTACATTTAATGGTAAATCTATTCAGGCCTACGTAAGTTTCTCGATGCAGGACTTTACCGAGTCCTGAGCGTGACTGGTAACTGATGTGCTTCCAAGTGTGTAATGATTAGGTCGTTGCCCTTGGTTCATTCTTACTGTTGTTACATTTAATGGTAAATCTATTCAGGCCTACGTAAGCTTCTACATGCAGGACTTTACCGAGACCTGAGCGTGACTGGTAACTGATGTGCTTCCAAGTGTGTAATGATTAGGTCGTTGCCCTTGGATCGTTCTTACTGTTGTTACACTTAATGGTAAATCTATTCAGGCCTACGTAAGCTTCTCGATGCAGGACTTTACCGAGACCTGAGCGTGACTGGTAACTGATGTGCTTCCAAGTTTGTAATGATTAGGTGGTTGCCCTTGGTTCGTTCTTACTGTTGTTACACTTGAGGGTAAATCTATTCAGGCCTACGTAAGCTTCTACATGCAGGACTTTACCGAGACCTGAGCGTGACTGGTAACTGATGTGCTTCCAAGTGTGTAATGATTAGGTCGTTGCCCTTGGTTCGTTCTTACTGTTGTTACATTTAATGGTAAATCTATTCAGGCCTACGTAAGCTTCTCGATGCAGGACTACCGAGACCTGAGCGTTACTGGTAACTGATGTGCTTCCAAGTGTGTAATGATCAGGTCGTTGCCCTTGGTTCGTTCTTACTGTTGTTACACCTAATGGTAAATCTATTCAGGCCTACGTAAGCTTCTCGATGCAGGACTTTACCGAGACCTGAGCGTGACTGGTAACTGATGTGCTTCCAAGTTTGTAATGATTAGATCGTTGCCCTTGGTTCGTTCTTACTGTTGTTACACTTAATGGTATATCTATTCAGGCCTACGTAAGCTTCTACATGCAGGACTTTACCGAGACCTGAGCGTGACTGGTAACTGATGTGCTTCCAAGTTTGTAATGATTAGATCGTTGCCCTTGGTTCGTTCTTACTGTTGTTACACTTAATGGTATATCTATTCAGGCGTACGTAAGCTTCTCGATGCAGGACTTTACCGAGACCTGAGCGTGACTGGTAACTGATGTGCTTCCAAGTTTGTAATGATTAGGTCGTTGCCCTTGGTTCGTTCTTACTGTTGTTACACTTAATGGTAAATCTATTCAGGCCTACGTAAGCTTCTCGATGCAGGACTTTACCGAGACCTGAGCGTGACTGGTAACTGATGTGCTTCCAAGTGTGTAATGATTAGGTCGTTGCCCTTGGTTCGATCTTACTGTTGTTACACTTAATGGTAAATCTATTCAGGCCTACGTAAGCTGCTCGATGCAGGACTTTACCGAGACCTGAGCGTGACTGGTAACTGATGTGCTTCCAAGTTTGTAATGTTTAGGTGGTTGCCCTTGGTTCGTTCTTACTGTTGTTACACTTAATGGTAAATCTATTCAGGCCTACGTAAGCTTCTCGATGCAGGACTTTACCGAGACCTGAGCGTGACTGGTAACTGATGTGCTTCCAAGTTTGTAATGATTAGGTGGTTGCCCTTGGTTCGTTCTTACTGTTGTTACACTTGAGGGTAAATCTATTCAGGCCTACGTAAGCTTCTCGATGCAGGACTTTACCGAGACCTGAGCGTGACTGGTAACTGATGTGCTTCCAAGTTTGTAATGATTAGGTCGATGCCCTTGGTTCGTTCTTACTGTTGTTACACTTAATGGTAAATCTATTCAGGCCTACGTAAGCTTCTCGATGCAGGACTACCGAGACCTGAGCGTGACTGGTAACTGATGTGCTTCCAAGTGTGTAATGATTAGGTCGTTGCCCTTGGTTCGTTCTTACTGTTGTTACATTTATTGGTAAATCTATTCAGGCCTACGTAAGTTTCTCGATGCAGGACTTTACCGAGACCTGAGCGTGACTGGTAACTGATGTGCTTCCAAGTGTGTAATGATTAGGTCGTTGCCCTTGGTTCGTTCTTACTGTTGTTACACTTAATGGTAAATCTATTCAGGCCTACGTAAGCTTCTCGATGCAGGACTTTACCGAGACCTGAGCGTGACTGGTAACTGATGTGCTTCCAAGTGTGTAATGATTAGGTCGTTGCCCTTGGTTCGTTCTTACTGTTGTTACATTTAATGGTAAATCTATTCAGGCCTACGTAAGCTTCTCGATGCAGGACTTTACCGAGACCTGAGCGTGACTGGTAACTGATGTGCTTCCAAGTGTGTAATGATTAGGTCGTTGCCCTTGGTTCGTTCTTACTGTTGTTACATTTAATGGTAAATCTATTCAGGCCTACGTAAGCTTCTCGATGCAGGACTTTACCGAGACCTGAGCGTGACTGGTAACTGATGTGCTTCCAAGTGTGTAATGATTAGGTCGTTGCCCTTGGTTCGTTCTTACTGTTGTTACATTTAATGGTAAATCTATTCAGGCCTACGTAAGCTTCTCGATGCAGGACTTTACCGAGACCTGAGCGTGACTGGTAACTGATGTGCTTCCAAGTGTGTAATGATTAGGTCGTTGCCCTTGGTTCGTTCTTACTGTTGTTACATTTAATGGTAAATCTATTCAGGCCTACGTAAGCTTCTCGATGCAGGACTTTACCGAGACCTGAGCGTGACTGGTAACTGATGTGCTTCCAAGTGTGTAATGATTAGGTCGTTGCCCTTGGTTCGTTCTTACTGTTGTTACATTTAATGGTAAATCTATTCAGGCCTACGTAAGCTTCTCGATGCAGGACTTTACCGAGACCTGAGCGTGACTGGTAACTGATGTGCTTCCAAGTGTGTAATGATTAGGTCGTTGCCCTTGGTTCGTTCTTACTGTTGTTACATTTAATGGTAAATCTATTCAGGCCTACGTAAGCTTCTCGATGCAGGACTTTACCGAGACCTGAGCGTGACTGGTAACTGATGTGCTTCCAAGTGTGTAATGATTAGGTCGTTGCCCTTGGTTCGTTCTTACTGTTGTTTTATTTAATGGTAAATCTATTCAGGCCAACGTAAGCTTCTCGATGCAGGACTACCGAGACCTGAGCGTGACTGGTAACTGATGTGCTTCCAAGTTTGTAATGATTAGGTCGTTGCCCTTGGTTCGTTCTTACTGTTGTTACACTTAATGGTAAATCTATACAGGCCTACGTAAGCTTCTCGATGCAGGACTTTACCGAGACCTGAGCGTGACTGGTAACTGATGTGCTTCCAAGTGTGTAATGATTAGGTCGTTGCCCTTGGTTCGTTCTTACTGTTGTTACATTTAATGGTAAATCTATTCAGGCCTACGTAAGCTTCTCGATGCAGGACTTTACCGAGACCTGAGCGTGACTGGTAACTGATGTGCTTCCAAGTGTGTAATGATTAGGTCGTTGCCCTTGGTTCGTTCTTACTGTTGTTACATTTAATGGTAAATCTATTCAGGCCTACGTAAGTTTCTCGATGCAGGACTTTACCGAGTCCTGAGCGTGACTGGTAACTGATGTGCTTCCAAGTGTGTAATGATTAGGTCGTTGCCCTTGGTTCATTCTTACTGTTGTTACATTTAATGGTAAATCTATTCAGGCCTACGTAAGCTTCTCGATGCAGGACTTTACCGAGACCTGAGCGTGACTGGTAACTGATGTGCTTCCAAGTTTGTAATGATTAGGTGGTTGCCCTTGGTTCGTTCTTACTGTTGTTACACTTGAGGGTAAATCTATTCAGGCCTACGTAAGCTTCTACATGCAGGACTTTACCGAGACCTGAGCGTGACTGGTAACTGATGTGCTTCCAAGTGTGTAATGATTAGGTCGTTGCCCTTGGTTCGTTCTTACTGTTGTTACATTTAATGGTAAATCTATTCAGGCCTACGTAAGCTTCTCGATGCAGGACTACCGAGACCTGAGCGTGACTGGTAACTGATGTGCTTCCAAGTGTGTAATGATCAGGTCGTTGCCCTTGGTTCGTTCTTACTGTTGTTACACTTAATGGTAAATCTATTCAGGCCTACGTAAGCTTCTCGATGCAGGACTTTACCGAGACCTGAGCGTGACTGGTAACTGATGTGCTTCCAAGTGTGTAATGATCAGGTCGTTGCCCTTGGTTCGTTCTTACTGTTGTTACACCTAATGGTAAATCTATTCAGGCCTACGTAAGCTTCTCGATGCAGGACTTTACCGAGACCTGAGCGTGACTGGTAACTGATGTGCTTCCAAGTTTGTAATGATTAGATCGTTGCCCTTGGTTCGTTCTTACTGTTGTTACACTTAATGGTATATCTATTCAGGCCTACGTAAGCTTCTACATGCAGGACTTTACCGAGACCTGAGCGTGACTGGTAACTGATGTGCTTCCAAGTTTGTAATGATTAGATCGTTGCCCTTGGTTCGTTCTTACTGTTGTTACACTTAATGGTATATCTATTCAGGCGTACGTAAGCTTCTCGATGCAGGACTTTACCGAGACCTGAGCGTGACTGGTAACTGATGTGCTTCCAAGTTTGTAATGATTAGGTCGTTGCCCTTGGTTCGTTCTTACTGTTGTTACACTTAATGGTAAATCTATTCAGGCCTACGTAAGCTTCTCGATGCAAGACTTTACCGAGACATGAGCGTGACTGGTAACTGATGTGCTTCCAAGTTTGTAATGATTAGATCGTTGCCCTTGGTTCGTTCTTACTGTTGTTACACTTAATGGTAAATCTATTCAGGCCTACGTAAGCTTCTCGATGCAGGACTTTACCGAGACCTGAGCGTGACTGGTAACTGATGTGCTTCCAAGTTTGTAATGATTAGGTCGTTGCCCTTGGTTCGTTCTTACTGTTGTTACACTTAATGGTAAATCTATTCAGGCCTACGTAAGCTTCTCGATGCAAGACTTTACCGAGACATGAGCGTGACTGGTAACTGATGTGCTTCCAAGTTTGTAATGATTAGGTCGTTGCCCTTGGTTCGTTCTTACTGTGGTTACACTTAATGGTAAATCTATTCAGGCCTACGTAAGCTTCTCGATCCAGGACTTTACCGAGACCTGAGCGAGACTGGTAACTGATGTGCTTCCAAGTTTGTAATGATTAGGTCGTTGCCCTTGGTTCGTTCTTACTGTTGTTACACTTAATGGTAAATCTATTCAGGCCTACGTAAGCTTCTCGATGCAAGACTTTACCGAGACATGAGCGTGACTGGTAACTGATGTGCTTCCAAGTTTGTAATGATTAGATCGTTGCCCTTGGTTCGTTCTTACTGTTGTTACACTTAATGGTAAATCTATTCAGGCCTACGTAAGCTTCTCGATGCAGGACTTTACCGAGACCTGAGCGTGACTGGTAACTGATGTGCTTCCAAGTTTGTAATGATTAGGTCGTTGCCCTTGGTTCGTTCTTACTGTTGTTACACTTAATGGTAAATCTA
Source organism: Prosapia bicincta (assembly GCA_036971475.1). Taxonomy (NCBI): domain Eukaryota; kingdom Metazoa; phylum Arthropoda; class Insecta; order Hemiptera; family Cercopidae; genus Prosapia; species Prosapia bicincta. The sequence continues at coordinate 648,152 of JBAIZL010000036.1, read as the reverse complement.
TTCAGGCCTACGTAAGCTTCTCGATGCAGGACTTTACCGAGACCTGAGCGTGACTGGTAACTGATGTGCTTCCAAGTTTGTAATGATTAGGTCGTTGCCCTTGGTTCGTTCTTACTGTGGTTACACTTAATGGTAAATCTATTCAGGCCTACGTAAGCTTCTCGATCCAGGACTTTACCGAGACCTGAGCGTGACTGGTAACTGATGTGCTTCCCAGTTTGTAATGATTAGGTCGTTGCCCTAGGTTCGTTCCCTGTGGTTTATTTTTCTTTTAAATTCTTAGGAAAACAGATATTTTTAAATAAAAACAACATTAAATACTTCTTTAATTGTACTACCAAATAAAAACCTATTCAGAATCAATTGATAAATATCAATTAATGATTATTGTAAAATTATAAAAAGTAATGAAAACAGACAAATTTAAAGTCAATTCCTACTTGAGCCAATAAAAAATAATTTATTTTAGTTACTTTTTATTATATAATTAGAATATAATAAATAACGTGAAATAACCTATGCGTTCAAACACGTGGTTTACCGCAGAACCTATAACATAAAATCATTTGTTTTATGAAATCATATGTTACCACTTACTTTAAGTCCAACCGGACGCATTAAATATATTCCATACCTTGCCCCTTATGTGATATGTTTTTTTCCGTATAAAACTAAAATTAATTAATTAAAGAATTATTATTATAAATAGCTGTGTTAACATCAACCGTCATCCACTACAATTTTAAAAGACATATACGTATTTGAACTTGAGTGAATGAGAAAATGTATTTTAATAACGATTAGATATTTGAACAAGATACGTATATGGAGAGTGTGAACTGAACAGATTGTCAACAACAAAAAGCATTGCATTTATAAACAGTATGCAAAATTGTTACAAATATTTCTATAGAATTACATTCAGATGTGTTTGTCTACGTTCAGTTCTTATGATAATAATAATTATTATACCCGACCCCGCAAAGCCGAATTCCATTACTTACAATAAAAAATAATGATGATATGAGTAAAAGTAAAACCATTACTACGTTGAAGGTTAAATAATCAAACAAATTATAAAGGTTCATGAACTTAATAGAAAACAAGATTTATAAAAAAAAGTCAATTCCTATTTAAATCAACAACAACAAAATCATTTTAGTTTCTTTTTATTTTATAATTACAGTTAATATAAATATGTAGCCTACATACGTATCTTAGAATAATAATATTAAGCGGCAAAATAGAAAGCGAATTTCCTTGCAGTTTTCCATCATCCTTTTTATGTATGGTGTACTATTATTTTTGTTTGTTACTATTTATACACTTTCTTTTTTGCGTCGCTTACATTAACTGTAGTTTCTATTCGCTTTCCATTCGCATTGTCCGTTTGTGAATCTAGGTTCAATACCCTTAATTAAGTTTGTTTATTTTATTCTTTTCATTTATTTTTAATCCTAGGGCATTATATATGATTTTGTGGGGTAACCATGGCAACAATTAAAGGATGTGCCAAGGAGGTTTCGACTACAACCAGATGGCAGCAAAAGAAAAATTATTGTCTTTGAGATATATGAGTTTAGCTATTGACAAATTGGCGCAGTGCCAAGGTGCGCTAGATTTTGAACAAGAAGATACTCAGTTCAAATCCCGTTAGACCACCCAAATTTTTATTATTTAATTATTACAAATTTTATTAATAAATAAATATTTGAAAAACTGTATTAACATCAATTGTCATCCCCTATAGGTTAAAAAACTGTATTGCCATCAATTGTCATCCCCTAAAGGTTAAAAAACTGTATTAACATCAATTGTCATCCCCTATAGGTTAAAAAACTGTATTAACATCAATTGTCATCCCCTATAGGTTAACAAAAATGAATTGGAACTTCACTGAATAAATGAAAACAAATTGTATTGATTGAAACGTTTTACAAAATATATATCAGAAGAATGTGAGCTAATAGAAGGTATATATATATATATATATATATATATATATATATATATATATATATATATATATATATATATATATAAAGAAATAAAACAATTTTTAAATACAAGAATAATTTATTGAATTTACAATTCAAAGCTTTTCGTTGGCAAACAGTACCAACATCCTCAGGAATACTAGAAATTTCTAGTATTCCTGATGATGTTGGTACTGTTAGCCAACGAAAAGCTTTGAATTGTAAATTCAAAAATTATTCTTGTATTTGTAAATTGTTTTATTTCTTTATTAATACACAAGAATACATATTATAGTATATATATATATATATATACAAATCTTTAATAATATAATCTTCCTAAAATTGTAATTCTACGTTGGAGGGGCTTTTTAAAGATACTGGTAGGAGAAATTAACTTTAAAACTATTAAATAACTCATACAATGCAAGACAAAACCTAAGTGGGCCCTAAATCATTAATTATTTCAGAGTAGTGGGTGGACACATCTTCTCACCCCTTTGAAATATGTCTACTTCGGAAAGCGACCCTACCGACGCGATATTATATTTTCTACAACCCCAGTACTAAGGGATCATTATTTCATTTCCTTTAGTCGACCCAACTTCATATTTACTTGTCCTTCGACATACACCAAGTGGGTGTACGGGTCAAATATAGGCGGGCCTTGATGGAGGTGGTCGCAGGTCATTTTAAAAGACATCGGCCTTTGAACTTCCGCATACCAAGAGGGTTATTTTGTTATTTAATATTACTTTTTAAATTCCTTCTATTAGCTCACACTCTCCTGATATGTATCTTGTAAAAATTTTCAATCAGTTCAAATGCATATCTTTTATCCTATAGTGGATGACACTTGATGTTATAACAGTTTTTTTTAAATATTTATTTAATAACTTAATTATAAAAAAGTAGGGTCTAGGTCAGCTTTGAACTGAGTATCTTCATATTCGAAGTCTAGAGCTTTTCGACACTGAGCCAACTATAAATAGCTTTAAATGAACTTCTCAAAATTCTCCATTGTATATTCTTAAATTGTAGCCACACAATATCCTCTAGGGTTAAAAGTAAATGAAAAACATAAAATAAACAAACATACTGGATTAACGGTATCGAACCTTGCTACATAAAAGAACAATGCGAAAGGAAATGCGAAAAGATACTACAAACCAGACA
>JBAIZL010000036.1:365000-640000 GCA_036971475.1 Prosapia bicincta | reverse complement strand
AAAACCAGTATGGAATTATCCGGCTTACTTGGAAGTAATGGTAAAATGAAGCTAATCGATTCAGAAAAAAGTTGTTGTCAAGCAACAGTTGCGATGCATATTCGCTCTATAGCAACTGCATGTTATTGATTCATTATTTATACAGACAGCAAACACGTCTTGACGTAAGACGTGCTTTAAAGGTCGCAACTATGAATGTTGGCTTTCCAGCAACGAAATTACGTTAATGGTGTAATGCTGTTTGCCATTTTTTTAAATTGAGCTACAACTATAGAACGCAACTAAGAGGGATTTATAGTGAGGTATTTTTTGTAATATTTAATTATTACCCACTATATTTCCTGTACAGTTCTCGTAAAATTCCCAAAATAGTACACAAAAAATTATTTTGTCTTAAATATTATTGTTACAATTATTTTTGTTACAGAAATAAAAACTGCAGAAAATAGTTAAACGCAAGAGAACCTTATATACTCGTGTATATATATATATATATATATATATATATATATATATATATATATATATATATATATATATATATATATAAAACAACATAGGTTATTCAAATACAAGAATATTTGTTAATTTATATTCAAAGCTTTTCGTTGATAAACAGTACCAACATCATCAGGAATGAATTATACAATAATGCAAAATATAGGTCTAAAACATATGTTAAATTGGAAATAAAATTGTTCAAAATTTAGAAAATTCTAGAATGAACAATTCTATTTCTAATTTAACATATTTTTTAGCCTATATCTTGCATGCATTATGAATTATTCATTTATGATGATGTTGGTACTGTTTACCAACGAAACGCTTTGAATATAAATTAGTAAATATTCTTGTATTTGAGTAACTTATGTTGTTTTAGATTATTAAACAAAAAAAACATATTATATATATATATATATGATAAATAAATAACAATAACCCTTGCTACAAATATTTAAACACCCTTGATGTACAGAATGTTTGTAACCTTCTGATGATGCTAACTGTGTTGGCGAAATGTACATCAAGGGTGTTTAAATATTTGTAGCTAGGGTTATTGTTATTTATTTACCATAATTATGCTACTGTGCTCTGTATAAAATTTCATATATATATATATATATATATATATATATATATATATATAATAAACATTTATTATGTATATATATATATATATATATATATATATATATATATATACAAACATCTTCATAATATAATAATAATTTACGTATTTTTATTCTAATTTTTAAATGAAAACATGCTTAGGCTAAGAAATGATACTTCTTAACGACTGACTTCAATTGAATTTTTTTTTTTAATTGTTCAGTTAAGACCTAATAAATGCTTTTTGTTACCTACACTATTTTGTAATTAACAATTAATACCAGTCCTTATTAAATACATTCTCTATATAAAAACTGAATAAAAAATATAAAATCATATTTTCAGTGATTTTCGTTCCTTGCTGATTGCGAACTATTAGCTTTAAATTGTTAATTGTGGTCAATTTTTTTAACTATTGTAGTTTCGAATAGTTTTCGTCATCCCCATTTCTGTTCCAAACCATAAACAAAATAATATTAAATGTTATTAAACAATTACTGACTGATAAGATCGACCCCTGACTATCTAAGAGTCATTGATGTCCTGATGTAGTAGGACAGAAGTCTGAAGATTTGTTTGTTTTCTACATATTGTTGTTAAACATTTTAAAGTGCAGAAATATTTTACTAGAACGAACCAATCAATGATGTTTAATTGTTTCAGGGCACATGTTGAACGGACAACAGCTGTTGGAGTTCCCGCATCCTCAAGGAACAGAGAAGATAGCGTCGGTGAAGTCGGCGACGCTGTGGGTTCGGATTGATCTCAAGTCATCTTTAAGGCAGGAAATATTGAGCCGAGTCAGAGACCGCAACTTGACTTTTTGGATTTTTAGGGTCTTGCCGCCGCAACTTTCCAACACGACCCACCTAAGTGGTAAGGTATGTTATGTCTTCAAACCGGATTAAAATGCTTCTATGTCACGGGTTTTAGTGCAATTTTGTTTTATTTATTTGTGATACTGCTGTGCATGAGGTCTTGTAATTATGCAAAACCACTGCTTTCTCTGTGGGGAAGAACGTAACTTCTACCTGGTTAAATTCAAATATTTTATTAATGTCTTTTATCAAACCTGATTTCATTTTTATCAAAATTAAATGCTTTTGGAAATTAATAAATTATTAAAATTTATTTTCAAGGAAGGAAATCACTGAAAGAATATTTAAATGGTTCCTTATGTAAAATTATATCAGATACATTATTTGCCCATCCTTACTAAAAGGTAGTATTTAGAGAAGATGTTCTATCGAAACATCCCCTTAATGGCTGCTTTTGCCAGTAGCTTACCCATATTTTTACACTTTATTTTTAATTTCTTTCTAAAAATTTAATTTGTAGTAGAATAACCCTTAGTCTGTGTACATACAGAAGGCAACTGGTGACAGCAATGCAGTGCAAACTGAAGTTGCCTTTTCACAGCTTACAGAGTTGAATGCACATATTCATAGCGAAGTGATAGCAACGCGACTAGCGAGTGACACAGAAACTAGAGTTGCTCCGGTCACGACATGCTGTAAACTCGTTGCTCAGTTTCTCAGTTACCAGCTGTATTTGTTGTGCTGTGTATGCGTTTCTCAAGAGGGCTCCAGTAGCTATATTTTTTGTGTTTCTGTTCCTTTGAATAGAGTTTTATTATACTGTCCGAAAGACAAAATATTGCTGGTTCTGGTCAAATTAATGTATCCAGCAACTTCAAGACGATGCGAATGATTACCAACATTATCTTCAAAATATATAAAATCTGCACTGGAACTATACAATTTCATTTGTTTAAAAACTAATTTTTATTTCATTGTAATGTAAGTTATTTTAAGTTTTGCAGTTTTACATAAAAATAAATACATAAATAAGCAATTAACCTTAGCTGAGCGTTATTGTTAATCTTTCTCCAGCGGAAATCTGTTATCGCCAACTATTTGTTTTTATCTTGAAGGTCTAAAATACGTAATTTAAAAGGTAGTCGTAACTGCTAATGTTCATACGATAGTAATTGGTAACATTGGTCTGGGTAATTTCGAGAATTTGGTACAGCAAAGTATTGACTGTGTCTCGCATGAATGACGTTATAGAGGTGTAGGCTACACTGATTTTTTTGTAACATTTTTGTAGCTTCCTCTTTAAAATATAGACAAGGAAGGCATCCTCCTCTGACGACGACATAACTGACAACTAAACTAGCAACTTTATATGAACGATCCTGTAAACCGACTAGCAACTTTTCTAATAGCAACTAAAGTTTACGTTGCGTTGCATTCACCAGTTGCCTTCTGTATGTCCGCAGCCTTACATAAAGATTTTAGCGTATTAAATGATTTAGTTCGATTAAGATGGGAGTATAATTGCAAATGAGTATCTTTCCAAATGGGTGTACAATTGAAAATGAGTGTATAATTCCAAATGAGTGTGTCTATACAAATAGGTGTTTGATTGCGAATGAGTGTATCTTTCCAAATGGACGTATAATTGGAAATGAGTGTATAATTTCAAATGAGTGTATCTTTGAAAATATGTGTAAGATTGCAAATGAGTGTAAATTTCCAATTGGGTGTATGATTGCAAATGAGTGTTTCTTTGGCAATGGAAGTGTGATTGCAAATGAGTGTATCTTTCCAAATGGGTGTATAATTGGAAAATGAGTGTATAATTACAAATGAGTGTATCTTTGAAAATATGTGTAAGATTGCAAATGAGTGTAAATTTCCAATTGGGTGTATGATTGCAAATGAGTGTTTCTTTGGCAATGGAAGTGTGATTGCAAATGAGTGTATCTTTCCAAATGGGTGTATAATAGGAAATGAGTGAATAATTCCAAATGAGTGTATCTTTACAAATAGGTTTATGATTGCAAATGAGTGTATGATTGCAAATAGGTGTATGATTTCAAATGGGTGTATGACTGCAAAAGGGTGAATGATTGCCAATGAGTGTGTGATTGCAAATGGGTGTATATTTCCAATTGGGTGTATGATTGCAAATGAGTTTATCTTTCGCAATGGAAGTATGATTGCAAATGAGTGTATCTTTGGCATTGGATGTATGATTGCAAATGAGTGTATCTTTCCAAATGGGTGTATAATTGAAAATGAATGTATAATTCCAAATGAGTGTCTTTGCAAATAGAAATATGATTGCAAATGAGTGTAAATTTCTAATTGGGTGTATGATTGCAAATGAGTGTTTCTTTGGCAATGGAAGTGTGATTGCAAATGAGTGTATCTTTCCAAATGGGTGTATAATAGGAAATGAGTGAATAATTCCAAATGAGTGTATCTTTACAAATAGGTTTATGATTGCAAATGAGTGTATGATTGCAAATAGGTGTATGATTTCAAATGGGTGTATGACTGCAAAAGGGTGAATGATTGCCAATGAGTGTGTGATTGCAAATGGGTGTATATTTCCAATTGGGTGTATGATTGCAAATGAGTTTATCTTTCGCAATGGAAGTATGATTGCAAATGAGTGTATCTTTGGCATTGGATGTATGATTGCAAATGAGTGTATCTTTCCAAATGGGTGTATAATTGAAAATGAATGTATAATTCCAAATGAGTGTCTTTGCAAATAGAAATATGATTGCAAATGAGTGTAAATTTCTAATTGGGTGTATGATTGCAAATGAGTGTTTCTTTGGCAATGGAAGTGTGATTGCAAATGAGTGTATCTTTCCAAATGGGTGTATAATAGGAAATGAGTGAATAATTCCAAATGAGTGTATCTTTACAAATAGGTTTATGATTGCAAATGAGTGTATGATTGCAAATAGGTGTATGATTTCAAATGGGTGTATGACTGCAAAAGGGTGAATGATTGCCAATGAGTGTGTGATTGCAAATGGGTGTATATTTCCAATTGGGTGTATGATTGCAAATGAGTGTATCTTTGGCATTGGATGTATGATTGCAAATGAGTGTATCTTTCCAAATGGGTGTATAATTGAAAATGAATGTATAATTCCAAATGAGTGTCTTTGCAAATAGAAATATGATTGCAAAAGAGTGTAACTTTCGCAATGGAAATATTATTGCAAATGAGTGTATCTTTCCAAATGGACGTATAATTGGAAATGAGTGTATAATTTCAAATGAGTGTATCTTTCCAAATGGGTGTATAATAGGAAATGAGTGAATAATTCCAAATGAGTGTATCTTTCCAAATGGGTGTATAATAGGAAATGAGTGAATAATTCCAAATGAGTGTATCTTTACAAATAGGTTTATGATTGCAAATGAGTGTATGATAGCAAATAGGTGTATGATTTCAAATGGGTGTATGACTGCAAAAGGGTGAATGATTGCCAATGAGTGTGTGATTGCAAATGGGTGTATATTTCCAATTGGGTGTATGATTGCAAATGAGTTTATCTTTCGCAATGGAAGTATGATTGCAAATGAGTGTATCTTTGGCATTGGATGTATGATTGCAAATGAGTGTATCTTTCCAAATGGGTGTATAATTGAAAATGAATGTATAATTCCAAATGAGTGTCTTTGCAAATAGAAATATGATTGCAAAAGAGTGTAACTTTCGCAATGGAAATATTATTGCAAATGAGTGTATCTTTCCAAATGGACGTATAATTGGAAATGAGTGTATAATTTCAAATGAGTGTATCTTTCCAAATGGGTGTATAATAGGAAATGAGTGTATAATTTCAAATGAGTGTATCTTTCCAAATGGGTGTATAATAGGAAATGAGTGAATAATTCCAAATGAGTGTATCTTTACAAATAGGTTTATGATTGCAAATGAGTGTATGATAGCAAATAGGTGTATGATTTCAAATGGGTGTATGACTGCAAAAGGGTGAATGATTGCCAATGAGTGTGTGATTGCAAATGGGTGTTTATTTCCAATTGGGTGTATAATTTCAAATGGGTGTATATTTGGAAACGAGTGTACAATTACAAATGAGTGTATCTTTGAAAATATGTGTATGATTGCAAATGAGTGTAAATTTCCAATTGGGTGTATGATTGCAAATGAGTGTTTCTTTGGCAATGGAAGTATAATTGCAAATGAGTGTATCTTTCCAAATGGGTGTATAATAGGAAATGAGTGAATAATTCCAAATGAGCGTATCTTTACAAATAGGTTTATGATTGCAAATGAGTGTATGATTGCAAATAGGTGTATGATTTCAAATGGGTGTATGACTGCAAAAGGGTGAATGATTGCAAATGAGTGTGTGATTGCAAATGGGTGTATATTTCCAATTGGGTGTATGATTGCAAATGAGTTTATATTTCGCAATGGAAGTAAGATTGCAAATGAGTGTATCTTTGGCATTGGATGTATGATTGCAAATGAGTGTATCTTTCCAAATGGGCGTATAATTGGAAATGAGTGTATAAATCCAAATGACTCTATCTTTCCAAATGGGTGTATAATTCCAAATAAGTGTATCTTTCCAAATGAGTGTATAATTGGAAATGAGTGTATGATTCCAAATGTGTGTATCTTTGCAAAAAGGTGTATGATTACAAATTGGTGTATGATTGCAACTGGGTGTATGATTGCAAATAGGTGTATAATTGCACTTGGGCGTATGAAAGCTCTTGACTGTATAACTGTATGGTTACACTAGATGTTTGATTACACTTGGGTATGTAATTGCACTTCTCTAAAGTGCAACTCCACATTATACATATAAGGCATGTCGGGGGATCTCATGATCTGATGGAACAAAACAGGACAAGTAAAATGAATTCGCAATAAAGATCTCTCTGTCTCGAGTAAGCAAACTCCCAATCCATGGACCATAGTGACCGTTGTATGATTTCATGATCTGATGGAACAAACAAATACAAGTAAAATGAATTCACAATAAAGATCTCTCTGTCTCGAGTAAGCAAACTCCCAATCCATGGACCATAGTGACCGTTGTATGATTTCATGATCTGATGGAACAAACAAGGACAAGTAAAATGAATTCACAATAAAGATCTCTCTGTCTCGAGTAAGCAAACTCCCAATCCATGGACCATAGTAACCGTTGTATGATTTCATGATCTGATGGAACAAAACAGGACAAGTAAAATGAATTCACAATAAAGATCTCTCTGTCTCGAGTAAGCAAACTCCCAATCCATGGACCATAGTAACCGTTGTATGATTTCATGATCTGATGGAACAAACAAGGACAAGTAAAATGAATTCACAATAAAGATCTCTCTGTCTCAAGTAAGCAAACTCCCAATCCATGGACCATAGTGACCGTTGTATGATTTCATGGTCTGATGGAACAAACAAATACAAGTAAAATGAATTCACAATAAAGATCTGTCTGTCTCGAGTAAGCAAACTCCCAATCCATGGACCATAGTAACCGTTGTATGATTTCATGATCTGATGGAACAAAACAGGACAAGTAAAATGAATTCACAATAAAGGTCTCTCTGTCTCGAGTAAGCAAACTCCCAATCCATGGACCATAGTGACCGTTGTATGATTTCATGATCTGATGGAACAAACAAGAACAAGTAAAATGAATTCACAATAAAGATCTCTCTGTCTCAAGTAAGCAAACTCCCAATCCATGGACCATAGTGACCGTTGTATGATTTCATGATCTGATGGAACAAACAAGAGCAAGTAAAATGAATTCACAATAAAGATCTCTCTGTCTCGAGTAAGCAAACTCCCAATCCATGGACCATAGTGACCGTTGTATGATTTCATGATCTGATGGAACAAACAAGAACAAGTAAAATGAATTCACAATAAAGATCTCTCTGTCTCGAGTAAGCAAACTCCCAATCCATGGACCATAGTGACCGTTGTATGATTTCATGATCTGATGGAACAAACAAGAACAAGTAAAATGAATTCACAATAAAGATCTGTCTGTCTCGAGTAAGCAAACTCCCAATCCATGGACCATAGTAACCGTTGTATGATTTCATGATCTGATGAAACAAAACAGGACAAGTAAAATGAATTCACAATAAAGATCTGTCTGTCTCTAGTAAGCAAACTCCCAATCCATGGACCATAGTGACCGTTGTATGATTTCATGATCTGATGGAACAAACAAGAACAAGTAAAATGAATTCACAATAAAGATCTGTCTGTCTCGAGTAAGCAAACTCCCAATCCATGGACCATAGTAACCGTTGTATGATTTCATGATCTGATGGAACAAAACAGGACAAGTAAAATGAATTCACAATAAAGATCTGTCTGTCTCTAGTAAGCAAACTCCCAATCCATGGACCATAGTGACCGTTGTATGATTTCATGATCTGATGGAACAAACAAGAACAAGTAAAATGAATTCACAATAAAGATCTCTCTGTCTCGAGTAAGCAAACTCCCAATCCATGGACCATAGTGACCGTTGTATGAATTCATGATCTGATGGAACAAACAAGAACAAGTAAAATGAATTCACAATAAAGATCTCTCTGTCTCGAGTAAGCAAACTCCCAATCCATGGACCATAGTGACCGTTGTATGATTTCATGATCTGATGGAACAAACAAGAACAAGTAAAATGAATTCACAATAAAGATCTCTCTGTCTCGAGTAAGCAAACTTCCAATCCATGGACCATAGTGACCGTTGTATGATTTCATGATCTGATGGAACAAACAAGAACAAGTAAAATGAATTCACAATAAAGATCTCTCTGTCTCGAGTAAGCAAACTCCCAAACCATGGACCATAGTGACCGTTGTATGATTTCATGACCTGATGGAACAAACAAGGACAAGTAAAATGAATTCCTAATAAAGATCTGTCTATCTTGATTAAGCAAACACCCAATCCATGGACCATAGAGACCGTCGGGGGATTTCATGACCTGATGGAAAAAACAAGGACAAGTAAAATTATTTCAAATAAAGATCTGTCTCTCTCGATTAAGCAAACACCAATAAATAAACCATAATGACCGTCAGCGATTTCATGATCTGATGAAAAAAACAAAGACAAGTAAAATGATATCACAATTAAGATCTGTATGTTTTGAGTAAGCAAACACCCAATCCATGGACCATAGTGACCGTCGGGAGATTTCATGATCTGATGGAATAAACAAGGACAAGTAAAATGAATTCACAATAAAGATCTGCCTGTGTTGAGTAAGCAAACACCCAATCCATGGACCATAGTGACCGTCGGGGATTTTCTGATCTGAGGGAACAAACAAGGATAAGTAAATTGAATTCACAAAAAAGATCTGTCTGTCTCGAGTAAGCAAACACCTAATCCATGGACCATAGTGACCGTCGGGGATTTTCTGATCTGAGGGAACAAACATGGATAAGTAAATTGAATTCACAATAAAGATCTGTCTGTCTCGAGTAAGCAAACACCTAATCCATGGACAATAGTGACCGTCGGGGTATTTCATGATCTGATGGAAAAAACAAAGACAAGTAAAATGATAGCACATTAAGGATCTGTATGTCTTGACTAAGCAAACACCCAATCCATGGACCATATTAGCCGTCGGGAGATTTCATGGTCTGATGGAACAAACAAGGACAAGTAAAATAAATTCATAATAAAGATCTGTATGTCTTGAGTAAGCAAACACCCAATTCATGGACCATAGTAGTCGTCGGGAGATTTCATGGTCTGATGGAACAAACAAGGACAAGTAAAATGAATTCATAATAAAGATCTGTATGTCTTGACTAAGCAAACACCCAATCCATGGACCATATTAGCCGTCGGGAGATTTCATGGTCTGATGGAACAAACAAGGACAAGTAAAATGAATTCACAATTAAGATCTGCCTGTGTTGAGTAAGCAAACACCCAATCCATGGACCATAGTGACCGTCGAGGGATTTCATGATCTCATGGAACAAACAAGGACAAGTAAAATGAATTCATAATAAAGATCTGTATGTCTTGAGTAAGCAAACACCCAATCCATGGACCATAGTGACCGTCGAGGGATTTCATGATCTGATGGAACAAACAAGGACAAGTAAAATGAATTCATAATAAAGATCTGTATGTCTAGAGTAAGCAAACACCCAATCCATGGACGATAGTGACCGTCGGGGGATTTAATGATCTGATGGAACAAACAAGGACAAGTAAAATTAATTCATAATAACGATCTGTCTGTCTCGAGTAAGAAAACACCCAATCCATGGGCCATAGTGACCGTCGGGGGATTTCATGATCTGATGGAACAAACAAGGACAACTAAAATTAATTCATAATAAAGATCTGTATGTCTCGAGTAAGCAAACACCTAATCCATGGGCCATAGTGACCGTCGGGGGATTTCATGATCTGATGGAACAAACAAGGACAAGTAAAATTAATTCATAATAAAGATCTGTCTGTCTCGAGTAAGCAAACACCCAATCCATGGACCATAGTGACCGTCGGGGTATTTCATGATCTGATGGAACAAACAAGGACAAGTAAAATTAATTCATAATAAAGATCTGTCTGTCTCGAGTAAGCAAACACCTAATCTATGGACAATAATGACCGTCGGGGGATTTCCTGAACTCATGGAACAAACAAGGAAAAGTAAACTTATTTCAAATAAAGATCTGCCTGTGTTGAGTAACCAAACACCCAATCCATGGACCATAGTGACCGTCGGGGGATTTCATGATCTGATGGAACAAACAAGGACAAGTAAAATTAATTCATAATAAAGATCTGTATGTCTCGAGTAAGCAAACACCCAATCCATGGACCATAGTGACCGTCGGGGGATTTCATGATCTGATGGAACAAACAAGGACAAGCAAAATTAATTCATAATAAAGATCTGTATGTCTCGAGTAAGCAAACACCTAATCTATGGACAATAGTGACCGTCGGGGGATTTCATGATCTGATGGAACAAACAAGGACAAGTAAAATTAATTCATAATAAAGATCTGTCTGTCTCGAGTAAGCAAACACCCAATCCATGGACCATAGTGACCGTCGGGGGATTTCATGATCTGATGGAACAAACAAGGACAAGTAAAATTAATTCATAATAAAGATCTGTCTGTCTCGAGTAAGCAAACACCTAATCCATGGACCATAGTGACCGTCGGGGGATTTCATGATCTGATGGAACAAACAAGGACAAGTAAAATTAATTCATAATGAAGATCTGTCTGTCTCGAGTAAGCAAACACCCAATCCATGGACCATAGTAACCGTCGGGGGATTTCATGATCTGATGGAACAAACAAGGACAAGTAAAATTAATTCATAATAAAGATGTGTCTGTCTCGAGTAAGCAAACACCCAATCCATGGACCATAGTGACCGTCGGGGAATTTCATGATCTGATGGAACAAACAAGGACAAGTAAAATGATACCACAATAAGGATCTGTATGTCTTGACTAAGCAAACACCCAATCCATGGACCATATTAGCCGTCGGGAGATTTCATGGTCTGATGGAACAAACAAGGACAAGTAAAATGAACTCACAATTAAGATCTGCCTGTGTTGAGTAAGCAAACACCCAATCCATGGACCATAGTGACCGTCGAGGGATTTCATGATCTGATGGAACAAACAAGGACACGTAAAATGAATTCATAATAAAGTTCTGTCTCTCTCGAGTAAGCAAACATCAATAAATAAAAAATACGGGGGTTTCATGATTTGATGGAACAAACAAGGACAAGTAAAATGGGTTCACAATAAAGATATGTCTGTCTCGAGTAAGCAAACATCCAATCCATGGACTATATTAGCCGTCGGGAGATTTCATGGTCTGATGGCACAAACAAGGACAAGTAAAATGAATTCATAATAAAGATCTGTATGTCTTGAGTAAGCAAACACCCAATCCATGGACCATAGTGACCGTCGGGGTATTTCATGGTCTGATGGAACAAACAAGGACAAGTAAAATGAATTCATAATAAAGATCTGTATGTCTTGAGTAAGCAAACACCCAATCCATGGACCATATTAGCCGTCGGGAGATTTCATGGTCTGATGGAACAAACAAGGACAAGTAAAATGAATTCATAATAAAGATCTGTATGTCTTGAGTAAGCAAACACCCAATCCATGGACCATATTAGCCGTCGGGAGTATTCATGGTCTGATGGAACAAACAAGGACAATTAAAATGAATTCATAATAAAGATCTGTATGTCTTGAGTAAGCAAACACCCAATCCATGGACCATAGTGACCGTCGAGGGATTTCATGATCTGATGGAACAAACAAGGACAAGTAAAATGAATTCATAATAAAGATCTGTATGTCTAGAGTAAGCAAACACCCAATCCATGGACCATAGTGACCGTCGAGGGATTTCATGATCTGATGGAACAAACAAGGACAAGTAAAATTAATTCATAATAAAGATCTGTCTGTCTCGAGTAAGCAAACACCCAATCCATGGCTCATAGTGAACGTCGGGGGATTCCATGATCTGATGGAACAAACAAGGACAAGTAAAATTAATTCATAATAACGATCTGTCTGTCTCGAGTAAGCAAACACCCAATCCATGGACCATAGTGACCGTCGGGAGATTTCATGATCTGATGGAACAAACAAGGACAAGTAAAATTAATTCATAATAAAGATCTGTCTGTCTCGAGTAAGCAAACACCCAATCCATGGACCATAGTGACCGTCGGGGGATTTCATGATCTGATGGAACAAACAAGGAAAAGTAAAATTAATTCATAATAAAGATCTGTCTGTCTCGAGTAAGCAAACACCCAATCCATGGACCATAGCGACCGTCGGGGGATTTAATGATCTGATGGAACAAACAAGGACAAGTAAAATTAATTCATAATAAAGATCTGTCTGTCTCGAGTAAGCAAACACCTAATCTATGGACAATAGTGACCGTCGGGGGATTTCATGATCTGATGGAACAAACAAGGACATGTAAAATAATTCATAATAAAGATGTGTCTGTCTCGAGTAAGCAAACACCCAATCCATGGACCATAGTGACCGTCGGGGGATTTCATGATCTGATGGAACAAACAAGGACAAGTAAAATTAATTCATAATAAAGATCTGTATGTCTCGAGTAAGCAAACACCCAATCCATGGACCATAGTGACCGTCGGGGGATTTCATGATCTGATGGAACAAACAAGGACAAGTAAAATTAATTCACAATAAAGATCTGTCTGTCTCGAGTAAGCAAACACCTAATCTATGGACCATAATGACCGTCGGGGGATTTCATGATCTGATGGAACAAACAAGGACAAGCAAAATTAATTCATAATAAAGATCTGTCTGTCTCGAGTAAGCAAACACCTAATCTATGGACAATAGTGACCGTCGGGGGATTTCATGATCTGATGGAACAAACATGGACAAGTAAAATTAATTCATAATAAAGATGTGTCTGTCTCGAGTAAGCAAACACCCAATCCATGGACCATAGTGACCGTCGGGGGATTTCATGATCTGATGGAACAAACAAGGACAAGTAAAATTAATTCATAATAAAGATCTGTATGTCTCGAGTAAGCAAACACCCTATCCATGGACCATAGTGACCGTCGGGGGATTTCATGATCTGATGGAACAAACAAGGACAAGTAAAATTAATTCATAATAAAGATCTGTCTGTCTCGAGTAAGCAAACACCTAATCTATGGACAATAGTGACCGTCGGGGGATATCCTGAACTCATGGAACAAACAAGGACAAGTAAAATGATTTCAAATAAAGATCTGCCTGTGTTGAGTAACCAAACACCCAATCCATGACCATAATGACCGTCGTGGGATTTCATGATCTGATGGAACAAACAAGGACAAGTAAAATTAATTCATAATAAAGATCTGTCTGTCTCGAGTAAGCAAACACCTAATCTATGGACAATAGTGACCGTCGGGGTATTTCTTGAACTCATGGAACAAACAAGGACAAGTAAAATGAATTCAAATAAAGATCTGTCTGTCTTGAGTAAGCAAACACCAATAAATAAACCATAATGACCGTCAGCGATTTCATGATCTGATGGAAAAAACAAAGACAAGAAAAATGATATCATAATTAAGATCTGTATGTCTTGAGTAAGCAAACACCCAACTCATGGACCATAATGACCGTCGGGGAATTTCATGATCTGATGGAAAAAACAAAGACAAGTAAAATGATATCACAATTAAGATCTTTCTGTCTTGAGGAAGCAAACCCCCAATCCATGGACCATAATGACCGTCGGGGGATTTTCTGATCTGATGGAACAAACAAGGATAAGTAAATAGAATTCACAATAAAGATCTGTCGGTCTTGAGGAAGCAAACCCCCAATCCATGGACCATAGTGACCGTCGGGGGATTTTCTGATCTGATGGAACAAACAAGGATAAGTAAATAGAATTCACAATAAAGATCTGTCGGTCTTGAGGAAGCAAACACCCAATCCATGGACCATAGTGACCGTCGGGGGATTTCATGATCTGATGGAAAAAACAAAGACAAGTAAAATGATATCACAATTAAGATCTGTATGTCTTGACTAAGCAAACACACAATCCATGGAACATATTAGCCGTCGGGAGATTTCATGATCTGATGGCACAAACAAGGACAAGTAAAATGAATTCATAATAAAGATCTGTATGTCTTGAGTAAGCAAACACCCAATCCATGGACCATAGTGACCGTCGGGGTATTTCATGGTCTGATGGAACAAACAAGGACAAGTAAAATGAATTCATAATAAAGATCTGTATGTCTTGAGTAAGCAAACACCCAATCCATGGACCATATTAGCCGTCGGGAGATTTCATGGTCTGATGGAACAAACAAGGACAAGTAAAATGAATTCATAATAAAGATCTGTATGTCTTGAGTAAGCAAACACCCAATCCATGGACCATATTAGCCGTCGGGAGTATTCATGGTCTGATGGAACAAACAAGGACAATTAAAATGAATTCATAATAAAGATCTGTATGTCTTGAGTAAGCAAACACCCAATCCATGGACCATAGTGACCGTCGAGGGATTTCATGATCTGATGGAACAAACAAGGACAAGTAAAATGAATTCATAATAAAGATCTGTATGTCTAGAGTAAGCAAACACCCAATCCATGGACCATAGTGACCGTCGAGGGATTTCATGATCTGATGGAACAATCAAGGACAAGTAAAATTAATTCATAATAAAGATCTGTCTGTCTTGAGTAAGCAAACACCCAATCCATGGCTCATAGTGAACGTCGGGGGATTCCATGATCTGATGGAACAAACAAGGACAAGTAAAATTAATTCATAATAACGATCTGTCTGTCTCGAGTAAGCAAACACCCAATCCATGGACCATAGTGACCGTCGGGAGATTTCATGATCTGATGGAACAAACAAGGACAAGTAAAATTAATTCATAATAAAGATCTGTCTGTCTCGAGTAAGCAAACACCCAATCCATGGACCATAGTGACCGTCGGGGGATTTCATGATCTGATGGAACAAACAAGGAAAAGTAAAATTAATTCATAATAAAGATCTGTCTGTCTCGAGTAAGCAGACACCCAATCCATGGACCATAGCGACCGTCGGGGGATTTAATGATCTGATGGAACAAACAAGGACAAGTAAAATTAATTCATAATAAAGATCTGTCTGTCTCGAGTAAGCAAACACCTAATCTATGGACAATAGTGACCGTCGGGGGATTTCATGATCTGATGGAACAAACAAGGACATGTAAAATAATTCATAATAAAGATGTGTCTGTCTCGAGTAAGCAAACACCCAATCCATGGACCATAGTGACCGTCGGGGGATTTCATGATCTGATGGAACAAACAAGGACAAGTAAAATTAATTCATAATAAAGATCTGTATGTCTCGAGTAAGCAAACACCCAATCCATGGACCATAGTGACCGTCGGGGGATTTCATGATCTGATGGAACAAACAAGGACAAGTAAAATTAATTCACAATAAAGATCTGTCTGTCTCGAGTAAGCAAACACCTAATCTATGGACCATAATGACCGTCGGGGGATTTCATGATCTGATGGAACAAACAAGGACAAGCAAAATTAATTCATAATAAAGATCTGTCTGTCTCGAGTAAGCAAACACCTAATCTATGGACAATAGTGACCGTCGGGGGATTTCATGATCTGATGGAACAAACAAGGACAAGTAAAATTAATTCATAATAAAGATGTGTCTGTCTCGAGTAAGCAAACACCCAATCCATGGACCATAGTGACCGTCGGGGGATTTCATGATCTGATGGAACAAACAAGGACAAGTAAAATTAATTCATAATAAAGATCTGTATGTCTCGAGTAAGCAAACACCCTATCCATGGACCATAGTGACCGTCGGGGGATTTCATGATCTGATGGAACAAACAAGGACAAGTAAAATTAATTCATAATAAAGATCTGTCTGTCTCGAGTAAGCAAACACCTAATCTATGGACAATAGTGACCGTCGGGGGATATCCTGAACTCATGGAACAAACAAGGACAAGTAAAATGATTTCAAATAAAGATCTGCCTGTGTTGAGTAACCAAACACCCAATCCATGACCATAATGACCGTCGTGGGATTTCATGATCTGATGGAACAAACAAGGACAAGTAAAATTAATTCATAATAAAGATCTGTCTGTCTCGAGTAAGCAAACACCTAATCTATGGACAATAGTGACCGTCGGGGTATTTCTTGAACTCATGGAACAAACAAGGACAAGTAAAATGAATTCAAATAAAGATCTGTCTGTCTTGAGTAAGCAAACACCAATAAATAAACCATAATGACCGTCAGCGATTTCATGATCTGATGGAAAAAACAAAGACAAGAAAAATGATATCATAATTAAGATCTGTATGTCTTGAGTAAGCAAACACCCAACTCATGGACCATAATGACCGTCGGGGAATTTCATGATCTGATGGAAAAAACAAAGACAAGTAAAATGATATCACAATTAAGATCTTTCTGTCTTGAGGAAGCAAACCCCCAATCCATGGACCATAATGACCGTCGGGGGATTTTCTGATCTGATGGAACAAACAAGGATAAGTAAATAGAATTCACAATAAAGATCTGTCGGTCTTGAGGAAGCAAACCTCCAATCCATGGACCATAGTGACCGTCGGGGGATTTTGTGATCTGATGGAACAAACAAGGATAAGTAAATAGAATTCACAATAAAGATCTGTCGGTCTTGAGGAAGCAAACACCCAATCCATGGACCATAGTGACCGTCGGGGGATTTCATGATCTGATGGAAAAAACAAAGACAAGTAAAATGATATCACAATTAAGATCTGTATGTCTTGACTAAGCAAACACACAATCCATGGAACATATTAGCCGTCGGGAGATTTCATGATCTGATGGAACAAACAAGGACAAGTAAAATTAATTCATAATAAAGTTCTGCATGTCTTGAGTAAGCAAACACCAAATCCATGGATCATAGTGACCGTCGGGGGATTTTCTGATCTGATGGAACTAACAAGGATAAGTAAATAGAATTCACAATAAAGATCTGTCGGTCTTGAGGAAGCAAACACCCAATCCATGGACCATAGTGACCGTCGGGGGATTTTCTGATCTGATGGAACAAACAAGGATAAGTAAATAGAATTCACAATAAAGATCTGTCGGTCTTGAGGAAGCAAACACCCAATCCATGGACCATAGTGACCGTCGGGGGATTTTATGATCTGATGGAACAAACAAGGATAAGTAAATAGAATTCACAATAAAGATCTGTCGGTCTTGAGTAAGCAAACACCCAATCCATGGACCATAGTGACCGTCGGGGGATTTTATGATCTGATGGAACAAACAAGGATAAGTAAATAGAATTCACAATAAAGATCTGTCGGTCTTGAGTAAGCAAACACTTAATCCATGGACCATAGTGACCGTCGGGGGATTTTCTGATCGGATGGAACAAACAAGGATAAGTAAATAGAATTCACAATAAAGATCTGTCGGTCTTGAGTAAGCAAACACCCAATCCATGGACCATAGTGACCGTCGGGGGATTTTATGATCTGATGGAACAAACAAGGATAAGTAAATAGAATTCACAATAAAGATCTGTCGGTCTTGAGTAAGCAAACACCCAAACCATGGACCATAGTGACCGTCGGGGGATTTTATGATCTGATGGAACAAACAAGGATAAGTAAATAGAATTCACAATAAAGATCTGTCGGTCTTGAGTAAGCAAACACTTAATCCATGGACCATAGTGACCGTCGGGGGATTTTCTGATCGGATGGAACAAACAAGGATAAGTAAATAGAATTCACAATAAAGATCTGTCAGTCTTGAGGAAGCAAACTCCCAATCCATGGACCATAGTGACCGTCGGGGGATTTTCTGATCGGATGGAACAAACAAGGATAAGTAAATAGAATTCACAATAAAGATCTGTCGGTCTTGAGTAAGCAAACACACAATCCATGGACCATAGTGACCGTTGGGGTATTTCATGATCTGATGGAAAAATCAAAGACAAGTAAAATGATATCACATTTAAGATCTGTATGTCTTGACTAAGCAAACACCCAATCCATGGAGAGTATTAGCCGCCGGGAGATTTCATGATCTGATGGAACAAACAAGGACAAGTAAAATTAATTCATAATAAAGATCTGCATGTCTTGAGTAAGCAAACACCAAATCCATGGATCATAGTGACCGTCGGGGGATTTTCTGATCTGATGGAACAAACAAGGATAAGTAAATAGAATTCACAATAAAGATCTGTTGGTCTTGAGGAAGCAAACACCCAATCCATGGACCATAGTGACCGTCGGGGGATTTTCTGATCTGATGGAACAAACAAGGATAAGTAAATAGAATTCACAATAAAGATCTGTTGGTCTTGAGGAAGCAAACACCCAATCCATGGACCATAGTGACCGTCGGGGGATTTTCTGATCTGATGGAACAAACAAGGATAAGTAAATAGAATTCACAATAAAGATCTGTCGGTCTTGAGGAAGCAAACACCCAATCTATGGACCATAGTGACCGTCGGGGGATTTTCTGATCTGATGGAACAAACAAGGATAAGTAAATAGAATTCACAATAAAGATCTGTCGGTCTTGAGTAAGCAAACACACAATCCATGGACCATAGTGACCGTCGGGGGATTTTCTGATCGGATGGAACAAACAAGGATAAGTAAATAGAATTCACAATAAAGATCTGTCGGTCTTGAGTAAGCAAACACCCAATCCATGGACCATAGTGACCGTCGAGGGATTTCATGATCTGATGGAACAAACAAGGACACGTAAAATGAATTCATAATAAAGTTCTGTCTCTCTCGAGTAAGCAAACATCAATAAATAAAAAATACGGGGGTTTCATGATTTGATGGAACAAACAAGGACAAGTAAAATGGGTTCACAATAAAGATCTGTCTGTCTCGAGTAAGCAAACATCCAATCCATGGACTATATTAGCCGTCGGGAGATTTCATGGTCTGATGGCACAAACAAGGACAAGTAAAATGAATTCATAATAAAGATCTGTATGTCTTGAGTAAGCAAACACCCAATCCATGGACCATAGTGACCGTCGGGGTATTTCATGGTCTGATGGAACAAACAAGGACAAGTAAAATGAATTCATAATAAAGATCTGTATGTCTTGAGTAAGCAAACACCCAATCCATGGACCATATTAGCCGTCGGGAGATTTCATGGTCTGATGGAACAAACAAGGACAAGTAAAATGAATTCATAATAAAGATCTGTATGTCTTGAGTAAGCAAACACCCAATCCATGGACCATATTAGCCGTCGGGAGTATTCATGGTCTGATGGAACAAACAAGGACAATTAAAATGAATTCATAATAAAGATCTGTATGTCTTGAGTAAGCAAACACCCAATCCATGGACCATAGTGACCGTCGAGGGATTTCATGATCTGATGGAACAAACAAGGACAAGTAAAATGAATTCATAATAAAGATCTGTATGTCTAGAGTAAGCAAACACCCAATCCATGGACCATAGTGACCGTCGAGGGATTTCATGATCTGATGGAACAAACAAGGACAAGTAAAATTAATTCATAATAAAGGTCTGTCTGTCTCGAGTAAGCAAACACCCAATCCATGGCTCATAGTGAACGTCGGGGGATTCCATGATCTGATGGAACAAACAAGGACAAGTAAAATTAATTCATAATAACGATCTGTCTGTCTCGAGTAAGCAAACACCCAATCCATGGACCATAGTGACCGTCGGGAGATTTCATGATCTGATGGAACAAACAAGGACAAGTAAAATTAATTCATAATAAAGATCTGTCTGTCTCGAGTAAGCAAACACCCAATCCATGGACCATAGTGACCGTCGGGGGATTTCATGATCTGATGGAACAAACAAGGAAAAGTAAAATTAATTCATAATAAAGATCTGTCTGTCTCGAGTAAGCAAACACCCAATCCATGGACCATAGCGACCGTCGGGGGATTTAATGATCTGATGGAACAAACAAGGACAAGTAAAATTAATTCATAATAAAGATCTGTCTGTCTCGAGTAAGCAAACACCTAATCTATGGACAATAGTGACCGTCGGGGGATTTCATGATCTGATGGAACAAACAAGGACATGTAAAATAATTCATAATAAAGATGTGTCTGTCTCGAGTAAGCAAACACCCAATCCATGGACCATAGTGACCGTCGGGGGATTTCATGATCTGATGGAACAAACAAGGACAAGTAAAATTAATTCATAATAAAGATCTGTATGTCTCGAGTAAGCAAACACCCAATCCATGGACCATAGTGACCGTCGGGGGATTTCATGATCTGATGGAACAAACAAGGACAAGTAAAATTAATTCACAATAAAGATCTGTCTGTCTCGAGTAAGCAAACACCTAATCTATGGACCATAATGACCGTCGGGGGATTTCATGATCTGATGGAACAAACAAGGACAAGCAAAATTAATTCATAATAAAGATCTGTCTGTCTCGAGTAAGCAAACACCTAATCTATGGACAATAGTGACCGTCGGGGGATTTCATGATCTGATGGAACAAACAAGGACAAGTAAAATTAATTCATAATAAAGATGTGTCTGTCTCGAGTAAGCAAACACCCAATCCATGGACCATAGTGACCGTCGGGGGATTTCATGATCTGATGGAACAAACAAGGACAAGTAAAATTAATTCATAATAAAGATCTGTATGTCTCGAGTAAGCAAACACCCTATCCATGGACCATAGTGACCGTCGGGGGATTTCATGATCTGATGGAACAAACAAGGACAAGTAAAATTCATTCATAATAAAGATCTGTCTGTCTCGAGTAAGCAAACACCTAATCTATGGACAATAGTGACCGTCGGGGGATATCCTGAACTCATGGAACAAACAAGGACAAGTAAAATGATTTCAAATAAAGATCTGCCTGTGTTGAGTAACCAAACACCCAATCCATGACCATAATGACCGTCGTGGGATTTCATGATCTGATGGAACAAACAAGGACAAGTAAAATTAATTCATAATAAAGATCTGTCTGTCTCGAGTAAGCAAACACCTAATCTATGGACAATAGTGACCGTCGGGGTATTTCTTGAACTCATGGAACAAACAAGGACAAGTAAAATGAATTCAAATAAAGATCTGTCTGTCTTGAGTAAGCAAACACCAATAAATAAACCATAATGACCGTCAGCGATTTCATGATCTGATGGAAAAAACAAAGACAAGAAAAATGATATCATAATTAAGATCTGTATGTCTTGAGTAAGCAAACACCCAACTCATGGACCATAATGACCGTCGGGGAATTTCATGATCTGATGGAAAAAACAAAGACAAGTAAAATGATATCACAATTAAGATCTTTCTGTCTTGAGGAAGCAAACCCCCAATCCATGGACCATAATGACCGTCGGGGGATTTTCTGATCTGATGGAACAAACAAGGATAAGTAAATAGAATTCACAATAAAGATCTGTCGGTCTTGAGGAAGCAAACCCCCAATCCATGGACCATAGTGACCGTCGGGGGATTTTGTGATCTGATGGAACAAACAAGGATAAGTAAATAGAATTCACAATAAAGATCTGTCGGTCTTGAGGAAGCAAACACCCAATCCATGGACCATAGTGACCGTCGGGGGATTTCATGATCTGATGGAAAAAACAAAGACAAGTAAAATGATATCACAATTAAGATCTGTATGTCTTGACTAAGCAAACACACAATCCATGGAACATATTAGCCGTCGGGAGATTTCATGATCTGATGGAACAAACAAGGACAAGTAAAATTAATTCATAATAAAGTTCTGCATGTCTTGAGTAAGCAAACACCAAATCCATGGATCATAGTGACCGTCGGGGGATTTTCTGATCTGATGGAACTAACAAGGATAAGTAAATAGAATTCACAATAAAGATCTGTCGGTCTTGAGGAAGCAAACACCCAATCCATGGACCATAGTGACCGTCGGGGGATTTTCTGATCTGATGGAACAAACAAGGATAAGTAAATAGAATTCACAATAAAGATCTGTCGGTCTTGAGGAAGCAAACACCCAATCCATGGACCATAGTGACCGTCGGGGGATTTTATGATCTGATGGAACAAACAAGGATAAGTAAATAGAATTCACAATAAAGATCTGTCGGTCTTGAGTAAGCAAACACACAATCCATGGACCATAGTGACCGTCGGGGGATTTTATGATCTGATGGAACAAACAAGGATAAGTAAATAGAATTCACAATAAAGATCTGTCGGTCTTGAGTAAGCAAACACTTAATCCATGGACCATAGTGACCGTCGGGGGATTTTCTGATCGGATGGAACAAACAAGGATAAGTAAATAGAATTCACAATAAAGATCTGTCGGTCTTGAGTAAGCAAACACCCAATCCATGGACCATAGTGACCGTCGGGGGATTTTATGATCTGATGGAACAAACAAGGATAAGTAAATAGAATTCACAATAAAGATCTGTCGGTCTTGAGTAAGCAAACACCCAAACCATGGACCATAGTGACCGTCGGGGGATTTTATGATCTGATGGAACAAACAAGGATAAGTAAATAGAATTCACAATAAAGATCTGTCGGTCTTGAGTAAGCAAACACTTAATCCATGGACCATAGTGACCGTCGGGGGATTTTCTGATCGGATGGAACAAACAAGGATAAGTAAATAGAATTCACAATAAAGATCTGTCAGTTTTGAGGAAGCAAACTCCCAATCCATGGACCATAGTGAACGTCGGGGGATTTTCTGATCTGATGGAACAAACAAGGATAAGTAAATAGAATTCACAATAAAGATCTGTCGGTCTTGAGTAAGCAAACACACAATCCATGGACCATAGTGACCGTTGGGGTATTTTCTGATCTGATGGAACAAACAAGGATAAGTAAATAGAATTCACAATAAAGATCTGTCGGTCTTGAGTAAGCAAACACCCAAACCATGGACCATAGTGACCGTCGGGGGATTTTATGATCTGATGGAACAAACAAGGATAAGTAAATAGAATTCACAATAAAGATCTGTCGGTCTTGAGTAAGCAAACACTTAATCCATGGACCATAGTGACCGTGGGGGGATTTTCTGATCGGATGGAACAAACAAGGATAAGTAAATAGAATTCACAATAAAGATCTGTCAGTCTTGAGGAAGCAAACTCCCAATCCATGGACCATAGTGACCGTCGGGGGATTTTCTGATCTGATGGAACAAACAAGGATAAGTAAATAGAATTCACAATAAAGATCTGTCAGTCTTGAGGAAGCAAACACACAATCCATGGACCATAGTGAACGTCGGGGGATTTTCTGATCTGATGGAACAAACAAGGATAAGTAAATAGAATTCACAATAAAGATCTGTCGGTCTTGAGGAAGCAAACCCCCAATCCATGGACCATAGTGACCGTCGGGGGATTTTCTGATCTGATGGAACAAACAAGGATAAGTAAATAGAATTCACAATAAAGATCTGTCGGTCTTGAGTAAGCAAACACACAATCCATGGACCATAGTGACCGTTGGGGTATTTCATGATCTGATGGAAAAATCAAAGACAAGTAAAATGATATCACATTTAAGATCTGTATGTCTTGACTAAGCAAACACCCAATCCATGGAGAGTATTAGCCGCCGGGAGATTTCATGATCTGATGGAACAAACAAGGACAAGTAAAATTAATTCATAATAAAGATCTGCATGTCTTGAGTAAGCAAACACCAAATCCATGGATCATAGTGACCGTCGGGGGATTTTCTGATCTGATGGAACAAACAAGGATAAGTAAATAGAATTCACAATAAAGATCTGTTGGTCTTGAGGAAGCAAACACCCAATCCATGGACCATAGTGACCGTCGGGGGATTTTCTGATCTGATGGAACAAACAAGGATAAGTAAATAGAATTCACAATAAAGATCTGTTGGTCTTGAGGAAGCAAACACCCAATCCATGGACCATAGTGACCGTCGGGGGATTTTCTGATCTGATGGAACAAACAAGGATAAGTAAATAGAATTCACAATAAAGATCTGTCGGTCTTGAGGAAGCAAACACCCAATCTATGGACCATAGTGACCGTCGGGGGATTTTCTGATCTGATGGAACAAACAAGGATAAGTAAATAGAATTCACAATATAGATCTGTCGGTCTTGAGTAAGCAAACACACAATCCATGGACCATAGTGACCGTCGGGGGATTTTCTGATCGGATGGAACAAACAAGGATAAGTAAATAGAATTCACAATAAAGATCTGTCGGTCTTGAGTAAGCAAACACCCAATCCATGGACCATAGTGACCGTCGGGGGATTTTCTGATCTGATGGAACAAACAAGGATAAGTAAATAGAATTCACAATAAAGATCTGTCGGTCTTGAGGAAGCAAACACACAATCCATGGACCATAGTGACCGTCGGGGTATTTTCTGATCTGATGGAACAAACAAGGATAAGTAAATAGAATTCACAATAAAGATCTGTCGGTCTTGAGGAAGCAAACACACAATCCATGGACCATAGTGACCGTCGGGGGATTTTCTGATCTGATGGAACAAACAAGGATAAGTAAATAGAATTCACAATAAAGATCTGTCGGTCTTGAGGAAGCAAACACACAATCCATGGACCATAGTGCCCGTAGGGGTATTTTCTGTACTGATGGAACAAACAAGGATAAGTAAATAGAATTCACAATAAAGATCTGTCGGTCTTGAGGAAGCAAACACACAATCCATGGACCGTAGTGACCGTCGGGGTATTTTCTGATCTGATGGAACAAACAAGGATAAGTAAATAGAATTCACAATAAAGATCTGTCGGTCTTGAGGAAGCAAACACACAATCCATGGACCATAGTGACCGTCGGGGTATTTTCTGATCTGATGGAACAAACAAGGATAAGTAAATAGAATTCACAATAAAGATCTGTCGGTCTTGAGGAAGCAAACACACAATCCATGGACCATAGTGACCGTCGGGGGATTTTCTGATCTGATGGAACAAACAAGGATAAGTAAATAGAATTCACAATAAAGATCTGTCGGTCTTGAGTAAGCAAACACACAATCCATGGACCATATTGACCGTTGGGGTATTTCATGATCTGATGGAAAAATCAAAGACAAGTAAAATGATATCACAATTAAGATCTGTATGTCTTGACTAAGCAAACACCCAATCCATGGAGAGTATTAGCCGTCGGGAGATTTCATGATCTGATGGAACAAACAAGGACAAGTAAAATTAATTCATAATAAAGATCTGCATGTCTTGAGTAAGCAAACACCAAATCCATGGATCATAGTGACCGTCGGGGGATTTTCTGATCTGATGGAACAAACAAGGATAAGTAAATAGAATTCACAATAAAGATCTGTCGGTCTTGAGGAAGCAAACACCCAATCCATGGACCATAGTGACCGTCGGGGGATTTTCTGATCTGATGGAACAAACAAGGATAAGTAAATAGAATTCACAATAAAGATCTGTCGGTCTTGAGTAAGCAAACACACAATCCATGGACCATAGTGACCGTTGGGAATTTAATGATCTGATGGAACAAACAAGGACAAGTAAAATTAATTGACAATAAAGATCTGTCGGTCTTGAGGAAGCAAACACCCAATCCATGGACCATAGTGACCGTTGGGGTATTTCATGATCGTATGGAAAAACAAAGACAAGTAAAATGATATCACAATTAAGATCTGTATGTCTTGACTAAGCAAACACCCAATCCATGGACCATAGTGACCGTCGGGGGATTTTCTGATCTGATGGAACAAACAAGGATAAGTAAATAGAATTCACAATAAAGATCTGTCTTTCTTGAGTAAGCAAACACACAATCCATGGACCATAGTGAACGTCGGGGGATTTTATGATCTGATGGAACAAACAAGGATAAGTAAATAGAAATCACAATAAAGATCTGTCGGTCTTGAAGAAGCAAACTCCCAATCCATGGACCATAGTGACCGTCGGGGGATTTTCTGATCTGATGGAACAAACAAGGATAAGTAAATAGAATTCACAATAAAGATCTGTCGGTCTTGAGGAAGCAAACACCCAAACCATGGACCATAGTGACCGTCGGGGGATTTTATGATCTGATGGAACAAACAAGGATAAGTAAATAGAATTCACAATAAATATCTGTCGGCCTTGAGGAAGCAAACACCCAATCCATGGACCATAGTGACCGTCGGGGGATTTTCTGATCTGATGGAACAAACAAGGATAAGTAAATAGAATTCACAATAAAGATCTGTCGGTCTTGAGGAAGCAAACTCCCAATCCATGGACCATAGTGAACGTCGGGGGATTTTCTGATCTGATGGAACAAACAAGGATAAGTAAATAGAATTCACAATAAAGATCTGTCGGTCTTGAGGAAGCAAACACCCAATCCATGGACCATAGTGACCGTTGGGGGATTTTCTGATCTGATGGAACAAACAAGGATAAGTAAATAGAATTCACAATAAAGATCTGTCGGTCTTGAGGAAGCAAACACCCAATCCATGGACCATAGTGAACGTCGGGGGATTTTCTGATCTGATGGAACAAACAAGGATAAGTAAATAGAAATCACAATAAAGATCTGTCGGTCTTGAGGAAGCAAACACCCAATCCATGGACCATAGTGACCGTTGGGGGATTTTCTGATCTGATGGAACAAACAAGGATAAGTAAATAGAATTCACAATAAAGATCTGTCGGTCTTGAGGAAGCAAACACCCAATCCATGGACCATAGTGAACGTCGGGGGATTTTCTGATCTGATGGAACAAACAAGGATAAGTAAATAGAAATCACAATAAATATCTGTCGGTCTTGTGTAAGCAAACACACAATCCATGGACCATAGTGAACGTCGGGGGATTTTCTGATCTGATGGAACAAACAAGGATAAGTAAATAGAATTCACAATAAAGATCTGTCGGTCTTGAGGAAGCAAACTCCCAATCCATGGACCATAGTGAACGTCGGGGGATTTTCTGATCTGATGGAACAAACAAGGATAAGTAAATAGAATTCACAATAAAGATCTGTCGGTCTTGAGGAAGCAAACTCCCAATCCATGGACCATAGTGAACGTCGGGGGATTTTCTGATCTGATGGAACAAACAAGGATAAGTAAATAGAATTCACAATAAAGATCTGTCGGTCTTGAGGAAGCAAACTCCCAATCCATGGACCATAGTGAACGTCGGGGGATTTTCTGATCTGATGGAACAAACAAGGATAAGTAAATAGAATTCACAATAAAGATCTGTCGGTCTTGAGGAAGCAAACTCCCAATCCATGGACCATAGTGAACGTCGGGGGATTTTCTGATCTGATGGAACAAACAAGGATAAGTAAATAGAATTCACAATAAAGATCTGTCGGTCTTGAGGAAGCAAACTCCCAATCCATGGACCATAGTGACCGTTGGGGGATTTTCTGATCTGATGGAACAAACAAGGATAAGTAAATAGAATTCACAATAAATATCTGTCGGCCTTGAGGAAGCAAACTCCCAATCCATGGACCATAGTGACCGTTGGGGGATTTCATGATCGGATTTAACAAACAAGGATAAGTAAATAGAAATCACAATAAATATCTGTCGGCCTTGAGGAAGCAAACTCCCAATCCATGGACCATAGTGACCGTCGGTTGATTTCATGATCGGATGGAACAAACAAGGATAAGTAAATAGAATTCACAATAAATATCTGTCGGCCTTGAGGAAGCAAACTCCCAATCCATGGACCATAGTGACCGTTGGGGGATTTCATGATCGGATGGAACAAACAAGGATAAGTAAATAGAATTCACAATAAATATCTGTCGGCCTTGAGGAAGCAAACTCCCAATCCATGGACCATAGTGACCGTTGGGGGATTTCATGATCGGATGGAACAAACAAGGATAAGTAAATAGAAATCACAATAAAGATCTGTCGGTCTTGAGTAAGCAAACACACAATCCATGGACCGTAGTGACCGTTGGGGGATTTCATGATCGGATGGAACAAACAAGGATAAGTAAATAGAATTCACAATAAAGATCTGTCGGTCTTGAGTAAGCAAACACACAATCCATGGACCATAGTGACCGTCGGGGGATTTTCTGATCTGATGGAACAAACAAGGATAAGTAAATAGAAATCACAATAAATATCTGTCGGTCTTGAGTAAGCAAACACACAATCCATGGACCGTAGTGACCGTTGGGGGATTTCATGATCGGATGGAACAAACAAGGATAAGTAAATAGAATTCACAATAAAGATCTGTCTGTCTCGAGTAAGCAAACACACAATCCATGGACCATAGTGAACGTCGGGGGATTTTCTGATCTGATGGAACAAACAAGGATAAGTAAATAGAAATCACAATAAATATCTGTCGGTCTTGTGTAAGCAAACACACAATCCATGGACCATAGTGAACGTCGGGGGATTTTATGATCTGATTGAACAAACAAGGATAAGTAAATAGAATTCACAATAAAGATCTGTCTGTCTCGAGTAAGCAAACACACAATCCATGGACCATAGTGAACGTCGGGGGATTTTCTGATCTGATGGAACAAACAAGGATAAGTAATTAGAAATCACAATAAATATCTGTCGGTCTTGTGTAAGCAAACACACAATCCATGGACCATAGTGAACGTCGGGGGATTTTCTGATCTGATGGAACAAACAAGGATAAGTAAATAGAAATCACAATAAATATCTGTCGGTCTTGTGTAAGCAAACACACAATCCATGGACCATAGTGAACGTCGGGGGATTTTATGATCTGATGGAACAAACAAGGATAAGTAAATAGAATTCACAATAAATATCTGTCGGCCTTGAGGAAGCAAACTCCCAATCCATGGACCATAGTGACCGTCGGGGGATTTATGATCTGATTGAACAAACAAGGATAAGTAAATAGAATTCACAATAAAGATCTGTCTGTCTCGAGTAAGCAAACACACAATCCATGGACCATAGTGAACGTCGGGGGATTTTCTGATCTGATGGAACAAACAAGGATAAGTAAATAGAAATCACAATAAATATCTGTCGGTCTTGTGTAAGCAAACACACAATCCATGGACCATAGTGAACGTCGGGGGATTTTCTGATCTGATGGAACAAACAAGGATAAGTAAATAGAATTCACAATAAATATCTGTCGGCCTTGAGGAAGCAAACTCCCAATCCATGGACCATAGTGAACGTCGGGGGATTTTATGATCTGATGGAACAAACAAGGATAAGTAAATAAAATTCACAATAAAGATCTGTCGGTCTTGAGGAAGCAAACACACAATCCATGGACCATAGTGAACGTCGGGGGATTTTCTGATCTGATGGAACAAACAAGGATAAGTAAATAGAATTCACAATAAATATCTGTCGGCCTTGAGGAAGCAAACACCCAATCCATGGACCATAGTGACCGTCGGGGGATTTTCTGATCTGATGGAACAAACAAGGATAAGTAAATAGAATTCACAATAAAGATCTGTCGGTCTTGAGGAAGCAAACTCCCAATCCATGGACCATAGTGAACGTCGGGGGATTTTCTGATCTGATGGAACAAACAAGGATAAGTAAATAGAATTCACAATAAAGATCTGTCGGTCTTGAGGAAGCAAACACCCAATCCATGGACCATAGTGACCGTTGGGGGATTTTCTGATCTGATGGAACAAACAAGGATAAGTAAATAGAATTCACAATAAAGATCTGTCGGTCTTGAGGAAGCAAACACCCAATCCATGGACCATAGTGAACGTCGGGGGATTTTCTGATCTGATGGAACAAACAAGGATAAGTAAATAGAAATCACAATAAAGATCTGTCGGTCTTGAGGAAGCAAACACCCAATCCATGGACCATAGTGACCGTTGGGGGATTTTCTGATCTGATGGAACAAACAAGGATAAGTAAATAGAATTCACAATAAAGATCTGTCGGTCTTGAGGAAGCAAACACCCAATCCATGGACCATAGTGAACGTCGGGGGATTTTCTGATCTGATGGAACAAACAAGGATAAGTAAATAGAAATCACAATAAATATCTGTCGGTCTTGTGTAAGCAAACACACAATCCATGGACCATAGTGAACGTCGGGGGATTTTCTGATCTGATGGAACAAACAAGGATAAGTAAATAGAATTCACAATAAAGATCTGTCGGTCTTGAGGAAGCAAACTCCCAATCCATGGACCATAGTGAACGTCGGGGGATTTTCTGATCTGATGGAACAAACAAGGATAAGTAAATAGAATTCACAATAAAGATCTGTCGGTCTTGAGGAAGCAAACTCCCAATCCATGGACCATAGTGAACGTCGGGGGATTTTCTGATCTGATGGAACAAACAAGGATAAGTAAATAGAATTCACAATAAAGATCTGTCGGTCTTGAGGAAGCAAACTCCCAATCCATGGACCATAGTGAACGTCGGGGGATTTTCTGATCTGATGGAACAAACAAGGATAAGTAAATAGAATTCACAATAAAGATCTGTCGGTCTTGAGGAAGCAAACTCCCAATCCATGGACCATAGTGAACGTCGGGGGATTTTCTGATCTGATGGAACAAACAAGTATAAGTAAATAGAATTCACAATAAAGATCTGTCGGTCTTGAGGAAGCAAACTCCCAATCCATGGACCATAGTGACCGTTGGGGGATTTTCTGATCTGATGGAACAAACAAGGATAAGTAAATAGAATTCACAATAAATATCTGTCGGCCTTGAGGAAGCAAACTCCCAATCCATGGACCATAGTGACCGTTGGGGGATTTCATGATCGGATTTAACAAACAAGGATAAGTAAATAGAAATCACAATAAATATCTGTCGGCCTTGAGGAAGCAAACTCCCAATCCATGGACCATAGTGACCGTCGGGGGATTTCATGATCGGATGGAACAAACAAGGATAAGTAAATAGAATTCACAATAAATATCTGTCGGCCTTGAGGAAGCAAACTCCCAATCCATGGACCATAGTGACCGTTGGGGGATTTCATGATCGGATGGAACAAACAAGGATAAGTAAATAGAATTCACAATAAATATCTGTCGGCCTTGAGGAAGCAAACTCCCAATCCATGGACCATAGTGACCGTTGGGGGATTTCATGATCGGATGGAACAAACAAGGATAAGTAAATAGAAATCACAATAAAGATCTGTCGGTCTTGAGTAAGCAAACACACAATCCATGGACCGTAGTGACCGTTGGGGGATTTCATGATCGGATGGAACAAACAAGGATAAGTAAATAGAATTCACAATAAAGATCTGTCGGTCTTGAGTAAGCAAACACACAATCCATGGACCATAGTGACCGTCGGGGGATTTTCTGATCTGATGGAACAAACAAGGATAAGTAAATAGAAATCACAATAAATATCTGTCGGTCTTGAGTAAGCAAACACACAATCCATGGACCGTAGTGACCGTTGGGGGATTTCATGATCGGATGGAACAAACAAGGATAAGTAAATAGAATTCACAATAAAGATCTGTCTGTCTCGAGTAAGCAAACACACAATCCATGGACCATAGTGAACGTCGGGGGATTTTCTGATCTGATGGAACAAACAAGGATAAGTAAATAGAAATCACAATAAATATCTGTCGGTCTTGTGTAAGCAAACACACAATCCATGGACCATAGTGAACGTCGGGGGATTTTATGATCTGATTGAACAAACAAGGATAAGTAAATAGAATTCACAATAAAGATCTGTCTGTCTCGAGTAAGCAAACACACAATCCATGGACCATAGTGAACGTCGGGGGATTTTCTGATCTGATGGAACAAACAAGGATAAGTAATTAGAAATCACAATAAATATCTGTCGGTCTTGTGTAAGCAAACACACAATCCATGGACCATAGTGAACGTCGGGGGATTTTCTGATCTGATGGAACAAACAAGGATAAGTAAATAGAAATCACAATAAATATCTGTCGGTCTTGTGTAAGCAAACACACAATCCATGGACCATAGTGAACGTCGGGGGATTTTATGATCTGATGGAACAAACAAGGATAAGTAAATAGAATTCACAATAAATATCTGTCGGCCTTGAGGAAGCAAACTCCCAATCCATGGACCATAGTGACCGTCGGGGGATTTATGATCTGATGGAACAAACAAGGATAAGTAAATAGAATTCACAATAAAGATCTGTCGGTCTTGAGGAAGCAAACACCCAATCCATGGACCATAGTGAACGTCGGGGGATTTTATGATCTGATGGAACAAACAAGGATAAGTAAATAGAATTCACAATAAAGATCTGTCGGTCTTGAGGAAGCAAACACACAATCCATGGACCATAGTGAACGTCGGGGGATTTTCTGATCTGATGGAACAAACAAGGATAAGTAAATAGAATTCACAATAAAGATCTGTCTGTCTCGAGTAAGCAAACACACAATCCATGGACCATAGTGAACGTCGGGGGATTTTCTGATCTGATGGAACAAACAAGGATAAGTAAATAGAAATCACAATAAATATCTGTCGGTCTTGTGTAAGCAAACACACAATCCATGGACCATAGTGAACGTCGGGGGATTTTCTGATCTGATGGAACAAACAAGGATAAGTAAATAGAATTCACAATAAATATCTGTCGGCCTTGAGGAAGCAAACTCCCAATCCATGGACCATAGTGAACGTCGGGGGATTTTATGATCTGATGGAACAAACAAGGATAAGTAAATAAAATTCACAATAAAGATCTGTCGGTCTTGAGGAAGCAAACACACAATCCATGGACCATAGTGAACGTCGGGGGATTTTCTGATCTGATGGAACAAACAAGGATAAGTAAATAGAATTCACAATAAAGATCTGTCGGTCTTGAGGAAGCAAACACACAATCCATGGACCATAGTGACCGTCGGGGGATTTTCTGATCTGATGGAACAAACAAGGATAAGTAAATAGAATTCACAATAAAGATCTGTCGGTCTTGAGGAAGCAAACACACAATCCATGGACCATAGTGACCGTCGGGGGATTTTCTGATCTGATGGAACAAACAAGGATAAGTAAATAGAATTCACAATAAAGATCTGTCGGTCTTGAGGAAGCAAACTCCCAATCCATGGACCATAGTGAACGTCGGGGGATTTTCTGATCTGATGGAACAAACAAGGATAAGTAAATAGAATTCACAATAAATATCTGTCGGCCTTGAGGAAGCAAACACACAATCCATGGACCATAGTGAACGTCGGGGGATTTTCTGATCTGATGGAACAAACAAGGATAAGTAAATAGAATTCACAATAAATATCTGTCGGCCTTGAGGAAGCAAACACACAATCCATGGACCATAGTGACCGTTGGGGGATTTTATGATCTGATGGAACAAACAAGGATAAGTAAATAGAATTCACAATAAAGATCTGTCGGTCTTGAGGAAGCAAACACACAATCCATGGACCATAGTGAACGTCGGGAGATTTTATGATCTGATGGAACAAACAAGGATAAGTAAATAGAATTCACAATAAAGATCTGTCGGTCTTGAGGAAGCAAACACACAATCCATGGACCATAGTGAACGTCGGGGGATTTTCTGATCTGATGGAACAAACAAGGATAAGTAAATAGAAATCACAATAAATATCTGTCGGCCTTGAGGAAGCAAACTCCCAATCCATGGACCATAGTGAACGTCGGGGGATTTTCTGATCTGATGGAACAAACAAGGATAAGTAAATAGAAATCACAATAAATATCTGTCGGCCTTGAGGAAGCAAACACACAATCCATGGACCATAGTGACCGTCGGGGGATTTTATGATCTGATGGAACAAACAAGGATAAGTAAATAGAATTCACAATAAAGATCTGTCGGTCTTGAGGAAGCAAACACACAATCCATGGACCTTAGTGAACGTCGGGGGATTTTATGATCTGATGGAACAAACAAGGATAAGTAAATAGAATTCACAATAAATATCTGTCGGCCTTGAGGAAGCAAACACACAATCCATGGACCTTAGTGAACGTCGGGGGATTTTATGATCTGATGGAACAAACAAGGATAAGTAAATAGAATTCACAATAAAGATCTGTCGGTCTTGAGGAAGCAAACACACAATCCATGGACCATAGTGAACGTCGGGGGATTTTCTGATCTGATGGAACAAACAAGGATAAGTAAATAGAAATCACAATAAATATCTGTCGGCCTTGAGGAAGCAAACTCCCAATCCATGGACCATAGTGAACGTCGGGGGATTTTATGATCTGATGGAACAAACAAGGATAAGTAAATAGAATTCACAATAAATATCTGTCGGTCTTGAGGAAGCAAACACCCAATCCATGGACCATAGTGACCGTCGGGGAATTTTCTGATCTGATGGAACAAACAAGGATAAGTAAATAGAATTCACAATAAAGATCTGTCGGTCTTGAGTAAGCAAACACCCAATCCATGGACCATAGTGACCGTCGGGGGATTTTCTGATCTGATGGAACAAACAAGGATAAGTAAATAGAAATCACAATAAAGATCTGTCGGTCTTGAGTAAGCAAACTCCCAATCCATGGACCATAGTGACCGTCGGGGGATTTTCTGATCTGATGGAACAAACAAGGATAAGTAAATAGAATTCACAATAAAGATCTGTCGGTCTTGAGTAAGCAAACTCCCAATCCATGGACCATAGTGACCGTCGGGGGATTTTCTGATCTGATGGAACAAACAAGGATAAGTAAATAGAATTCACAATAAAGATCTGTCGGTCTTGAGGAAGCAAACACACAATCCATGGACCATAGTGACCGTCGGGGGATTTTCTGATCTGATGGAACAAACAAGGATAAGTAAATAGAATTCACAATAAAGATCTGTCGGTCTTGAGGAAGCAAACTCCCAATCCATGGACCATAGTGACCGTCGGGGGATTTTCTGATCTGATGGAACAAACAAGGATAAGTAAATAGAATTCACAATAAAGATCTGTCGGTCTTGAGGAAGCAAACACACAATCCATGGACCATAGTGACCGTCGGGGGATTTTCTGATCTGATGGAACAAACAAGGATAAGTAAATAGAATTCACAATAAAGATCTGTCGGTCTTGAGGAAGCAAACTCCCAATCCATGGACCATAGTGACCGTCGGGGGATTTTCTGATCTGATGGAACAAACAAGGATAAGTAAATAGAATTCACAATAAAGATCTGTCGGTCTTGAGTAAGCAAACACCCAATCCATGGACCATAGTGACCGTCGGGGGATTTTCTGATCTGATGGAACAAACAAGGATAAGTAAATAGAATTCACAATAAAGATCTGTCGGTCTTGAGGAAGCAAACTCCCAATCCATGGACCATAGTGAACGTCGGGGGATTTTCTGATCTGATGGAACAAACAAGGATAAGTAAATAGAATTCACAATAAAGATCTGTCGGTCTTGAGTAAGCAAACTCCCAATCCATGGACCATAGTGACCGTCGGGGGATTTTTTGATCTGATGGAACAAACAAGGACAAGTAAAATTATTTCATAATAAAGATCTGTCTGTCTCGAGTAAGCAAACTCCCAATCCATGGACCATAGTGACCGTCGGGGGATTTTCTGATCTGATGGAACAAACAAGGACAAGTAAAATTATTTCATAATAAAGATCTGTCTGTCTCGAGTAAGCAAACTCCCAATCCATGGACCATAGTGACCGTCGGGGGATTTTCTGATCTGATGGAACAAACAAGGATAAGTAAATAGAATTCACAATAAAGATCTGTCTGTCTCGAGTAAGCAAACTCCCAATCCATGGACCATAGTGACCGTCGGGGGATTTTTTTATCTGATGGAACAAACAAGGACAAGTAAAATTATTTCATAATAAAGATCTGTCTGTCTCGAGTAAGCAAACTCCCAATCCATGGACCATAGTGGCCGTCGGGAGATTTTCTGATCTGATGGAACAAACAAGGATAAGTAAATAGAATTCACAATAAAGATCTGTCGGTCTTGAGGAAGCAAACACCCAATCCATGGACCATAGTGACCGTCGGGGGATTTTATGATCTGATGGAACAAACAAGGATAAGTAAATAGAATTCACAATAAATATCTGTCGGCCTTGAGGAAGCAAACACCCAATCCATGGACCATAGTGACCGTCGGGGGATTTTATGATCTGATGGAACAAACAAGGATAAGTAAATAGAATACACAATAAAGATCTGTCGGTCTTGAGGAAGCAAACTCCCAATCCATGGACCATAGTGACCGTTGGGAATTTAATGATCTGATCTAACAAACAAGGCTAAGTAAATAGAATTCACAATAAAGATCTGTCGGCCTTGAGGAAGCAAACACCCAATCCATGGACCATAGTGACCGTCGGGGGATTTTATGATCTGATGGAACAAACAAGGATAAGTAAATAGAATTCACAATAAAGATCTGTCGGTCTTGAGGAAGCAAACACACAATCCATGGACCATAGTGACCGTCGGGGGATTTTCTGATCTGATGGAACAAACAAGGATAAGTAAATAGAATTCACAATAAAGATCTGTCTGTCTCGAGTAAGCAAACTCCCAATCCATGGACCATAGTGACCGTCGGGGGATTTTCTGATCTGATGGAACAAACAAGGATAAGTAAATAGAATTCACAATAAAGATCCGTCGGTCTTGAGTAAGCAAACTCCCAATACCTGGACCATAGTGACCGTCGGGGGATTTTCTGATCTGATGGAACAAACAAGGATAAGTAAATAGAATTCACAATAAAGATCTGTCGGTCTTGAGTAAGCAAACACACAATCCATGGACCTTAGTGACCGTCGGGGGATTTTCTGATCTGATGGAACAAACAAGGATAAGTAAATAGAATTCACAATAAAGATCCGTCGGTCTTGAGTAAGCAAACTCCCAATACCTGGACCATAGTGACCGTCGGCGGATTTTCTGATCTGATGGAACAAACAAGGATAAGTAAATAGAATTCACAATAAAGATCTGTCGGTCTTGAGTAAGCAAACACACAATCCATGGACCTTAGTGACCGTCGGGGGATTTTCTGATCTGATGGAACAAACAAGGATAAGTAAATAGAATTCACAATAAAGATCTGTCGGTCTTGAGGAAGCAAACACACAATCCATGGACCATAGTGAACGTCGTGGGATTTTCTGATCTG
The DNA here is from genome assembly GCA_036971475.1 of Prosapia bicincta. Lineage (NCBI taxonomy): Eukaryota > Metazoa > Arthropoda > Insecta > Hemiptera > Cercopidae > Prosapia > Prosapia bicincta. The sequence continues at coordinate 602,236 of JBAIZL010000036.1, read as the reverse complement.
ATGGAACAAACAAGGATAAGTAAATAGAATTCACAATAAAGATCTGTCGGTCTTGAGGAAGCAAACTCCCAATCCATGGACCATAGTGACCGTTGGGGGATTTTCTGATCTGATGGAACAAACAAGGATAAGTAAATAGAATTCACAATAAAGATCTGTCGGTCTTGAGGAAGCAAACACCCAATCCATGGACCATAGTGACCGTTGGGGGATTTAATGATCTGATGGAACAAACAAGGATAAGTAAATAGAATTCACAATAAATATCTGTCGGTCTTGAGGAAGCAAACACCCAATCCATGGACCATAGTGACCGTCGGGGGATTTTCTGATCTGATGGAACAAACAAGGATAAGTAAATAGAATTCACAATAAAGATCTGTCGGCCTTGAGGAAGCAAACACACAATCCATGGACCATAGTGACCGTCGGGGGATTTTCTGATCTGATGGAACAAACAAGGATAAGTAAATAGAATTCACAATAAAGATCTGTCGGTCTTGAGGAAGCAAACTCCCAATCCATGGACGATAGTGAACGTCGGGGGATTTTCTGATCTGATGGAACAAACAAGGATAAGTAAATAGAATTCACAATAAAGATCTGTCTGTCTTGAGGAAGCAAACTCCCAATCCATGGACGATAGTGAACGTCGGGGGATTTTCTGATCTGATGGAACAAACAAGGATAAGTAAATAGAATTCACAATAAAGATCTGTCTGTCTTGAGGAAGCAAACTCCCAATCCATGGACCTTAGTGACCGTCGGGGGATTTTCTGATCTGATGGAACAAACAAGGATAAGTAAATAGAATTCACAATAAAGATCTGTCGGTCTTGAGGAAGCAAACTCCCAATCCATGGACGATAGTGAACGTCGGGGGATTTTCTGATCTGATGGAACAAACAAGGATAAGTAAATAGAATTCACAATAAAGATCTGTCTGTCTTGAGGAAGCAAACTCCCAATCCATGGACCTTAGTGACCGTCGGGGGATTTTCTGATCTGATGGAACAAACAAGGATAAGTAAATAGAATTCACAATAAAGATCTGTCTGTCTTGAGGAAGCAAACTCCCAATCCATGGACCTTAGTGAACGTCGGGGGATTTTCTGATCTGATGGAACAAACAAGGATAAGTAAATAATTCACAATAAAGATCTGTCTGTCTTGAGGAAGCAAACTCCCAATCCATGGACCTTAGTGAACGTCGGGGGATTTTCTGATCTGATGGAACAAACAAGGATAAGTAAATAGAATTCACAATAAAGATCTGTCTGTCTTGAGGAAGCAAACTCCCAATCCATGGACCTTAGTGAACGTCGGGGGATTTTCTGATCTGATGGAACAAACAAGGATAAGTAAATAGAATTCACAATAAAGATCTGTCTGTCTTGAGGAAGCAAACTCCCAATCCATGGACCTTAGTGAACGTCGGGGGATTTTCTGATCTGATGGAACAAACAAGGATAAGTAAATAGAATTCACAATAAAGATCTGTCGGTCTTGAGTAAGCAAACACACAATCCATGGACCTTAGTGAACGTCGGGGGATTTTCTGATCTGATGGAACAAACAAGGATAAGTAAATAGAATTCACAATAAAGATCTGTCTGTCTTGAGGAAGCAAACTCCCAATCCATGGACCTTAGTGAACGTCGGGGGATTTTCTGATCTGATGGAACAAACAAGGATAAGTAAATAGAATTCACAATAAAGATCTGTCTGTCTTGAGGAAGCAAACTCCCAATCCATGGACCTTAGTGAACGTCGGGGGATTTTCTGATCTGATGGAACAAACAAGGATAAGTAAATAGAATTCACAATAAAGATCTGTCGGTCTTGAGGAAGCAAACTCCCAATCCATGGACCTTAGTGAACGTCGGGGAATTTTCTGATCTGATGGAACAAACAAGGATAAGTAAATAGAATTCACAATAAAGATCTGTCTGTCTTGAGGAAGCAAACTCCCAATCCATGGACCTTAGTGAACGTCGGGGGATTTTCTGATCTGATGGAACAAACAAGGATAAGTAAATAGAATTCACAATAAAGATCTGTCTGTCTTGAGGAAGCAAACTCCCAATCCATGGACCTTAGTGAACGTCGGGGGATTATCTGATCTGATGGAACAAACAAGGATAAGTAAATAGAATTCACAATAAAGATCTGTCGGTCTTGAGGAAGCAAACACCCAATCCATGGACCATAGTGACCGTCGGGGGATTTTCTGATCTGATGGAACAAACAAGGATAAGTAAATAGAATTCACAATAAAGCTCTGTCGGTCTTGAGTAAGCAAACACACAATCCATGGACCTTAGTGAACGTCGGGGGATTTTCTGATCTGATGGAACAAACAAGGATAAATAATAGAATTCACAATAAAGATCTGTCGGTCTTGAGGAAGCAAACACACAATCCATGGACCATAGTGAACGTCGGGGGATTTTCTGATCTGATGGAACAAACAAGGATAAGTAAATAGAATTCACAATAAAGCTCTGTCGTTCTTGAGTAAGCAAACACACAATCCATGGACCTTAGTGAACGTCGGGGGATTTTCTGATCTGATGGAACAAACAAGGATAAGTAAATAGAATTCACAATAAAGCTCTGTCGGTCTTGAGTAAGCAAACACACAATCCATGGACCTTAGTGAACGTCGGGGGATTTTCTGATCTGATGGAACAAACAAGGATAAGTAAATAGAATTCACAATAAAGCTCTGTCGGTCTTGAGTAAGCAAACACACAATCCATGGACCTTAGTGAACGTCGGGGGATTTTCTGATCTGATGGAACAAACAAGGATAAGTAAATAGAATTCACAATAAAGCTCTGTCGGTCTTGAGTAAGCAAACACACAATCCATGGACCTTAGTGAACGTCGGGGGATTTTCTGATCTGATGGAACAAACAAGGATAAGTAAATAGAATTCACAATAAAGCTCTGTCGGTCTTGAGTAAGCAAACACACAATCCATGGACCTTAGTGAACGTCGGGGGATTTTCTGATCTGATGGAACAAACAAGGATAAGTAAATAGAATTCACAATAAAGCTCTGTCGGTCTTGAGTAAGCAAACACACAATCCATGGACCTTAGTGAACGTCGGGGGATTTTCTGATCTGATGGAACAAACAAGGATAAGTAAATAGAATTCACAATAAAGCTCTGTCGGTCTTGAGTAAGCAAACACACAATCCATGGACCTTAGTGAACGTCGGGGGATTTTCTGATCTGATGGAACAAACAAGGATAAGTAAATAGAATTCACAATAAAGCTCTGTCGGTCTTGAGTAAGCAAACACACAATCCATGGACCTTAGTGAACGTCGGGGGATTTTCTGATCTGATGGAACAAACAAGGATAAGTAAATAGAATTCACAATAAAGATCTGTCGGTCTTGAGGAAGCAAACACACAATCCATGGACCTTAGTGAACGTCGGGGGATTTTCTGATCTGATGGAACAAACAAGGATAAGTAAATAGAATTCACAATAAAGCTCTGTCGGTCTTGAGTAAGCAAACACACAATCCATGGACCATAGTGACCGTCGGGGGATTTTCTGATCTGATGGAACAAACAAGGATAAGTAAATAGAATTCACAATAAAGATCTGTCGGTCTTGAGGAAGCAAACACCCAATCCATGGACCATAGTGACCGTTGGGGGATTTTCTGATCTGATGGAACAAACAAGGATAAGTAAATAGAATTCACAATAAAGATCTGTCGGTCTTGAGGAAGCAAACTCCCAATCCATGGACCATAGTGACCGTTGGGGGATTTTCTGATCTGATGGAACAAACAAGGATAAGTAAATAGAATTCACAATAAAGATCTGTCGGTCTTGAGGAAGCAAACTCCCAATCCATGGACCATAGTGACCGTTGGGGGATTTTCTGATCTGATGGAACAAACAAGGATAAGTAAATAGAATTCACAATAAAGATCTGTCGGTCTTGAGGAAGCAAACTCCCAATCCATGGACCATAGTGACCGTTGGGGGATTTTCTGATCTGATGGAACAAACAAGGATAAGTAAATAGAATTCACAATAAAGATCTGTCGGTCTTGAGGAAGCAAACTCCCAATCCATGGACCATAGTGACCGTTGGGGGATTTTCTGATCTGTTGGAACAAACAAGGATAAGTAAATAGAATTCACAATAAAGATCTGTCGGTCTTGAGGAAGCAAACACCCAATCCATGGACCATAGTGACCGTCGGGGGATTTAATGATCTGATGGAACAAACAAGGATAAGTAAATAGAATTCACAATAAAGATCTGTCGGTCTTGAGGAAGCAAACACACAATCCATGGACCATAGTGACCGTCGGGGGATTTTCTGATCTGTTGGAACAAACAAGGATAAGTAAATAGAATTCACAATAAAGATCTGTCGGTCTTGAGGAAGCAAACACACAATCCATGGACCATAGTGACCGTTGGGGGATTTTCTGATCTGATGGAACAAACAAGGATAAGTAAATAGAATTCACAATAAAGATCTGTCGGTCTTGAGGAAGCAAACACACAATCCATGGACCATAGTGACCGTTGGGGGATTTTCTGATCTGATGGAACAAACAAGGATAAGTAAATAGAATTCACAATAAAGATCTGTCGGTCTTGAGGAAGCAAACACCCAATCCATGGACCATAGTGACCGTCGGGGGATTTAATGATCTGATGGAACAAACAAGGATAAGTAAATAGAATTCACAATAAAGATCTGTCGGTCTTGAGGAAGCAAACACCCAATCCATGGACCATAGTGACCGTCGGGGGATTTTCTGATCTGTTGGAACAAACAAGGATAAGTAAATAGAATTCACAATAAAGATCTGTCGGTCTTGAGGAAGCAAACACACAATCCATGGACCATAGTGACCGTCGGGGGATTTTCTGATCTGATGGAACAAACAAGGATAAGTAAATAGAATTCACAATAAAGATCTGTCGGTCTTGAGGAAGCAAACTCCCAATCCATGGACCATAGTGACCGTTGGGAATTTAATGATCTGATCTAACAAACAAGGATAAGTAAATAGAATTCACAATAAAGATCTGTCGGTCTTGAGTAAGCAAACTCCCAATCCATGGACCATAGTGACCGTTGGGAATTTAATGATCTGATCTAACAAACAAGGCTAAGTAAATAGAATTCACAATAAAGATCTGTCGGTCTTGAGTAAGCAAACTCCCAATCCATGGACCATAGTGACCGTTGGGAATTTAATGATCTGATCTAACAAACAAGGATAAGTAAATAGAATTCACAATAAAGATCTGTCGGTCTTGAGGAAGCAAACACCCAATCCATGGACCATAGTGACCGTCGGGGGATTTAATGATCTGATGGAACAAACAAGGATAAGTAAATAGAATTCACAATAAAGATCTGTCGGTCTTGAGTAAGCAAACACACAATCCATGGACCATAGTGACCGTAGGGGGATTTAATGATCTGATGGAACAAACAAGGATAAGTAAATAGAATTCACAATAAAGATCTGTCGGTCTTGAGTAAGCAAACACCCAATCCATGGACCATAGTGACCGTCGGGGGATTTTCTGATCTGATGGAACAAACAAGGATAAGTAAATAGAATTCACAATAAAGATCTGTCGGTCTTGAGGAAGCAAACACCCAATCCATGGACCATAGTGACCGTCGGGGGATTTAATGATCTGATGGAACAAACAAGGATAAGTAAATAGAATTCACAATAAAGATCTGTCGGTCTTGAGGAAGCAAACACCCAATCCATGGACCATAGTGACCGTCGGGGGATTTAATGATCTGATGGAACAAACAAGGATAAGTAAATAGAATTCACAATAAAGATCTGTCGGTCTTGAGGAAGCAAACACCCAATCCATGGACCATAGTGACCGTCGGGGGATTTAATGATCTGATGGAACAAACAAGGATAAGTAAATAGAATTCACAATAAAGATCTGTCGGTCTTGAGTAAGCAAACACCCAATCCATGGACCATAGTGACCGTCGGGGGATTTTCTGATCTGTTGGAACAAACAAGGATAAGTAAATAGAATTCACAATAAAGATCTGTCGGTCTTGAGGAAGCAAACACACAATCCATGGACCATAGTGACCGTCGGGGGATTTTCTGATCTGATGGAACAAACAAGGATAAGTAAATAGAATTCACAATAAAGATCTGTCGGTCTTGAGGAAGCAAACTCCCAATCCATGGACCATAGTGACCGTTGGGAATTTAATGATCTGATCTAACAAACAAGGATAAGTAAATAGAATTCACAATAAAGATCTGTCGGTCTTGAGTAAGCAAACTCCCAATCCATGGACCATAGTGACCGTTGGGAATTTAATGATCTGATCTAACAAACAAGGATAAGTAAATAGAATTCACAATAAAGATCTGTCGGTCTTGAGTAAGCAAACTCCCAATCCATGGACCATAGTGACCGTTGGGAATTTAATGATCTGATCTAACAAACAAGGATAAGTAAATAGAATTCACAATAAAGATCTGTCGGTCTTGAGGAAGCAAACACCCAATCCATGGACCATAGTGACCGTCGGGGGATTTAATGATCTGATGGAACAAACAAGGATAAGTAAATAGAATTCACAATAAAGATCTGTCGGTCTTGAGTAAGCAAACACACAATCCATGGACCATAGTGACCGTAGGGGGATTTAATGATCTGATGGAACAAACAAGGATAAGTAAATAGAATTCACAATAAAGATCTGTCGGTCTTGAGTAAGCAAACACCCAATCCATGGACCATAGTGACCGTCGGGGGATTTTCTGATCTGATGGAACAAACAAGGATAAGTAAATAGAATTCACAATAAAGATCTGTCGGTCTTGAGGAAGCAAACACCCAATCCATGGACCATAGTGACCGTCGGGGGATTTAATGATCTGATGGAACAAACAAGGATAAGTAAATAGAATTCACAATAAAGATCTGTCGGTCTTGAGGAAGCAAACACCCAATCCATGGACCATAGTGACCGTCGGGGGATTTAATGATCTGATGGAACAAACAAGGATAAGTAAATAGAATTCACAATAAAGATCTGTCGGTCTTGAGGAAGCAAACACCCAATCCATGGACCATAGTGACCGTCGGGGGATTTAATGATCTGATGGAACAAACAAGGATAAGTAAATAGAATTCACAATAAAGATCTGTCGGTCTTGAGTAAGCAAACACCCAATCCATGGACCATAGTGACCGTCGGGGGATTTTCTGATCTGATGGAACAAACAAGGATAAGTAAATAGAATTCGCAATAAAGATCTGTCTGTCTCGAGTAAGCAAACACCCAATCCATGGACCATAGTGACCGTTGGGAATTTAATGATCTGATGGAACAAACAAGGACAAGTAAAATTAATTCATAATAAAGATCTGTCTGTCTCGAGTAACCAAACTCCCAATCCATGGACCATAGTGACCGTTGGGAATTTAATGATCTGATGGAACAAACAAGGACAAGTAAAATTAATTCACAATAAAGATCTGTCGGTCTCGAGTAAGCAAACTCCCAATCCATGGACCATAGTGACCGTTGGGAATTTAATGATCTGATGGAACAAACAAGGACAAGTAAAATTAATTCACAATAAAGATCTGTCGGTCTTGAGGAAGCAAACACCCAATCCATGGACGATAGTGACCGTCGGGGGATTTTCTGATCTGATGGAACAAACAAGGATAAGTAAATAGAATTCACAATAAAGATCTGTCGGTCTTGAGGAAGCAAACACCCAATCCATGGACCTTAGTGACCGTCGGGGGATTTTCTGATCTGATGGAACAAACAAGGATAAGTAAATAGAATTCACAATAAAGATCTGTCGGTCTTGAGTAAGCAAACACACAATCCATGGACCATAGTGACCGTTGGGAATTTAATGATCTGATGGAACAAACAAGGACAAGTAAAATTAATTCACAATAAAGATCTGTCGTTCTTGAGGAAGCAAACACCCAATCTATGGACCATAGTGACCGTCGGGGGATTTTCTGATCTGATGGAACAAACAAGGATAAGTAAATAGAATTCACAATAAAGATCTGTCGGTCTTGAGGAAGCAAACACCCAATCCATGGACCTTAGTGACCGTTGGGAATTTAATGATCTGATGGAACAAACAAGGATAAGTAAATAGAATTCACAATAAAGATCTGTCTGTCTCGAGTAAGCAAACTCCCAATCCATGGACCATAGTGACCGTCGGGGGATTTTCTGGTCTGATGGAACAAACAAGCATAAGTAAATAGAATTCACAATAAAGATCTGTCGGTCTTGAGGAAGCAAACACCCAATCCATGGACCATAGTGTCCGTCGGGGGATTTTCTGATCTGATGGAACAAACAAGGATAAGTAAATAGAATTCACAATAAAGATCTGTCGGTCTTGAGTAAGCAAACACACAATCCATGGACCATAGTGACCGTTGGGGGATTTTCTGATCTGATGGATCAAACAAGGATAAGTAAATAGAATTCACAATAAAGATCTGTCGGTCTTGAGTAAGCAAACACACAATCCATGGACCATAGTGACCGTCGGGGGATTTTCTGATCTGATTGAACAAACAAGGATAAGTAAATAGAATTCACAATAAAGATCTGTCGGTCTTGAGGAAGCAAACACCCAATCCATGGACCATAGTGACCGTCGGGGGATTTTCTGATCTGATGGAACAAACAAGGATAAGTAAATAGAATTCACAATAAAGATCTGTCGGTCTTGAGGAAGCAAACACCCAATCCATGGACCATAGTGACCGTCGGGGGATTTTCTGATCTGATGGAACAAACAAGGATAAGTAAATAGAATTCACAATAAAGATCTGTCGGTCTTGAGTAAGCAAACACACAATCCATGGACCATAGTAACCGTTGGGAATTTAATGATCTGATGGAACAAACAAGGATAAGTAAATAGAATTCACAATAAAGATCTGTCTGTCTCTAGTAAGCAAACTCCCAATCCATGGACCATAGTAACCGTTGGGAATTTAATGATCTGATGGAACAAACAAGGATAAGTAAATAGAATTCACAATAAAGATCTGTCTGTCTCGAGTAAGCAAACTCCCAATCCATGGATCATAGTGACCGTCGGGGGATTTTCTGATCTGATGGAACAAACAAGGATAAGTAAATAGAATTCACAATAAAGATCTGTCGGTCTTGATTAAGCAAACACACAATCAATGGACCATAGTGACCGTCGGGGGATTTTCTGCTCTGATGGAACAAACAAGGATAAGTAAATAGAATTCACAATAAAGATCTGTCGGTCTTGAGTAAGCAAACACACAATCCATGGACCATAGTGACCGTCGGGGGATTTTCTGATCTGATGGAACAAACAAGGATAAGTAAATAGAATTCACAATAAAGATCTGTCTGTCTCGGGTAAGCAAACTCCCAATCCATGGACCATAGTGACCGTTGGGAATTTAATGATCTGATGGAACAAACAAGGATAAGTAAATAGAATTCACAATAAAGATCTGTCTGTCTCGAGTAAGCAAACTCCCAATCCATGGATCATAGTGACCGTCGGGGGATTTTCTGATCTGATGGAACAAACAAGGATAAGTAAATAGAATTCACAATAAAGATCTGTCTATCTCGAGTAAGCAAACTCCCAATCCATGGATCATAGTGACCGTCGGGGGATTTTCTGATCTGATGGAACAAACAAGGATAAGTAAATAGAATTCACAATAAAGATCTGTCGGTCTTGAGTAAGCAAACTCCCAATCCATGGACCATAATGACCGTTGGGAATTTAATGATCTGATGGAACAAACAAGGATAAGTAAATAGAATTCACAATAAAGATCTGTCTGTCTCGAGTAAGCAAACTCCCAATCCATGGATCATAATGACCGTCGGGGGATTTACTGATCTGATGGAACAAACAAGGATAAGTAAATAGAATTCACAATAAAGATCTGTCTGTCTCGAGTAAGCAAACTCCCAATCCGTGGATCATAGTGACCGTCGGGAATTTAATGATCTGATGGAACAAACAAGGATATGTAAATAGAATTCACAATAAAGATCTGTCGGTCTCGAGTAAGCAAACTCTCAATCCATGGACCATAGTGACCGTTGGGAATTTAATGATCTGATGGAACAAACAAGGATAAGTAAATAGAATTCACAATAAAGATCTGTCGGTCTTGAGTAAGCAAACACACAATCCATGGACCATAGTGACCGTCGGGGGATTTTCTGATCTGATGGAACAAACAAGGATAAGTAAATAGAATTCACAATAAAGATCTGTCGGTCTTGAGGAAGCAAACACCCAATCCATGGACCATAGTGACCGTCGGGGGATTTTCTGATCTGATGGAACAAACAAGGATAAGTAAATAGAATTCACAATAAAGATCTGTCGGTCTCGAGTAAGCAAACTCCCAATCCATGGACCATAGTGACCGTTAGGGGGATTTAATGATCTGATGGAACAAACAAGGATAAGTAAATAGAATTCACAATAAAGATCTGTCGGTCTTGAGTAAGCAAACTCCCAATCCATGGATCATAGTGACCGTTGGGAATTTAATGATCTGATGGAACAAACAAGGATAAGTAAATAGAATTCACAATAAAGATCTGTCGGTCTCGAGTAAGCAAACTCCCAATCCATGGACCATAGTGACCGTTGGGAATTTTATGATCTGATGGAACAAACAAGTATAAGTAAATAGAATTCACAATAAAGATCTGTCGGTCTTGAGTAAGCAAACACACAATCCATGGACCATAGTGACCGTCGGGGGATTTTCTGATCTGATGGAACAAACAAAGATAAGTAAATAGAATTCACAATAAAGATCTGTCGGTCTTGAGTAAGCAAACACAGAATCCATGGACCATAGTGACCGTTGGGAATTTAGTGATCTGATGGAACAAACAAGGATAAGTAAATAGAATTCACAATAAAGATCTGTCGGTCTAGAGTAAGCAAACACACAATCCATGGACCATAGTGACCGTTGGGGGATTTTCTGATCTGATGAAACAAACAAGGATAAGTAAATAGAATTCACAATAAAGATCTGTCGGTCTTGAGTAAGCAAACACACAATCCATGGACCATAGTGACCGTCGGGGGATTTTCTGATCTGATTGAACAAACAAGGATAAGTAAATAGAATTCACAATAAAGATCTGTCGGTCTTGAGGAAGCAAACACCCAATCCATGGACCATAGTGACCGTCGGGGGATTTTCTGATCTGATGGAACAAACAAGGATAAGTAAATAGAATTCACAATAAAGATCTGTCGGTCTCGAGGAAGCAAACACCCAATCCATGGACCATAGTGACCGTCGGGGGATTTTCTGATCTGATGGAACAAACAAGGATAAGTAAATAGAATTCACAATAAAGATCTGTCTGTCTCGAGTAAGCAAACTCCCAATCCATGGACCATAGTAACCGTTGGGAATTTAATGATCTGATGGAACAAACAAGGATAAGTAAATAGAATTCATAATAAAGATCTGTCTGTCTCGAGTAAGCAAACACCCAATCCATGGACCTTAGTGACCGTTGGGAATTTAATGATCTGATGGAACAAACAAGGATAAGTAAATAGAATTCATAATAAAGATCTGTCTGTCTCGAGTAAGCAAACTCCCAATCCATGGACCATAGTAACCGTTGGGAATTTAATGATCTGATGGAACAAACAAGGATAAGTAAATAGAATTCATAATAAAGATCTGTCTGTCTCGAGTAAGCAAACTCCCAATCCATGGACCATGGTGACCGTCGGGGGATTTTCTGATCTGATAGAACAAACAAGGATAAGTAAATAGAATTCACAATAAAGATCTGTCGGTCTTGAGGAAGCAAACACCCAATCCATGGACCATAGTGACCGTCGGGGGATTTTCTGATCTGATGGAACAAACAAGGATAAGTAAATAGAATTCATAATAAAGATCTGTCTGTCTCGAGTAAGCAAACTCCCAATCCATGGACCATAGTAACCGTTGGGAATTTAATGATCTGATGGAACAAACAAGGATAAGTAAATAGAATTCACAATAAAGATCTGTCTGTCTCGAGTAAGCAAACTCCCAATCCATGGATCATAGTGACCGTCGGGGGATTTTCTGATCTGATGGAACAAACAAGGATAAGTAAATAGAATTCACAATAAAGATCTGTCGGTCTTGAGTAAGCAAACACACAATCAATGGACCATAGTGACCGTCGGGGGATTTTCTGATCTGATGGAACAAACAAGGATAAGTAAATAGAATTCACAATAAAGATCTGTCGGTCTTGAGTAAGCAAACACACAATCCATGGACCATAGTGACCGTCGGGGGATTTTCTGATCTGATGGAACAAACAAGGATAAGTAAATAGAATTCACAATAAAGATCTGTCTGTCTCGAGTAAGCAAACTCCCAATCCATGGACCATAGTGACCGTTGGGAATTTAATGATCTGATGGAACAAACAAGGATAAGTAAATAGAATTCACAATAAAGATCTGTCTGTCTCGAGTAAGCAAACTCCCAATCCATGGATCATAGTGACCGTCGGGGGATTTTCTGATCTGATGGAACAAACAAGGATAAGTAAATAGAATTCACAATAAAGATCTGTCTGTCTCGAGTAAGCAAACACACAATCCATGGACCATAGTGACCGTCGGGGGATTTTCTGATCTGATGGAACAAACAAGGATAAGTAAATAGAATTCACAATAAAGATCTGTCGGTCTTGAGGAAGCAAACACCCAATCCATGGACCATAGTGACCGTCGGGGGATTTTCTGATCTGATGGAACAAACAAGGATAAGTAAATAGAATTCACAATAAAGATCTGTCGGTCTCGAGGAAGCAAACACCCAATCCATGGACCATAGTGACCGTCGGGGGATTTTCTGATCTGATGGAACAAACAAGGATAAGTAAATAGAATTCACAATAAAGATCTGTCGGTCTTGAGGAAGCAAACACCCAATCCATGGACCATAGTGACCGTCGGGGGATTTTCTGATCTGATGGAACAAACAAGGATAAGTAAATAGAATTCACAATAAAGATCTGTCGGTCTTGAGTAAGCAAACACACAATCCATGGACCATAGTAACCGTTGGGAATTTAATGATCTGATGGAACAAACAAGGATAAGTAAATAGAATTCACAATAAAGATCTGTCTGTCTCGAGTAAGCAAACTCCCAATCCATGGATCATAGTGACCGTCGGGGGATTTTCTGATCTGATAGAACAAACAAGGATAAGTAAATAGAATTCACAATAAAGATCTGTCGGTCTTGAGTAAGCAAACACACAATCAATGGACCATAGTGACCGTCGGGGGATTTTCTGATCTGATGGAACAAACAAGGATAAGTAAATAGAATTCACAATAAAGATCTGTCGGTCTTGAGTAAGCAAACACACAATCCATGGACCATAGTGACCGTCGGGGGATTTTCTGATCTGATGGAACAAACAAGGATAAGTAAATAGAATTCACAATAAAGATCTGTCTGTCTCGAGTAAGCAAACTCCCAATCCATGGACCATAGTGACCGTCGGGGGATTTTCTGATCTGATGGAACAAACAAGGATAAGTAAATAGAATTCACAATAAAGATCTGTCTATCTCGAGTAAGCAAACTCCCAATCCATGGATCATAGTGACCGTCGGGGGATTTTCTGATCTGATGGAACAAACAAGGATAAGTAAATAGAATTCACAATAAAGATATGTCGGTCTTGAGTAAGCAAACTCCCAATCCATGGACCATAATGACCGTTGGGAATTTAATGATCTGATGGAACAAACAAGGATAAGTAAATAGAATTCACAATAAAGATCTGTCTGTCTCGAGTAAGCAAACTCCCAATCCATGGATCATAGTGACCGTCGGAGGATTTACTGATCTGATGGAACAAACAAGGATAAGTAAATAGAATTCATAATAAAGATCTGTCTGTCTCGAGTAAGCAAACTCCCAATCCATGGACCATGGTGACCGTCGGGGGATTTTCTGATCTGATAGAACAAACAAGGATAAGTAAATAGAATTCACAATAAAGATCTGTCGGTCTTGAGGAAGCAAACACCCAATCCATGGACCATAGTGACCGTCGGGGGATTTTCTGATCTGATGGAACAAACAAGAATAAGTAAATAGAATTCATAATAAAGATCTGTCTGTCTCGAGTAAGCAAACTCACAATCCATGGACCATAGTAACCGTTGGGAATTTAATGATCTGATGGAACAAACAAGGATAAGTAAATAGAATTCACAATAAAGATCTGTCTGTCTCGAGTAAGCAAACTCCCAATCCATGGATCATAGTGACCGTCGGGGGATTTTCTGATCTGATGGAACAAACAAGGATAAGTAAATAGAATTCACAATAAAGATCTGTCGGTCTTGAGTAAGCAAACACACAATCCATGGACCATAGTGACCGTCGGGGGATTTTCTGATCTGATGGAACAAACAAGGATAAGTAAATAGAATTCACAATAAAGATCTGTCTGTCTCGAGTAAGCAAACTCCCAATCCATGGACCATAGTGACCGTTGGGAATTTAATGATCTGATGGAACAAACAAGGATAAGTAAATAGAATTCACAATAAAGATCTGTCTGTCTCGAGTAAGCAAACTCCCAATCCATGGATCATAGTGACCGTCGGGGGATTTTCTGATCTGATGGAACAAACAAGGATAAGTAAATAGAATTCACAATAAAGATCTGTCTGTCTCGAGTAAGCAAACACACAATCCATGGACCATAGTGACCGTCGGGGGATTTTCTGATCTGATGGAACACACAAGGATAAGTAAATAGAATTCACAATAAAGATCTGTCGGTCTTGAGGAAGCAAACACCCAATCCATGGACCATAGTGACCGTCGGGGGATTTTCTGATCTGATGGAACAAACAAGGATAAGTAAATAGAATTCACAATAAAGAACTGTCGGTCTCGAGGAAGCAAACACCCAATCCATGGACCATAGTGACCGTCGGGGGATTTTCTGATCTGATGGAACAAACAAGGATAAGTAAATAGAATTCACAATAAAGATCTGTCGGTCTTGAGGAAGCAAACACCCAATCCATGGACCATAGTGACCGTCGGGGGATTTTCTGATCTGATGGAACAAACAAGGATAAGTAAATAGAATTCACAATAAAGATCTGTCGGTCTTGAGTAAGCAAACACACAATCCATGGACCATAGTAACCGTTGGGAATTTAATGATCTGATGGAACAAACAAGGATATGTAAATAGAATTCACAATAAAGATCTGTCTGTCTCGAGTAAGCAAACTCCCAATCCATGGATCATAGTGACCGTCGGGGGATTTTCTGATCTGATGGAACAAACAAGGATAAGTAAATAGAATTCACAATAAAGATCTGTCGGTCTTGAGTAAGCAAACACACAATCAATGGACCATAGTGACCGTCGGGGGATTTTCTGATCTGATGGAACAAACAAGGATAAGTAAATAGAATTCACAATAAAGATCTGTCGGTCTTGAGTAAGCAAACACACAATCCATGGACCATAGTGACCGTCGGGGGATTTTCTGATCTGATGGAACAAACAAGGATAAGTAAATAGAATTCACAATAAAGATCTGTCTGTCTCGAGTAAGCAAACTCCCAATCCATGGACCATAGTGACCGTCGGGGGATTTTCTGATCTGATGGAACAAACAAGGATAAGTAAATAGAATTCACAATAAAGATCTGTCTATCTCGAGTAAGCAAACTCCCAATCCATGGATCATAGTGACCGTCGGGGGATTTTCTGATCTGATGGAACAAACAAGGATAAGTAAATAGAATTCACAATAAAGATATGTCGGTCTTGAGTAAGCAAACTCCCAATCCATGGACCATAATGACCGTTGGGAATTTAATGATCTGATGGAACAAACAAGGATAAGTAAATAGAATTCACAATAAAGATCTGTCTGTCTCGAGTAAGCAAACTCCCAATCCATGGATCATAGTGACCGTCGGAGGATTTACTGATCTGATGGAACAAACAAGGATAAGTAAATAGAATTCACAATAAAGATCTGTCTGTCTCGAGTAAGCAAACTCCCAATCCATGGATCATAGTGACCGTCGGGAATTTAATGATCTGATGGAACAAACAAGGATAAGTAAATAGAATTCACAATAAAGATCTGTCGGTCTCGAGTAAGCAAACTCCCAATCCATGGACCATAGTGACCGTTGGGAATTTAATGATCTGATGGAACAAACAAGGATAAGTAAATAGAATTCACAATAAAGATCTGTCGGTCTTGAGTAAGCAAACACACAATCCATGGACCATAGTGACCGTCGGGGGATTTTCTGATCTGATGGAACAAACAAGGATAAGTAAATAGAATTCACAATAAAGATCTGTCGGTCTTGAGGAAGCAAACACCCAATCCATGGACCATAGTGACCGTCGGGGGATTTTCTGATCTGATGGAACAAACAAGGATAAGTAAATAGAATTTACAATAAAGATCTGTCGGTCTCGAGTAAGCAAACTCCCAATCCATGGACCATAGTGACCGTTGGGAATTTAATGATCTGATGGAACAAACAAGGATAAGTAAATAGAATTCACAATAAAGATCTGTCGGTCTTGAGTAAGCAAACTCCCAATCCATGGATCATAGTGACCGTTGGGAATTTAATGATCTGATGGAACAAACAAGGATAAGTAAATAGAATTCACAATAAAGATCTGTCGGTCTCGAGTAAGCAAACTCCCAATCCATGGACCATAGTGACCGTTGGGAATTTAATGATCTGATGGAACAAACAAGGATAAGTAAATAGAATTCACAATAAAGATCTGTCGGTCTTGAGTAAGCAAACACACAATCCATGGATCATAGTGACCGTCGGGAATTTAATGATCTGATGGAACAAACAAGGATAAGTAAATAGAATTCACAATAAAGATCTGTCGGTCTCGAGTAAGCAAACTCCCAATCCATGGACCATAGTGACCGTTGGGAATTTAATGATCTGATGGAACAAACAAGGATAAGTAAATAGAATTCACAATAAAGATCTGTCGGTCTTGAGTAAGCAAACACACAATCCATGGACCATAGTGACCGTCGGGGGATTTTCTGATCTGATGGAACAAACAAGGATAAGTAAATAGAATTCACAATAAAGATCTGTCGGTCTTGAGTAAGCAAATACAGAATCCATGGACCATAGTGACCGTTGGGAATTTAATGATCTGATGGAACAAACAAGGATAAGTAAATAGAATTCACAATAAAGATCTGTCGGTCTTGAGTAAGCAAACACACAATCCATGGACCATAGTGACCGTTGGGGGATTTTCTGATCTGATGGAACAAACAAGGATAAGTAAATAGAATTCACAATAAAGATCTGTCTGTCTCGAGTAAGCAAACACCCAAACCATGGACCTTAGTGACCGTTGGGAATTTAATGATCTGATGGAACAAACAAGGATAAGTAAATAGAATTCATAATGAAGATCTGTCTGTCTCGAGTAAGCAAACTCCCAATCCATGGACCATAGTAACCGTTGGGAATTTAATGATCTGATGGAACAAACAAGGATAAGTAAATAGAATTCATAATAAAGATCTGTCTGTCTCGAGTAAGCAAACTCCCAATCCATGGACCATAGTGACCGTCGGGGGATTTTCTGATCTGATAGAACAAACAAGGATAAGTAAATAGAATTCATAATAAAGATC
Organism: Prosapia bicincta; assembly: GCA_036971475.1. Lineage (NCBI taxonomy): Eukaryota > Metazoa > Arthropoda > Insecta > Hemiptera > Cercopidae > Prosapia > Prosapia bicincta. The sequence goes on along the minus strand of JBAIZL010000036.1, from coordinate 584,427 downwards.
TGTCGGTCTTGAGGAAGCAAACACCCAATCCATGGACCATAGTGACCGTCGGGGGATTTTCTGATCTGATGGAACAAACAAGGATAAGTAAATAGAATTCATAATAAAGATCTGTCTGTCTCGAGTAAGCAAACTCCCAATCCATGGACCATAGTAACCGTTGGGAATTTAATGATCTGATGGAACAAACAAGGATAAGTAAATAGAATTCACAATAAAGATCTGTCTGTCTCGAGTAAGCAAACTCCCAATCCATGGATCATAGTGACCGTCGGGGGATTTTCTGATCTGATGGAACAAACAAGGATAAGTAAATAGAATTCACAATAAAGATCTGTCGGTCTTGAGTAAGCAAACACACAATCAATGGACCATAGTGACCGTCGGGGGATTTTCAGATCTGATGGAACAAACAAGGATAAGTAAATAGAATTCACAATAAAGATCTGTCGGTCTTGAGTAAGCAAACTCTCAATCCATGGATCATAGTGACCGTCGGGGGATTTTCTGATCTGATGGAACAAACAAGGATAAGTAAATAGAATTCACAATAAAGATCTGTCTGTCTCGAGTAAGCAAACACACAATCCATGGACCATAGTGACCGTCGGGGGATTTTCTGATCTGATGGAACAAACAAGGATAAGTAAATAGAATTCACAATAAAGATCTGTCTGTCTCGAGTAAGCAAACTCCCAATCCATGGATCATAGTGACCGTCGGGGGATTTTCTGATCTGATGGAACAAACAAGGATAAGCAAATAGAATTCACAATAAAGATCTGTCTATCTCGAGTAAGCAAACTCCCAATCCATGGATCATAGTGACCGTCGGGGGATTTTGTGATCTGATGGAACAAACAAGGATAAGTAAATAGAATTCACAATAAAGATCTGTCGGTCTCGAGTAAGCAAACTCCCAATCCATGGACCATAGTGACCGTTGGGAATTTAATGATCTGATGGAACAAACAAGGATAAGTAAATAGAATTCACAATAAAGATCTGTCGGTCTTGAGGAAGCAAACACCCAATCCATGGACCATAGTGACCGTCGGGGGATTTTCTGATCTGATGGAACAAACAAGGATAAGTAAATAGAATTCACAATAAAGATCTGTCGGTCTCGAGTAAGCAAACTCCCAATCCATGGACCATAGTGACCGTTGGGAATTTAATGATCTGATGGAACAAACAAGGATAAGTAAATAGAATTCACAATAAAGATCTGTCGGTCTTGAGTAAGCAAACTCCCAATCCATGGATCATAGTGACCGTTGGGAATTTAATGATCTGATGGAACAAACAAGGATAAGTAAATAGAATTCACAATAAAGATCTGTCGGTCTCGAGTAAGCAAACTCCCAATCCATGGACCATATTTACCGTTGGGAATTTTATGATCTGATGGAACAAACAAGGATAAGTAAATAGAATTCACAATAAAGATCTGTCGGTCTTGAGTAAGCAAACACACAATCCATGGACCATAGTGACCGTCGGGGGATTTTCTGATCTGATGGAACAAACAAGGATAAGTAAATAGAATTCACAATAAAGATCTGTCGGTCTTGAGTAAGCAAACACAGAATCCATGGACCATAGTGACCGTTGGGAATTTAGTGATCTGATGGAACAAACAAGGATAAGTAAATAGAATTCACAATAAAGATCTGTCGGTCTTGAGTAAGCAAACACACAATCCATGGACCATAGTGACCGTTGGGGGATTTTCTGATCTGATGGAACAAACAAGGATAAGTAAATAGAATTCACAATAAAGATCTGTCGGTCTTGAGTAAGCAAACACACAATCCATGGACCATAGTGACCGTCGGGGGATTTTCTGATCTGATTGAACAAACAAGGATAAGTAAATAGAATTCACAATAAAGATCTGTCGGTCTTGAGGAAGCAAACACCCAATCCATGGACCATAGTGACCGTCGGGGGATTTTCTGATCTGATGGAACAAACAAGGATAAGTAAATAGAATTCACAATAAAGATCTGTCGGTCTCGAGGAAGCAAACACCCAATCCATGGACCATAGTGACCGTCGGGGGATTTTCTGATCTGATGGAACAAACAAGGATAAGTAAATAGAATTCACAATAAAGATCTGTCTGTCTCGAGTAAGCAAACTCCCAATCCATGGACCATAGTAACCGTTGGGAATTTAATGATCTGATGGAACAAACAAGGATAAGTAAATAGAATTCATAATAAAGATCTGTCTGTCTCGAGTAAGCAAACACCCAATCCATGGACCTTAGTGACCGTTGGGAATTTAATGATCTGATGGAACAAACAAGGATAAGTAAATAGAATTCATAATAAAGATCTGTCTGTCTCGAGTAAGCAAACTCCCAATCCATGGACCATAGTAACCGTTGGGAATTTAATGATCTCATGGAACAAACAAGGATAAGTAAATAGAATTCATAATAAAGATCTGTCTGTCTCGAGTAAGCAAACTCCCAATCCATGGACCATAGTGACCGTCGGGGGATTTTCTGATCTGATGGAACAAACAAGGATAAGTAAATAGAATTCATAATAAAGATCTGTCTGTCTCGAGTAAGCAAACTCCCAATCCATGGACCATAGTAACCGTTGGGAATTTAATGATCTGATGGAACAAACAAGGATAAGTAAATAGAATTCACAATAAAGATCTGTCTGTCTCGAGTAAGCAAACTCCCAATCCATGGATCATAGTGACCGTCGGGGGATTTTCTGATCTGATGGAACAAACAAGGATAAGTAAATAGAATTCACAATAAAGATCTGTCGGTCTTGAGTAAGCAAACACACAATCAATGGACCATAGTGACCGTCGGGGGATTTTCTGATCTGATGGAACAAACAAGGATAAGTAAATAGAATTCACAATAAAGATCTGTCGGTCTTGAGTAAGCAAACACACAATCCATGGACCATAGTGACCGTCGGGGGATTTTCTGATCTGATGGAACAAACAAGGATAAGTAAATAGAATTCACAATAAAGATCTGTCTGTCTCGAGTAAGCAAACTCCCAATCCATGGACCATAATGACCGTTGGGAATTTAATGATCTGATGGAACAAACAAGGATAAGTAAATAGAAATCACAATAACGATCTGTCTGTCTCGAGTAAGCAAACACACAATCCATGGACAATAGTGACCGTCGGGGGATTTTCTGATCTGATGGAACAAACAAGGATAAGTAAATAGAATTCACAATAAAGATCTGTCGGTCTTGAGGAAGCAAACACCCAATCCATGGACCATGGTGACCGTCGGGGGATTTTCTGATCTGATGGAACAAACAAGGATAAGTAAATAGAATTCACAATAAAGATCTGTCGGTCTCGAGGAAGCAAACACCCAATCCATGGACCATAGTGACCGTCGGGGGATTTTCTGATCTGATGGAACAAACAAGGATAAGTAAATAGAATTCACAATAAAGATCTGTCGGTCTTGAGGAAGCAAACACCCAATCCATGGACCATAGTGACCGTCGGGGGATTTTCTGATCTGATGGAACAAACAAGGATAAGTAAATAGAATTCACAATAAAGATCTGTCGGTCTTGAGTAAGCAAACACACAATCCATGGACCATAGTAACCGTTGGGAATTTAATGATCTGATGGAACAAACAAGGATAAGTAAATAGAATTCACAATAAAGATCTGTCTGTCTCTAGTAAGCAAACTCCCAATCCATGGACCATAGTAACCGTTGGGAATTTAATGATCTGATGGAACAAACAAGGATAAGTAGATAGAATTCACAATAAAGATCTGTCTGTCTCGAGTAAGCAAACTCCCAATCCATGGATCATAGTGACCGTCGGGGGATTTTCTGATCGGATGGAACAAACAAGGATAAGTAAATAGAATTCACAATAAAGATCTGTCGGTCTTGAGTAAGCAAACACACAATCAATGTACCATAGTGACCGTCGGGGGATTTTCTGATCTGATGGAACAAACAAGGATAGGTAAATAGAATTCACAATAAAGATCTGTCGGTCTTGAGTAAGCAAACACACAATCCATGGACCATAGTGACCGTCGGGGGATTTTCTGATCTGATGGAACAAACAAGGATAAGTAAATAGAATTCACAATAAAGATCTGTCTGTCTCGAGTAAGCAAACTCCCAATCCATGGACCATAGTGACCGTCGGGGGATTTTCTGATCTGATGGAACAAACAAGGATAAGTAAATAGAATTCACAATAAAGATCTGTCTATCTCGAGTAAGCAGACTCCCAATCCATGGATCATAGTAAACGTCGGGGGATTTTCTGATCTGATGGAACAAACAAGGATAAGTAAATAGAATTCACAATAAAGATATGTCGGTCTTGAGTAAGCAAACTCCCAATCCATGGACCATAATGACCGTTGGGAATTTAATGATCTGATGGAACAAACAGGGATAAGTAAATAGAATTCACAATAAAGATCTGTCTGTCTCGAGTAAGCAAACTCCCAATCCATGGATCATAATGACCGTCGGAGGATTTACTGATCTGATGGAACAAACAAGGATAAGTAAATAGAATTCACAATAAAGATCTGTCTGTCTCGAGTAAGCAAACTCCCAATCCATGGATCATAGTGACCGTCGGGAATTTAATGATCTGATGGAACAAACAAGGATAAGTAAATAGAATTCACAATAAAGATCTGTCGGTCTCGAGTAAGCAAACTCCCAATGCATGGACCATAGTGACCGTTGGGAATTTAATGATCTGATGGAACAAACAAGGATAAGTAAATAGAATTCACAATAAAGATCTGTCGGTCTTGAGTAAGCAAACACACAATCCATGGACCATAGTGACCGTCGGGGGATTTTCTGATCTGATGGAACAAACAAGGATAAGTAAATAGAATTCACAATAAAGATCTGTCGGTCTTGAGGAAGCAAACACCCAATCCATGGACCATAGTGACCGTCGGGGGATTTTCTGATCTGATGGAACAAACAAGGATAAGTAAATAGAATTCACAATAAAGATCTGTCGGTCTCGAGTAAGCAAACTCCCAATCCATGGACCATAGTGACCGTTGGGAATTTAATGATCTGATGGAACAAACAAGGATAAGTAAATAGAATTCACAATAAACATCTGTCGGTCTTGAGTAAGCAAACTCCCAATCCATGGATCATAGTGACCGTTGGGAATTTAATGATCTGATGGAACAAACAAGGATAAGTAAATAGAATTCACAATAAAGATCTGTCGGTCTTGAGTAAGCAAACTCCCAATCCATGGATCATAGTGACCGTTGGGAATTTAATGATCTGATGGAACAAACAAGGATAAGTAAATAGAATTCACAATAAAGATCTGTCTGTCTCGAGTAAGCAAACTCCCAATCCATGGATCATAGTGACCGTCGGGGGATTTTCTGATCTGATGGAACAAACAAGGATAAGTAAATAGAATTCACAATAAAGATCTGTCGGTCTTGAGTAAGCAAACACACAATCCATGGACCATAGTGACCGTCGGGGGATTTTCTGATCTGATGGAACAAACAAGGATAAGTAAATAGAATTCACAATAAAGATCTGTCTGTCTCGAGTAAGCAAACTTACAATCCATGGACCATAGTGACCGTCGGGGGATTTTCTGATCTGATGGAACAAACAAGGATAAGTAAATAGAATACACAATAAAGATCTGTCTATCTCGAGTAAGCAAACTCCCAATCCATGGATCATAGTGACCGTCGGGGGATTTTCTGATCTGATGGAACAAACAAGGATAAGTAAATAGAATTCACAATAAAGATATGTCGGTCTTGAGTAAGCAAACTCCCAATCCATGGACCATAATGACCGTTGGGAATTTAATGATCTGATGGAACAAACAAGGATAAGTAAATAGAATTCACAATAAAGATCTGTCTGTCTCGAGTAAGCAAACTCCCAATCCATGGATCATAGTGACCGTCGGAGGATTTACTGATCTGATGGAACAAACAAGGATAAGTAAATAGAATTCACAATAAAGATCTGTCTGTCTCGAGTAAGCAAACTCCCAATCCATGGATCATAGTGACCGTCGGGAATTTAATGATCTGATGGAACAAACAAGGATAAGTAAATAGAATTCACAATAAAGATCTGTCGGTCTCGAGTAAGCAAACTCCCAATCCATGGACCATAGTGACCGTTGGGAATTTAATGATCTGATGGAACAAACAAGGATAAGTAAATAGAATTCACAATAAAGATCTGTCGGTCTTGAGTAAGCAAACACACAATCCATGGACCATAGTGTCCGTCGGGGGATTTTCTGATCTGATGGAACAAACAAGGATAAGTAAATAGAATTCACAATAAAGATCTGTCGGTCTTGAGTAAGCAAACACCCAATCCATGGACCATAGTGACCGTTGGGAATTTAATGATCTGATCTAACAAACAAGGACAAGTAAAATTAATTCACAATAAAGATCTGTCGGTCTTGAGTAGGCAAACACACAATCCATGGACCATAGTGACCGTTGGGAATTTAATGATCTGATGGAACAAACAAGGAGAAGTAAAATTAATTCACAATAAAGATCTGTCGGTCTTGAGTAAGCAAACACACAATTCATCGACCATAGTGACCGTTGGGAATTTAATGATCTGATCAATAAACAAGGACAAGTAAAATAATTTCACAATAAAGATCTGTCGGTCTTGAGTAAGCAAACACACAATCCATGGACCATAGTGACCGTTGGGAATTTAATGATCTGATGGAACAAACAAGTACAAGTAAAATGAATTCACAATTAAGATCTGTCTGTCTCGAGTAAGCAAACACACAATCCATGGACCATAGTGACCGTTGGGAATTTAATGATCTGATGGAACAAACAAGGAGAAGTAAAATTAATTCACAATAAAGATCTGTCGGTCTTGAGTAAGCAAACACACAATCCATGGACCATAGTGACCGTCGGGGGATTTTCTGATCTGATTGAACAAACAAGGATAAGTAAATAGAATTCACAATAAAGATCTGTCGGTCTTGAATAAGCAAACACCCAATCCATGGACCATAGTGACCGTCGGGGGATTTTCTGATCTGATGGAACAAACAAGGATAAGTAAATAGAATTCACAATAAAGATCTGTCGGTCTCGAGGAAGCAAACACCCAATCCATGGACCATAGTGACCGTCGGGGGATTTTCTGATCTGATGGAACAAACAAGGATAAGTAAATAGAATTCACAATAAAGATCTGTCTGTCTCGAGTAAGCAAACTCCCAATCCATGGACCATAGTAACCGTTGGGAATTTAATGATCTGATGGAACAAACAAGGATAAGTAAATAGAATTCATAATAAAGATCTGTCTGTCTCGAGTAAGCAAACACCCAATCCATGGACCTTAGTGACCGTTGGGAATTTAATGATCTGATGGAACAAACAAGGATAAGTAAATAGAATTCATAATAAAGATCTGTCTGTCTCGAGTAAGCAAACTCCCAATCCATGGACCATAGTAACCGTTGGGAATTTAATGATCTGATGGAACAAACAAGGATAAGTAAATAGAATTCATAATAAAGATCTGTCTGTCTCGAGTAAGCAAACTCCCAATCCATGGACCATAGTGACCGTCGGGGGATTTTCTGATCTGATGGAACAAACAAGGATAAGTAAATAGAATTCATAATAAAGATCTGTCTGTCTCGAGTAAGCAAACTCCCAATCCATGGACCATAGTAACCGTTGGGAATTTAATGATCTGATGGAACAAACAAGGATAAGTAAATAGAATTCACAATAAAGATCTGTCTGTCTCGAGTAAGCAAACTCCCAATCCATGGATCATAGTGACCGTCGGGGGATTTTCTGATCTGATGGAACAAACAAGGATAAGTAAATAGAATTCACAATAAAGATCTGTCGGTCTTGAGTAAGCAAACACAAAATCAATGGACCATAGTGACCGTCGGGGGATTTTCTGATCTGATGGAACAAACAAGGATAAGTAAATAGAATTCACAATAATGATCTGTCGGTCTTGAGTAAGCAAACACACAATCCATGGACCATAGTGACCGTCGGGGGATTTTCTGATCTGATGGAACAAACAAGGATAAGTAAATAGAATTCACAATAAAGATCTGTCTGTCTCGAGTAAGCAAACTCCCAATCCATGGACCATAGTGACCGTTGGGAATTTAATGATCTGATGGAACAAACAAGGATAAGTAAATAGAATTCACAATAAAGATCTGTCTGTCTCGAGTAAGCAAACTCCCAATCCATGGATCATAGTGACCGTCGGGGGATTTTCTGATCTGATGGAACAAACAAGGATATGTAAATAGAATTCACAATAAAGATCTGTCTGTCTCGAGTAAGCAAACACACAATCCATGGACCATAGTGACCGTCGGGGGATTTTCTGATCTGATGGAACAAACAAGGATAAGTAAATAGAATTCACAATAATGATCTGTCGGTCTTGAGGAAGCAAACACCCAATCCATGGACCATAGTGACCGTCAGGGGATTTTCTGATCTGATGGAACAAACAAGGATAAGTAAATAGAATTCACAATAAAGATCTGTCGGTCTCGAGGAAGCAAACACCCAATCCATGGACCATAGTGACCGTCGGGGGATTTTCTGATCTGATGGAACAAACAAGGATAAGTAAATAGAATTCACAATAAAGATCTGTCGGTCTTGAGGAAGCAAACACCCAATCCATGGACCATAGTGACCGTCGGGGGATTTTCTGATCTGATGGAACAAACAAGGATAAGTAAATAGAATTCACAATAAAGATCTGTCGGTCTTGAGTAAGCAAACACACAATCCATGGACCATAGTAACCGTTGGGAATTTAATGATATGATGGAACAAACAAGGATAAGTAAATAGAATTCACAATAAAGATCTGTCTGTCTCTAGTAAGCAAACTCCCAATCCATGGACCATAGTAACCGTTGGGAATTTAATGATCTGATGGAACAAACAAGGATAAGTAGATAGAATTCACAATAAAGATCTGTCTGTCTCGAGTAAGCAAACTCCCAATCCATGGATCATAGTGACCGTCGGGGGATTTTCTGATCTGATGGAACAAACAAGGATAAGTAAATAGAATTCACAATAAAGATCTGTCGGTCTTGAGTAAGCAAACACACAATCAATGTACCATAGTGACCGTCGGGGGATTTTCTGATCTGATGGAACAAACAAGGATAAGTAAATAGAATTCACAATAAAGATCTGTCGGTCTTGAGTAAGCAAACACACAATCCATGGACCATAGTGACCGTCGGGGGATTTTCTGATCTGATGGAACAAACAAGGATAAGTAAATAGAATTCACAATAAAGATCTGTCTGTCTCGAGTAAGCAAACTCCCAATCCATGGACCATAGTGACCGTCGGGGGATTTTCTGATCTGATGGAACAAACAAGGATAAGTAAATAGAATTCACAATAAAGATCTGTCTATCTCGAGTAAGCAAACTCCCAATCCATGGATCATAGTGACCGTCGGGGGATTTTCTGATCTGATGGAACAAACAAGGATAAGTAAATAGAATTCACAATAAAGATATGTCGGTCTTGAGTAAGCAAACTCCCAATCCATGGACCATAATGACCGTTGGGAATTTAATGATCTGATGGAACAAACAAGGATTAGTAAATAGAATTCACAATAAAGATCTGTCTGTCTCGAGTAAGCAAACTCCCAATCCATGGATCATAGTGACCGTCGGAGGATTTACTGATCTGATGGAACAAACAAGGATAAGTAAATAGAATTCACAATAAAGATCTGTCTGTCTCGAGTAAGCAAACTCCCAATCCATGGATCATAGTGACCGTCGGGAATTTAATGATCTGATGGAACAAACAAGGATAAGTAAATAGAATTCACAATAAAGATCTGTCGGTCTCGAGTAAGCAAACTCCCAATCCATGGACCATAGTGACCGTTGGGAATTTAATGATCTGATGGAACAAACAAGGATAAGTAAATAGAATTCACAATAAAGATCTGTCGGTCTTGAGTAAGCAAACACACAATCCATGGACCATAGTGACCGTCGGGGGATTTTCTGATCTGATGGAACAAACAAGGATAAGTAAATAGAATTCACAATAAAGATCTGTCGGTCTCGAGTAAGCAAACTCCCAATCCATGGACCATAGTGACCGTTGGGAATTTAATGATCTGATGGAACAAACAAGGATAAGTAAATAGAATTCACAATAAAGATCTGTCGGTCTTGAGTAAGCAAACTCCCAATCCATGGATCATAGTGACCGTTGGGAATTTAATGATCTGATGGAACAAACAAGGATAAGTAAATAGAATTCACAATATAGATCTGTCGGTCTCCAGTAAGCAAACTCAAAATCCATGGACCATAGTGACCGTTGGGAATTTAATGATCTGATGGAACAAACAAGGATAAGTAAATAGAATTCACAATAAACATCTGTCGGTCTTGAGTAAGCAAACTCCCAATCCATGGATCATAGTGACCGTTGGGAATTTAATGATCTGATGGAACAAACAAGGATAAGTAAATAGAATTCACAATAAAGATCTGTCGGTCTTGAGTAAGCAAACTCCCAATCCATGGATCATAGTGACCGTTGGGAATTTAATGATCTGATGGAACAAACAAGGATAAGTAAATAGAATTCACAATATAGATCTGTCTGTCTCGAGTAAGCAAACTCCCAATCCATGGATCATAGTGACCGTCGGGGGATTTTCTGATCTGATGGAACAAACAAGGATAAGTAAATAGAATTCACAATAAAGATCTGTCGGTCTTGAGTAAGCAAACACACAATCCATGGACCATAGTGACCGTCGGGGGATTTTCTGATCTGATGGAACAAACAAGGATAAGTAAATAGAATTCACAATAAAGATCTGTCTGTCTCGACTAAGCAAACTCCCAATCCATGGACCATAGTGACCGTCGGGGGATTTTCTGATCTGATGGAACAAACAAGGATAAGTAAATAGAATTCACAATAAAGATCTGTCTATCTCGAGTAAGCAAACTCCCAATCCATGGATCATAGTGACCGTCGGGGGATTTTCTGATCTGATGGAACAAACAAGGATAAGTAAATAGAATTCACAATAAAGATATGTCGGTCTTGAGTAAGCAAACTCCCAATCAATTGACCATAATGACCGTTGGGAATTTAATGATCTGATGGAACAAACAAGGATAAGTAAATAGAATTCACAATAAAGATCTGTCTGTCTCGAGTAAGCAAACTCCCAATCCATGGATCATAGTGACCGTCGGAGGATTTACTGATCTGATGGAACAAACATGGATAAGTAAATAGAATTCACAATAAAGATCTGTCTGTCTCGAGTAAGCAAACTCCCAATCCATGGATCATAGTGACCGTCGGGAATTTAATGATCTGATGGAACAAACAAGGATAAGTAAATAGAATTCACAATAAAGATCTGTCGGTCTCGAGTAAGCAAACTCCCAATCCATGGACCATAGTGACCGTTGGGAATTTAATGATCTGATGGAACAAACAAGGATAAGTAAATAGAATTCACAATAAAGATCTGTCGGTCTTGAGTAAGCAAACACACAATCCATGGACCATAGTGACCGTCGGGGGATTTTCTGATCTGATGGAACAAACAAGGATAAGTAAATAGAATTCACAATAAAGATCTGTCTGTCTCGAGTAAGCAAACTCCCAATCCATGGACCATAGTGACCGTTGGGAATTTAATGATCTGATGGAACAAACAAGGATAAGTAAATAGAATTCACAATAAAGATCTGTCTGTCTCGAGTAAGCAAACTCCCAATCCATGGATCATAGTGACCGTCGGGGGATTTTCTGATCTGATGGAACAAACAAGGATAAGTAAATAGAATTCACAATAAAGATCTGTCTGTCTCGAGTAAGCAAACACACAATCCATGGACCATAGTGACCGTCTGGGGATTTTCTGATCTGATGGAACAAACAAGGATAAGTAAATAGAATTCAAAATAAAGATCTGTCGGTCTTGAGGAAGCAAACACCCAATCCATGGACTATAGTGACCGTCGGGGGATTTTCTGATCTGATGGAACAAACAAGGATAAGTAAATAGAATTCACAATAAAGATCTGTCGGTCTCGAGGAAGCAAACACCCAATCCGTGGACCATAGTGACCGTCGGGGGATTTTCTGATCTGATGGAACAAACAAGGATAAGTAAATAGAATTCACAATAAAGATCTGTCGGTCTTGAGGAAGCAAACACCCAATCCATGGACCATAGTGACCGTCGGGGGATTTTCTGATCTGATGCAACAAACAAGGATAAGTAAATAGAATTCACAATAAAGATCTGTCGGTCTTGAGTAAGCAAACACACAATCCATGGACCATAGTAACCGTTGGGAATTTAATGATCTGATGGAACAAACAAGGATAAGTAAATAGAATTCACAATAAAGATCTGTCTGTCTCGAGTAAGCAAACTCCCAATCCATGGATCATAGTGACCGTCGGGGGATTTTCTGATCTGATGGAACAAACAAGGATAAGTAAATAGAATTCACAATAAAGATCTGTCGGTCTTGAGTAAGCAAACACACAATCAATGGACCATAGTGACCGTCGGGGGATTTTCTGATCTGATGGAACAAACAAGGATAAGTAAATAGAATTCACAATAAAGATCTGTCGGTCTTGAGTAAGCAAACACACAATCCATGGACCATAGTGACCGTCGGGGGATTTTCTGATCTGATGGAACAAACAAGGATAAGTAAATAGAATTCACAATAAAGATCTGTCTGTCTCGAGTAAGCAAACTCCCAATCCATAGACAATAGTGACCGTCGGAGGATTTACTGATCTGATGGAACAAACAAGGATAAGTAAATAGAATTCACAATAAAGATCTGTCTGTCTCGAGTAAGCAAACTCCCAATCCATGGATCATAGTGACCGTCGGGAATTTAATGATCTGATGGAACAAACAAGGATAAGTAAATAGAATTCACAATAAAGATCTGTCGGTCTCGAGTAAGCAAACTCCCAATCAATGGACCATAGTGACCGTTGGGAATTTAATGATCTGATGGAACAAACAAGGATAAGTAAATAGAATTCACAATAAAGATCTGTCGGTCTTGAGTAAGCAAACACACAATCCATGGACCATAGTGACCGTCGGGGGATTTTCTGATCTGATGGAACAAACAAGGATAAGTAAATAGAATTCACAATAAAGATCTGTCGGTCTTGAGGAAGCAAACACCCAATCCATGGACCATAGTGACCGTCGGGGGATTTTCTGATCTGATGGAACAAACAAGGATAAGTAAATAGAATTCACAATAAAGATCTGTCGGTCTCGAGTAAGCAAACTCCCAATCCATGGACCATAGTGACCGTTGGGAATTTAATGATCTGATGGAACAAACAAGGATAAGTAAATAGAATTCACAATAAAGATCTGTCGGTCTTGAGTAAGCAAACTCCCAATCCATGGATCATAGTGACCGTTGGGAATTTAATGATCTGATGGAACAAACAAGGATAAGTAAATAGAATTCACAATAAAGATCTGTCGGTCTCGAGTAAGCAAACTCCCAATCCATGGACCATAGTGACCGTTGGGAATTTAATGATCTGATGGAACAAACAAGGATAAGTAAATAGAATTCACAATAAAGATCTGTCGGTCTTGAGTAAGCAAACACACAATCCATGGACCATAGTGACCGTCGGGGGATTTTCTGATCTGATGGAACAAACAAGGATAAGTAAATAGAATTCACAATAAAGATATGTCGGTCTTGAGTAAGAAACTCCCAATCCATGGACCATAATGACCGTTGGGAATTTAATGATCTGATGGAACAAACAAGGATAAGTAAATAGAATTCACAATAAAGATCTGTCTGTCTCGAGTAAGCAAACTCCCAATCCATGGATCATAGTGACCGTCGGAGGATTTACTGATCTGATGGAACAAACAAGGATAAGTAAATAGAATTCACAATAAAGATCTGTCTGTCTCGAGTAAGCAAACTCCCAATCCATGGATCATAGTGACCGTCGGGAATTTAATGATCTGATGGAACAAACAAGGATAAGTAAATAGAATTCACAATAAAGATCTGTCGGTCTCGAGTAAGCAAACTCCCAATCCATGGACCATAGTGACCGTTGGGAATTTAATGATCTGATGGAACAAACAAGGATAAGTAAATAGAATTCACAATAAAGATCTGTCGGTCTTGAGTAAGCAAACACACAATCCATGGACCATAGTGACCGTCGGGGGATTTTCTGATCTGATGGAACAAACAAGGATAAGTAAATATAATTCACAATAAAGATCTGTTGGTCTTGAGGAAGCAAACACAAAATCCATGGACCATAGTGACCGTCGGGGGATTTTCTGATCTGATGGAACAAACAAGGATAAGTAAATAGAATTCACAATAAAGATCTGTCGGTCTCGAGTAAGCAAACTCCCAATCCATGGACCATAGTGTCCGTTGGGAATTTAATGATCTGATGGAACAAACAAGGATAAGTAAATAGAATTCACAATAAAGATCTGTCGGTCTTGAGTAAGCAAACTCCCAATCCATGGATCATAGTGACCGTTGGGAATTTAATGATCTGATGGAACAAACAAGGATAAGTAAATAGAATTCACAATAAAGATCTGTCGGTCTCGAGTAAGCAAACTCCCAATCCATGGACCATAGTGACCGTTGGGAATTTAATGATCTGATGGAACAAACAAGGATAAGTAAATAGAATTCACAATAAAGATCTGTCGGTCTTGAGTAAGCAAACACACAATCCATGGACCATAGTGACCGTCGGGGGATTTTCTGATCTGATGGAACAAACAAGGATAAGTAAATAGAATTCACAATAAAGATCTGTCGGTCTTGAGTAAGCAAACACAGAATCCATGGACCATAGTGACCGTTGGGAATTTAATGATCTGATGGAACAAACAAGGATAAGTAAATAGAATTCACAATAAAGATCTGTCGGTCTTGAGTAAGCAAACACACAATCCATGGACCATAGTGACCGTCGGGGGATTTTCTGATCTGATTGAACAAACAAGGATAAGTAAATAGAATTCACAATAAAGATCTGTCGGTCTTGAGGAAGCAAACACCCAATCCATGGACCATAGTGACCGTCGGGGGATTTTCTGATCTGATGGAACAAACAAGGATAAGTAAATAGAATTCACAATAAAGATCTGTCGGTCTCGAGTAAGCAAACTCCCAATCCATGGACCATAGTGACCGTTGGGAATTTAATGATCTGATGGAACAAACAAGGATAAGTAAATAGAATTCACAATAAAGATCTGTCGGTCTTGAGTAAGCAAACTCCCAATCCATGGATCATAGTGACAGTTGGGAATTTAATGATCTGATGGAACAAACAAGGATAAGTAAATAGAATTCACAATAAAGATCTGTCGGTCTCGAGTAAGCAAACACACAATCCATGGACCATAGTGACCGTTGGGGGATTTTCTGATCTGATGGAACAAACAAGGATAAGTAAATAGAATTCACAATAAAGATCTGTCGGTCTTGAGTAAGCAAACACACAATCCATGGACCATAGTGACCGTCGGGGGATTTTCTGATCTGATGGAACAAACAAGGATAAGTAAATAGAATTCACAATAAAGATCTGTCGGTCTTGAGGAAGCAAACACCCAATCCATGGACCATAGTGACCGTCGGGGGATTTTCTGATCTGATGGAACAAACAAGGATAAGTAAATAGAATTCACAATAAAGATCTGTCGGTCTCGAGGAAGCAAACACCCAATCCATGGACCATAGTGACCGTCGGGGGATTTTCTGATCTGATGGAACAAACAAGGATAAGTAAATAGAATTCACAATAAAGATCTGTCTGTCTCGAGTAAGCAAACTCCCAATCCATGGACCATAGTAACCGTTGGGAATTTAATGATCTGATGGAACAAACAAGGATAAGTAAATAGAATTCATAATAAAGATCTGTCTGTCTCGAGTAAGCAAACACCAAAACCATGGACCTTAGTGACCGTTGGGAATTTAATGATCTGATGGAACAAACAAGGATAAGTAAATAGAATTCATAATGAAGATCTGTCTGTCTCGAGTAAGCAAACTCCCAATCCATGGACCATAGTAACCGTTGGGAATTTAATGATCTGATGGAACAAACAAGGATAAGTAAATAGAATTCATAATAAAGATCTGTCTGTCTCGAGTAAGCAAACTCCCAATCCATGGACCATAGTGACCGTCGGGGGATTTTCTGATCTGATAGAACAAACAAGGATAAGTAAATAGAATTCACAATAATGATCTGTCGGTCTTGAGGAAGCAAACACCCAATCCATGGACCATAGTGACCGTCGGGGGATTTTCTGATCTGATGGAACAAACAAGGATAAGTAAATAGAATTCATAATAAAGATCTGTCTGTCTCGAGTAAGCAAACTCCCAATCCATGGACCATAGTAACCGTTGGGAATTTAATGATCTGATGGAACAAACAAGGATAAGTAAATAGAATTCACAATAAAGATCTGTCTGTCTCGAGTAAGCAAACTCCCAATCCATGGATCATAGTGACCGTCGGGGGATTTTCTGATCTGATGGAACAAACAAGGATAAGTAAATAGAATTCACAATAAAGATCTGTCGGTCTTGAGTAAGCAAACACACAATCAATGGACCATAGTGACCGTCGGGGGATTTTCTGATCTGATGGAACAAACAAGGATAAGTAAATAGAATTCACAATAAAGATCTGTCGGTCTTGAGTAAGCAAACACACAATCCATGGACCATAGTGACCGTCGGGGGATTTTCTGATCTGATGGAACAAACAAGGATAAGTAAATAGAATTCACAATAAAGATCTGTCTGTCTCGAGTAAGCAAACTCCCAATCCATGGATCATAGTGACCGTCGGGGGATTTTCTGATCTGATGGAACAAACAAGGATAAGTAAATAGAATTCACAATAAAGATCTGTCTGTCTCGAGTAAGCAAACACACAATCCATGGACCATAGTGACCGTCGGGGGATTTTCTGATCTGATGGAACAAACAAGGATAAGTAAATAGAATTCACAATAAAGATCTGTCTGTCTCGAGTAAGCAAACTCCCAATCCATGGATCATAGTGACCGTCGGGGGATTTTCTGATCTGATGGAACAAACATGGATAAGCAAATAGAATTCACAATAAAGATCTGTCTATCTCGAGTAAGCAAACTCCCAATCCATGGATCATAGTGACCGTCGGGGGATTTTCTGATCTGATGGAACAAACAAGGATAAGTAAATAGAATTCACAATAAAGATCTGTCGGTCTTGAGTAAGCAAACTCCCAATCCATGGACCATAATGACCGTTGGGAATTTAATGATCTGATGGAACAAACAAGGATAAGTAAATAGAATTCACAATAAAGATCTGTCTGTCTCGAGTAAGCAAACTCCCAATCCATGGATCATAGTGACCGTCGGGGGATTTTCTGATCTGATGGAACAAACAAGGATAAGTAAATAGAATTCACAATAAAGATCTGTCTGTCTCGAGTAAGCAAACTCCCAATCCATGGATCATAGTGACCGTCGGGAATTTAATGATCTGATGGAACAAACAAGGATAAGTAAATAGAATTCACAATAAAGATCTGTCGGTCTCGAGTAAGCAAACTCCCAATCCATGGACCATAGTGACCGTTGGGAATTTAATGATCTGATGGAACAAACAAGGATAAGTAAATAGAATTCACAATAAAGATCTGTCGGTCTTGAGTAAGCAAACACACAATCCATGGACCATAGTGACCGTCGGGGGATTTTCTGATCTGATGGAACAAACAAGGATAAGTAAATAGAATTCACAATAAAGATCTGTCGGTCTTGAGTAAGCAAACACACAATCCATGGACCATAGTGACCGTTGGGAATTTAATGATCTGATGGAACAAACAAGGATAAGTAAATAGAATTCACAATAAAGATCTGTCTGTCTCGAGTAAGCAAACACACAATCCATGGACCATAGTGACCGTTGGGAATTTAATGATCTGATGGAACAAACAAGGATATGTAAATAGAATTCACAATAAAGATCTGTCGGTCTTGAGTAAGCAAACACACAATCCATGGACCATAGTGACCGTTGGGAATTTAGTGATCTGATGGAACAAACAAGGATAAGTAAATAGAATTCACAATAAAGATCTGTCTGTCTCGAGTAAGCAAACTCCCAATCCATGGATCATCGCGACCGTCGGGGGATTTTCTGATCTGATGGAACAAACAAGGATAAGTAAATAGAAATCACAATAAAGATCTGTCGGTCTTGAGTAAGCAAACACACAATCCATGGATCATAGTGACCGTCGGGGGATTTTCTGATCTGATGGAACAAACAAGGATAAGTAAATAGAATTCACAATAAAGATCTGTCGGTCTTGAATAAGCAAACACACAATCCATGGACCATAGTGACCGTTGGGAATTTAATGATCTGATGGAACAAACAAGGATAAGTAAATAGAATTCACAATAAAGATCTGTCGGTCTTGAGTAAGCAAACACCAAATCCATGGACCATAGTGACCGTTGGGAATTTAATGATCTGATCTAACAAACAAGGACAAGTAAAATTAATTCACAATAAAGATCTGTCGGTCTTGAGTAAGCAAACACACATTCCATGGACCATAGTGACCGTTGGGAATTTAATGATCTGATCTAACAAACAAGGACAAGTAAAATTAATTCACAATAAAGATCTGTCGGTCTTGAGTAAGCAAACTCCCAATCCATGGACCATAGTGACCGTTGGGAATTTAATGATCTGATGGAACAAACAAGGACAAGTAAAATTAATTCACAATAAAGATCTGTCGGTCTTGAGTAAGCAAAAACCCAATCCATGGACCATAGTGACCGTTGGGAATTTAATGATCTGATGGAACAAACAAATACAAGTAAAAATAATTCACAATAAAGAGCTGTCGGTCTTGAGTAAGCAAACTCCCAATCCATGGACCATAGTAACCGTTGGGAATTTAATGATCTGATGGAACAAACAAGGATAAGTAAATAGAATTCACAATAAAGATCTGTCTGTCTCGAGTAAGCAAACTCCCAATCCATGGATCATAGTGACCGTCGGGGGATTTTCTGAACTGATGGAACAAACAAGGACAAGTAAAATTAATTCACAATAAAGATCTGTCGGTCTTGAGGAAGCAAACACCCAATCCATGGACCATAGTGACCGTTGGGAATTTAATGATCTGATGGTACAAACAAGGACAAGTAAAATTAATTCACAATAAAGATCTGTCGGTCTTGAGTAAGCAAACACCCAATCCATGGACCATAGTGACCGTTGGGAATTTAATGATCTGATCTAACAAACAAGGACAAGTAAAATGAATTCACAATAAAGCTCTGTCGGTCTTGAGTAAGCAAACACACATTCCATGGACCATAGTGACCGTCGGGGGATTTCATGATCTGATGGAACAAACAAGGACAAGTAAAATTAATTCACAATAAAGATCTGTCGGTCTTGAGTAAGCAAACGCACAATCCATGGAACATAGTGACCGTCTTGGGATTTCATGATCTGATGGAACAAACAAGGACAAGTAAAATGAATTCACAATAAAGATCTGTCGGTCTTGAGTAAGCAAACACACAATCCATGGAACATAGTGACCGTCGGGGGATTTCATGATCTGATGGAACAAACAAGGACAAGTAAAATTAATTCACAATAAAGATCTGTCGGTCTTGAGTAAGCAAACACACAATCCATGGAACATAGTGACCGTCGGGGGATTTCATGATCTGATGGAACAAACAAGGACAAGTAAAATTAATTCACAATAAAGATCTGTCTGTCTCGAGTAAGCAAACACACAATCAATGGACCATAGTTACCGTTGGGAATTTAATGATCTGATGGAACAAACAAGGACAAGTAAAATTAATTCACAATAAAGATCTGTCTGTCTCGAGTAAGCAAACACACAATCCATGGACCATAGTGACCGTTGGGAATTTAATGATCTGATGGAACAAACAAGGAGAAGTAAAATTAATTCACAATAAAGATCAGTCGGTCTTGAGTAAGCAAACACACAATCCATGGACCATAGTGACCGTTGGGAATTTAATGATCTGATCTAACAAACAAGGACAAGTAAAATTAATTCACAATAAAGATCTGTCGGTCTTGAGTAAGCAAACACACAATCCATGGACCATAGTGACCGTTGGGAATTTAATGATCTGATGGAACAAACAAGGACAAGTAAAATTAATTCACAATAAAGATCTGTCGGTCTTGAGTAAGCAAACACACAATCCATGGACCATAGTGACCGTCGGGAATTTAATGATCTGATGGAACAAACAAGGAGTAGTAAAATTAATTCACAATAAAGATCTGTCTGTCTCGAGTAAGCAAACACACAATCCATGGACCATAGTGACCGTTGGGAATTTAATGATCTGATGGAACAAACAAGGACAAGTAAAATTAATTCACAATAAAGATCTGTCGGTCTGGAGTAAGCAAACACACAATCCATGGACCATAGTGACCGTCGGGAATTTAATGATCTGATGGAACAAACAAGGACAAGTAAAATTAATTCACAATAAAGATCTGTCGGTCTTGAGTAAGCAAACACACAATCCATGGACCATAGTGACCGTCGGGAATTTAATGATCTGATGGAACAAACAAGGACAAGTAAAATTAATTCACAATAAAGATCTGTCGGTCTTGAGGAAGCAAACTCCCAATCCATGGACCATAGTGACCGTTGGGAATTTAATGATCTGATCTAACAAACAAGGACAAGTAAAATTAATTCACAATAAAGATCTGTCGGTCTTGAGTAAGCAAACACCCAATCCATGGACCATAGTGACCGTTGGGAATTTAATGATATGATGGAACAAACAAAGACAAGTAAAATTAATTCACAATAAAGATCTGTCTGTCTCGAGTAAGCAAACA
Organism: Prosapia bicincta; assembly: GCA_036971475.1. NCBI lineage: Eukaryota > Metazoa > Arthropoda > Insecta > Hemiptera > Cercopidae > Prosapia > Prosapia bicincta. The sequence goes on along the minus strand of JBAIZL010000036.1, from coordinate 563,327 downwards.
CACTATCCATGGACCATAGTGACCGTTGGGAATTTAATGATCTGATGGAACAAGCAAGGACAAGTAAAATTAATTCACAATAAAGATCTGTCGGTCTTGAGTAAGCAAACACCCAATCCATGGACCATAGTGACCGTTGGGAATTTAATGATCTGATGGAACAAACAAGGACAAGTAAAATTAATTCACAATAAAGATCTGTCTGTCTCGAGTAAGCAAACACACAAACCATGGACCATAGTGACCGTTGGGGATTTAAAGATCTGATGGAACAAACAGGGACAAGTAAAATTAATTCACAATAATGATCTGTCGGTCTTGAGGAAGCAAACACCCAATCCATGGACCATAGTGACCGTTGGGAATTTAATGATCTGATGGAACTAACAAGGACAAGTAAAATTAATTCACAATAAAGATCTGTCGGTCTTGAGTAAGCAAACACACAATCCATGGACCATAGTGACCGTTGGGAATTTAATGATCTGATGGAACAAACAAGGAGAAGTAAAATTAATTCACAATAAAGATCTGTCGGTCTTGAGTAAGCAAACACACAATTCATCGACCATAGTGACCTTTGGGAATTTAATGATCTGATCTAACAAACAAGGACAAGTAAAATAATTTCACAATAAAGATCTGTCGGTCTTGAGTAAGCAAACACACAATCCATGGACCATAGTGACCGTTGGGAATTTTATGATCTGATGGAACAAACAAGTACAAGTAAAATGAATTCACAATTAAGATCTGTCTGTCTCGAGTAAGCAAACACACAATCCATGGACCATAGTGACCGTTGGGAATTTAATGATCTGATGGAACAAACAAGGAGAAGTAAAATTAATTCACAATAAAGATCTGTCGGTCTTGAGTAAGCAAACACACAATCCATGGACCATAGTGACCGTTGGGAATTTAATGATCTGATGGAATAAACAAGGAGAAGTAAAATTAATTCACAATAAAGATCTGTCGGTCTTGAGTAAGCAATCACCCAATCCATGGACCATAGTGACCGTTGGGAATTTAATGATCTGATCTAACAAACAAGGACAAATAAAAATTATTTCACAATAAAGATCTGTCGGTCTTGAGTAAGCAAACACACAATCCATGGACCATAGTGACCGTTGGGAATTTAATGATCTGATGGAACAAACAAGGACAAGTAAAATTAATTCACAATAAAGATCTGTCGGTCTTGAGTAAGCAAACACACAATCCATGGACCATAGTGACCGTCGGGAATTTAATGATCTGATGGAACAAACAAGGAGAAGTAAAATTAATTCACAATAAAGATCTGTCTGTCTCGAGTAAGCAAACACACAATCCATGGACCATAGTGACCGTTGGGAATTTAATGATCTGATGGAACAAACAAGGACAAGTAAAATTAATTCACAATAAAGATCTGTCGGTCTGGAGTAAGCAAACACACAATCCATGGACCATAGTGACCGTCGGGAATTTAATGATCTGATGGAACAAACAAGGACAAGTAAAATTAATTCACAATAAAGATCTGTCGGTCTTGAGTAAGCAAACACACAATCCATGGACCATAGTGACCGTCGGGAATTTAATGATCTGATGGTACAAACAAGGACAAGTAAAATTAATTCACAATAAAGATCTGTCGGTCTTGAGGAAGCAAACTCCCAATCCATGGACCATAGTGACCGTCGGGGGATTTCATGATCTGATCTAACAAACAAGGACAAGTAAAATTAATTCACAATAAAGCTCTGTCGGTCTTGAGTAAGCAAACACACAATCCATGGACCATAGTGACCGTTGGGAATTTAATGATCTGATCTAACAAACAAGGACAAGTAAAATTAATTCACAATAAAGCTCTGTCGGTCTTGAGTAAGCAAACACACAATCTATGGACCATAGTGACCGTTGGGAATTTAATGATCTGATCTAACAAACAAGGACAAGTAAAATTAATTCACAATAAAGATCTGTCGGTCTTGAGTAAGCAAACACACAATCCATGGACCATAGTGACCGTTGGGAATTTAATGATCTGATCTAACAAACAAGGACAAGTAAAATTAATTCACAATAAAGATCTGTCGGTCTTGAGTAAGCAAACGCCCAATCCATGGACCATAGTGACCGTTGGAAATTTAATGATCTGATGGAACAAACAAGGACAAGTAAAATTAATTCACAATAGAGATCTGTGTGTCTCGAGTAAGCAAACACACTATCCATGGACCATAGTGACCGATGGGAATTTAATGATCTGATGGAACAAGCAAGGACAAGTAAAATTAATTCACAATAAAGATCTGTCGGTCTTGAGTAAGCAAACACCCAATCCATGGACCATAGTGACCGTTGGGAATTTAATGATCTGATGGAACAAACAAGGACAAGTAAAATTAATTCACAATAAAGATCTGTCTGTCTCGAGTAAGCAAACACACAATCCATGGACCATAGTGACCGTTGGGGATTTAATGATCTGATGGTACAAACAAGGACAAGTAAAATTAATTCACAATAAAGCTCTGTCGGTCTTGAGTAAGCAAACACACAATCCATGGACCATAGTGACCGTTGGGAATTTAATGATCTGATCTAACAAACAAGGACAAGTAAAATTAATTCACAATAAAGATCTGTCGGTCTTGAGTAAGCAAACACACAATCCATGGACCATAGTGACCGTTGGGAATTTAATGATCTGATCTAACAAACAAGGACAAGTAAAATTAATTCACAATAAAGATCTGTCGGTCTTGAGTAAGCAAACACCCAATCCATGGACCATAGTGACCGTTGGGAATTTAATGATCTGATGGAACAAACAAGGACAAGTAAAATTAATTCACAATAAAGATCTGTGTGTCTCGAGTAAGCAAACACACTATCCATGGACCATAGTGACCGATGGGAATTTAATGATCTGATGGAACAAGCAAGGACAAGTAAAATTAATTCACAATAAAGATCTGTCGGTCTTGAGTAAGCAAACACCCAATCCATGGACCATAGTGACCGTTGGGAATTTAATGATCTGATGGAACAAACAAGGACAAGTAAAATTAATTCACAATAAAGATCTGTCTGTCTCGAGTAAGCAAACACACAATCCATGGACCATAGTGACCGTTGGGGATTTAAAGATCTGATGGAACAAACAGGGACAAGTAAAATTAATTCACAATAATGATCTGTCGGTCTTGAGGAAGCAAACACCCAATCCATGGACCATAGTGACCGTTGGGAATTTAATGATCTGATGGAACAAACAAGGACAAGTAAAATTAATTCACAATAAAGATCTGTCGGTCTTGAGTAAGCAAACACACAATCCATGGCCCATAGTGACCGTTGGGAATTTAATGATCTGATGGAACAAACAAGGAGAAGTAAAATTAATTCACAATAAAGATCTGTCGGTCTTGAGTAAGCAAACACACAATCCATGGACCATAGTGACCGTTGGGAATTTAATGATCTGATGGAACAAACAAGGAGAAGTAAAATTAATTCACAATAAAGATCTGTCGGTCTTGAGTAAGCAAACACCCAATCCATGGACCATAGTGACCGTTGGGAATTTAATGATCTGATCTAACAAACAAGGACAAGTAAAATTAATTCACAATAAAGATCTGTCGGTCTTGAGTAGGCAAACACACAATCCATGGACCATAGTGACCGTTGGGAATTTAATGATCTGATGGAACAAACAAGGAGAAGTAAAATTAATTCACAATAAAGATCTGTCGGTCTTGAGTAAGCAAACACACAATTCATCGACCATAGTGACCGTTGGGAATTTAATGATCTGATCTAACAAACAAGGACAAGTAAAATAATTTCACAATAAAGATCTGTCGGTCTTGAGTAAGCAAACACACAATCCATGGACCATAGTGACCGTTGGGAATTTATTGATCTGATGGAACAAACAAGTACAAGTAAAATGAATTCACAATTAAGATCTGTCTGTCTCGAGTAAGCAAACACACAATCCATGGACCATAGTGACCGTTGGGAATTTAATGATCTGATGGAACAAACAAGGAGAAGTAAAATTAATTCACAATAAAGATCTGTCGGTCTTGAGTAAGCAAACACACAATCCATGGACCATAGTGACCGTTGGGAATTTAATGATCTGATGGAATAAACAAGGAGAAGTAAAATTAATTCACAATAAAGATCTGTCGGTCTTGAGTAAGCAATCACCCAATCCATGGACCATAGTGACCGTTGGGAATTTAATGATCTGATCTAACAAACAAGGACAAGTAAAATTATTTCACAATAAAGATCTGTCGGTCTTGAGTAGGCAAACACACAATCCATGGACCATAGTGACCGTTGGGAATTTAATGATCTGATGGAACAATAAAGGACAAGTAAAATTAATTCACAATAAAGATCTATTGGTCTTGAGTAAGCAAACACACATTCCATGGACCATAGTGACCGTTGGGAATTTAATGATCTGATGGAACAAACAAGGACAAGTAAAATTAATTCACAATAAAGATCTGTCGGTCTTGAGTAAGCAAACACACAATCCATGGACCATAGTGACCGTTGGGAATTTAATGATCTGATGGAACAAACAAGGACAAGTAAAATTAATTCACAATAAAGATCTGTCGGTCTTGAGTAAGCAAACACACAATCCATGGACCATAGTGACCGTTGGGAATTTAATGATCTGATCTAACAAACAAGGACAAGTAAAATTAATTCACAATAAAGATCTGTCGGTCTTGAGGAAGCAAACACCCAATCCATGGACCATAGCGACCGTTGGGAATTAATGATCTGATGGAACAAACAAGGACAAGTAAAATTAATTCACAATAAAGATCTGTCGGTCTTGAGTAAGCAAACACACATTCCATGGACCTTAGTGACCGTTGGTAATTTAATGATCTGATGGAACAAACAAGGACAAGTAAAATTAATTCACAATAAAGATCTGTCGGTCTTGAGTAGGCAAACACCCAATCCATGGACCATAGCGACCGTTGGGAATTTAATGATCTGATGGAACAAACAAGGAGAAGTAAAATTAATTCACAATAAAGATCTGTCGGTCTTGAGTAAGCAAACACACAATCCATGGACCATAGTGACCGTTGGGAATTTAATGATCTGATCTAACAAACAAGGACAAGTAAAATTAATTCACAATAAAGATCTGTCGGTCTTGAGTAGGCAAACACACAATCCATGGGCCATAGTGACCGTTGGGAATTTAATGATCTGATGGAACAAACAAGGACAAGTAAAATTAATTCACAATAAAGATCTATCGGTCTTGAGTAAACAAACACACATTCCATGGACCATAGTGACCGTTGGGAATTTAATGATCTGATGGAACAAACAAGGACAAGTAAAATTAATTCACAATAAAGATCTGTCGGTCTTGAGTAAGCAAACACACATTCCATGGACCATAGTGACCGTTGGGAATTTAATGATCTGATGGAACAAACAAAGACAAGTAAAATTAATTCACAATAAAGATCTGTCGGTCTTGAGTAGGCAAACACACAATCCATGGACCATAGTGACCGTTGGGAATTTAATGATCTGATGGAACAAACAAGGAGAAGTAAAATGAATTCATAATAAAGATCTGTCGGTCTTGAGTAAGCAAACTCCCAATCCATGGACCATAGTGACCGTTGGGAATTTAATGATCTGATGGAACAAACAAGGATAAGTAAAATGAATTCATAATAAAGATCTGTCGGTCTTGAGTAAGCAAACACACAATCCATGGACCATAGTGACCGTTGGGAATTTAATGATCTGATGGAACAAACAAGGACAAGTAAAATTAATTCACAATAAAGATCTGTCGGTCTTGAGTAAGCAAACACACATTCCATGGACCATAGTGACCGTTGGGAATTTAATGATCTGATGGAACAAACAAGGACAAGTAAAATTAATTCACAATAAAGATCTGTCGGTCTTGAGTAAGCAAACACACAATCCATGGACCATAGTGACCGTTGGGAATTTAATGATCTGATCTAACAAACAAGGACAAGTAAAATTAATTCACAATAAAGATCTGTCGGTCTTGAGTAAGCAAACACACAATCCTTGGACCATAGTGACCGTCGGGGGATTTTCTGATCTGATGGAACAAACAAGGATAAGTAAAATGAATTCATAATAAAGATGTGTCTGTCTCGAGTAAGCAAACTCCCAATCCATGGACCATAGTGACCGTTGGGAATTTAATGATCTGATGGTACAAACAAGGACAAGTAAAATTAATTCACAATAAAGATCTGTCGGTCTTGAGTAGGCAAACACCCAATCCATGGACCATAGTGACCGTCGGGGGATTTTCTGATCAGATGGAACAAACAAGGACAAGTAAAATTAATTCACAATAAAGATCTGTCTGTCTCGAGTAAGCAAACTCCCAATCCATGGACCATAGTGACCGTTGGGAATTTAATGATCTGATGGAACAAACAAGGACAAGTAAAATTAATTCACAATAAAGATCTGTCGGTCTTGAGTAAGCAAACACCCAATCCATGGTCCATAGTGACCGTTGGGAATTTAATGATCTGATCTAACAAACAAGGACAAGTAAAATTAATTCACAATAAAGATCTGTCGGTCTTGAGGAAGCAAACACCCAATCCATGGACCATAGTGACCGTCGGGGGATTTTCTGATCTGATGGAACAATCAAGGACAAGTAAAATTAATTCACAATAAAGATCTGTCTGTCTCGAGTAAGCAAACACACAATCCATGGACCATAATGACCGTCGGGAATTTAATGATCTGATCTAACAAACAAGGACAAGTAAAATTAATTCACAATAAAGATCTGTCGGTCTTGAGGAAGCAAACACCCAATCCATGGACCATAGTGACCGTTGGGAATTTAATGATCTGATGGAACAAACAAGGACAAGTAAAATTAATTCACAATAAAGATCTGTCGGTCTTGAGTAAGCAAACACCCAATCCATGGACCATAATGACCGTCGGGAATTTAATGATCTGATCTAACAAACAAGGACAAGTAAAATTAATTCACAATAAAGATCTGTCGGTCTTGAGGAAGCAAACACCCAATCCATGGACCATAGTGACCGTTGGGAATTTAATGATCTGATGGAACAAACAAGGACTAGTAAAATGAATGCATAATAAAGATCTGTCTGTCTAGAGTAAGCAACCTCACAATCCATGGACCATAGTGACCGTCGGGGGATTTTCTGATCTGATGGAACAAACAAGGATAAGTAAAATGAATGCATAATATAGATCTGTCGGTCTTGAGTAAGCAAACACCCAATCCATGGACCATAGTGACCGTCGGGGGATTTTCTGATCTGATGGAGCAAACAAGGATAAGTAAATAGAATTCACAATAAAGATCTGTCTGTCTAGAGTAAGCAAACACACAATCCATGGACCATAGTGACCGTCGGGGGATTTTCTGATCTGATGGAGCAAACAAGGATAAGTAAATAGAATTCACAATAAAGATCTGTCTGTCTCGAGTAAGCAAACACCCAATCCATGGACCTTAGTGACGGTTGGGAATTTAATGATCTGATGGAACAAACAAGGATAAGTAAATTGAATTCACAATAAAGATCTGTCTGTCTCGAGTAAGCAAACTCCCAATCCATGGACCATAGTAACTGTCGGAGAATTTTATGATCTGATGGAGCAAACAAGGATAAGTAAATTGAATTAACAATAAAGATCTGTCGGTCTTGAGTAAGCAAACTCCCAATCCATGGACCATAGTAACTGTCGGAGAATTTAATGATCTGATGGAACAAACAAGGATAAGTAAATAGAATTAACAATAAAGATCTGTCGGTCTTGAGTAAGCAAACTCCCAATCCATGGACCATAGTAACTGTCGGAGAATTTTATGATCTGATGGAGCAAACAAGGATAAGTAAATTGAATTCACAATAAAAATCTGTCTGTCTCGAGTAAGCAAACTCCCAATCCATGGACCATAGTAACTGTCGGAGAATTTTATGATCTGATGGAGCAAACAAGGATAAGTAAATTGAATTAACAATAAAGATCTGTCGGTCTTGAGTAAGCAAACTCCCAATCCATGGACCATAGTAACTGTCGGAGAATTTAATGATCTGATGGAACAAACAAGGATAAGTAAATAGAATTAACAATAAAGATCTGTCGGTCTTGAGGAAGCAAACACCCAATCCATGGACCATAGCGACCGTTGGGAATTAATGATCTGATGGAACAAACAAGGACAAGTAAAATTAATTCACAATAAAGATCTGTCGGTCTTGAGTAAGCAAACACACATTCCATGGACCTTAGTGACCGTTGGTAATTTAATGATCTGATGGAACAAACAAGGACAAGTAAAATTAATTCACAATAAAGATCTGTCGGTCTTGAGTAGGCAAACACCCAATCCATGGACCATAGCGACCGTTGGGAATTTAATGATCTGATGGAACAAACAAGGAGAAGTAAAATTAATTCACAATAAAGATCTGTCGGTCTTGAGTAAGCAAACACACAATCCATGGACCATAGTGACCGTTGGGAATTTAATGATCTGATCTAACAAACAAGGACAAGTAAAATTAATTCACAATAAAGATCTGTCGGTCTTGAGTAGGCAAACACACAATCCATGGGCCATAGTGACCGTTGGGAATTTAATGATCTGATGGAACAAACAAGGACAAGTAAAATTAATTCACAATAAAGATCTATCGGTCTTGAGTAAACAAACACACATTCCATGGACCATAGTGACCGTTGGGAATTTAATGATCTGATGGAACAAACAAGGACAAGTAAAATTAATTCACAATAAAGATCTGTCGGTCTTGAGTAAGCAAACACACATTCCATGGACCATAGTGACCGTTGGGAATTTAATGATCTGATGGAACAAACAAAGACAAGTAAAATTAATTCACAATAAAGATCTGTCGGTCTTGAGTAGGCAAACACACAATCCATGGACCATAGTGACCGTTGGGAATTTAATGATCTGATGGAACAAACAAGGAGAAGTAAAATGAATTCATAATAAAGATCTGTCGGTCTTGAGTAAGCAAACTCCCAATCCATGGACCATAGTGACCGTTGGGAATTTAATGATCTGATGGAACAAACAAGGATAAGTAAAATGAATTCATAATAAAGATCTGTCGGTCTTGAGTAAGCAAACACACAATCCATGGACCATAGTGACCGTTGGGAATTTAATGATCTGATGGAACAAACAAGGACAAGTAAAATTAATTCACAATAAAGATCTGTCGGTCTTGAGTAAGCAAACACACATTCCATGGACCATAGTGACCGTTGGGAATTTAATGATCTGATGGAACAAACAAGGACAAGTAAAATTAATTCACAATAAAGATCTGTCGGTCTTGAGTAAGCAAACACACAATCCATGGACCATAGTGACCGTTGGGAATTTAATGATCTGATCTAACAAACAAGGACAAGTAAAATTAATTCACAATAAAGATCTGTCGGTCTTGAGTAAGCAAACACACAATCCTTGGACCATAGTGACCGTCGGGGGATTTTCTGATCTGATGGAACAAACAAGGATAAGTAAAATGAATTCATAATAAAGATGTGTCTGTCTCGAGTAAGCAAACTCCCAATCCATGGACCATAGTGACCGTTGGGAATTTAATGATCTGATGGTACAAACAAGGACAAGTAAAATTAATTCACAATAAAGATCTGTCGGTCTTGAGTAAGCAAACACACATTCCATGGACCATAGTGACCGTTGGGAATTTAATGATCTGATGGAACAAACAAGGACAAGTAAAATTAATTCACAATAAAGATCTGTCGGTCTTGAGTAAGCAAACACACAATCCATGGACCATAGTGACCGTTGGGAATTTAATGATCTGATCTAACAAACAAGGACAAGTAAAATTAATTCACAATAAAGATCTGTCGGTCTTGAGTAAGCAAACACACAATCCTTGGACCATAGTGACCGTCGGGGGATTTTCTGATCTGATGGAACAAACAAGGATAAGTAAAATGAATTCATAATAAAGATGTGTCTGTCTCGAGTAAGCAAACTCCCAATCCATGGACCATAGTGACCGTTGGGAATTTAATGATCTGATGGTACAAACAAGGACAAGTAAAATTAATTCACAATAAAGATCTGTCGGTCTTGAGTAGGCAAACACCCAATCCATGGACCATAGTGACCGTCGGGGGATTTTCTGATCAGATGGAACAAACAAGGACAAGTAAAATTAATTCACAATAAAGATCTGTCTGTCTCGAGTAAGCAAACTCCCAATCCATGGACCATAGTGACCGTTGGGAATTTAATGATCTGATGGAACAAACAAGGACAAGTAAAATTAATTCACAATAAAGATCTGTCGGTCTTGAGTAAGCAAACACCCAATCCATGGTCCATAGTGACCGTTGGGAATTTAATGATCTGATCTAACAAACAAGGACAAGTAAAATTAATTCACAATAAAGATCTGTCGGTCTTGAGGAAGCAAACACCCAATCCATGGACCATAGTGACCGTCGGGGGATTTTCTGATCTGATGGAACAATCAAGGACAAGTAAAATTAATTCACAATAAAGATCTGTCTGTCTCGAGTAAGCAAACACACAATCCATGGACCATAATGACCGTCGGGAATTTAATGATCTGATCTAACAAACAAGGACAAGTAAAATTAATTCACAATAAAGATCTGTCGGTCTTGAGGAAGCAAACACCCAATCCATGGACCATAGTGACCGTTGGGAATTTAATGATCTGATGGAACAAACAAGGACAAGTAAAATTAATTCACAATAAAGATCTGTCGGTCTTGAGTAAGCAAACACCCAATCCATGGACCATAATGACCGTCGGGAATTTAATGATCTGATCTAACAAACAAGGACAAGTAAAATTAATTCACAATAAAGATCTGTCGGTCTTGAGGAAGCAAACACCCAATCCATGGACCATAGTGACCGTTGGGAATTTAATGATCTGATGGAACAAACAAGGACTAGTAAAATGAATGCATAATAAAGATCTGTCTGTCTAGAGTAAGCAACCTCACAATCCATGGACCATAGTGACCGTCGGGGGATTTTCTGATCTGATGGAACAAACAAGGATAAGTAAAATGAATGCATAATATAGATCTGTCGGTCTTGAGTAAGCAAACACCCAATCCATGGACCATAGTGACCGTCGGGGGATTTTCTGATCTGATGGAGCAAACAAGGATAAGTAAATAGAATTCACAATAAAGATCTGTCTGTCTAGAGTAAGCAAACACACAATCCATGGACCATAGTGACCGTCGGGGGATTTTCTGATCTGATGGAGCAAACAAGGATAAGTAAATAGAATTCACAATAAAGATCTGTCTGTCTCGAGTAAGCAAACACCCAATCCATGGACCTTAGTGACGGTTGGGAATTTAATGATCTGATGGAACAAACAAGGATAAGTAAATTGAATTCACAATAAAGATCTGTCTGTCTCGAGTAAGCAAACTCCCAATCCATGGACCATAGTAACTGTCGGAGAATTTTATGATCTGATGGAGCAAACAAGGATAAGTAAATTGAATTAACAATAAAGATCTGTCGGTCTTGAGTAAGCAAACTCCCAATCCATGGACCATAGTAACTGTCGGAGAATTTAATGATCTGATGGAACAAACAAGGATAAGTAAATAGAATTAACAATAAAGATCTGTCGGTCTTGAGTAAGCAAACTCCCAATCCATGGACCATAGTAACTGTCGGAGAATTTTATGATCTGATGGAGCAAACAAGGATAAGTAAATTGAATTCACAATAAAAATCTGTCGGTCTTGAGGAAGCAAACACCCAATCCATGGACCATAGTAACTGTCGGAGAATTTTATGATCTGATGGAGCAAACAAGGATAAGTAAATAGAATTCACAATAAAGATCTGTCGGTCTTGAGTAAGCAAACACGCAATCCATGGACCATAGTGACCGTCGGGGGATTTTCTGATCTGATGGAGCAAACAAGGATAAGTAAATAGAATTCACAATAAAGATCTGTCGGTCTTGAGGAAGCAAACACCCAATCCATGGACCATAGTAACTGTCGGAGAATTTTATGATCTGATGGAGCAAACAAGGATAAGTAAATAGAATTCACAATAAAGATCTGTCTGTCTCGAGTAAGCAAACACCCAATCCATGGACCTTAGTGACCGTTGGGAATTTAATGATCTGATGGAACAAACAAGGATAAGTAAATAGAATTCACAATAAAGATCTGTCGGTCTTGAGGAAGCAAACACACAATCCATGGACCATAGTAACTCTCGGAGAATCTTATGATCTGATGGAGCAAACAAGGATAAGTAAATAGAATTCACAATAAAGATCTGTCGGTCTTGAGTAAGCAAACTCCCAATCCATGGACCATAGTAACTGTCGGAGAATTTTATGATCTGATGGAGCAAACAAGGATAAGTAAATTGAATTCACAATAAAGATCTGTCGGTCTTGAGGAAGCAAACACCCAATCCATGGACCATAGTGACCGTCGGGGGATTTTCTGATCTGATGGAGCAAACGAGGATAAGTAAATTGAATTCACAATAAAGATCTGTCTGTCTCGAGTAAGCAAACACCCAATCCATGGACCTTATTGACCGTTGGGAATTTAATGATCTGATGGAACAAACAAGGATAAGTAAATAGAATTCACAATAAAGATCTGTCGGTCTTGAGGAAGCAAACACCCAATCCATGGACCATAGTAACTGTCGGAGAATTTTATGATCTGATGGAGCAAACAAGGATAAGTAAATTGAATTCACAATAAAGATCTGTCTGTCTCGAGTAAGCAAACACCCAATCCATGGACCTTAGTGACCGTTGGGAATTTAATGATCTGATGGAACAAACAAGGATAAGTAAATAGAATTCACAATAAAGATCTGTCGGTCTTGAGGAAGCAAACACCCAATCCATGGACCATAGTAACTGTCGGAGAATTTTATGATCTGATGGAGCAAACAAGGATAAGTAAATTGAATTCACAATAAAGATCTGTCTGTCTCGAGTAAGCAAACACCCAATCCATGGACCTTAGTGACCGTTGGGAATTTAATGATCTGATGGAACAAACAAGGATAAGTAAATAGAATTCACAATAAAGATCTGTCGGTCTTGAGGAAGCAAACACCCAATCCATGGACCATAGTGACCGTTGGGAATTTAATGATCTGATGGAGCAAACAAGGATAAGTAAATAGAATTCACAATAAAGATCTGTCGGTCTTGAGGAAGCAGACACACAATCCATGGACCATAGTGACCGTCGGGGGATTTTCTGATCTGATGGAACAAACAAGGATAAGTAAATTGAATTCACAATAAAGATCTGTCTGTCTCGAGTAAGCAAACACCCAATCCATGGACCTTAGTGACCGTTGGGAATTTAATGGTCTGATGGAACAAACAAGGACAAGTAAAATTAATTCACAATAAAGATCTGTCGGTCTTGAGTAAGCAAACACCCAATCCATGGACCTTAGTGACCGTTGGGAATTTAATGATCTGATGGAAAAAACAAGGATAAGTAAATAGAATTCACAATAAAGATCTGTCGGTCTTGAGGAAGCAAACACCCAATCCATGGACCATAGTAACTGTCGGAGAATTTTATGATCTGATGGAACAAACAAGGATAAGTAAATAGAATTCACAATAAAGATCTGTCGGTCTTGAGGAAGCAAACACCCAATCCATGGACCATAGTGACCGTTGGGAATTTAATGATCTGATGGAACAAACAAGGATAAGTAAAATTAATTCACAATAAAGATCTGTCGGTCTTGAGGAAGCAAACACCCAATCCATGGACCATAGTGACCGTTGGGAATTTAATGATCTGATGGAACAAACAAGGACAAGTAAAATTAATTCACAATAAAGATCTGTCGGTCTTGAGGAAGCAAACACCCAATCCATGGACCATAGTGACCGTTGGGAATTTAATGATCTGATGGAACAAACAAGGACAAGTAAATTGAATTCACAATAAAGATCTGTCTGTCTCGAGGAAGCAAACACCCAATCCATGGACCTTAGTGACCGTTGGGAATTTAATGATCTGATGGAGCAAACAAGGATAAGTAAATAGAATTCACAATAAAGATCTGTCGGTCTTGAGGAAGCAAACACCCAATCCATGGACCATAGTGACCGTTGGGAATTTAATGATCTGATGGAACAAACAAGGACAAGTAAAATTAATTCACAATAAAGATCTGTCGGTCTTGAGGAAGCAAACACCCAATCCATGGACCATAGTGACCGTTGGGAATTTAATGATCTGATGGAACAAACAAGGACAAGTAAAATTAATTCACAATAAATATCTGTCGGTCTTGAGGAAGCAAACACATAATCCATGGACCATAGTAACTGTCGGAGAATTTTATGATCTGATGGAGCAAACAAGGATAAGTAAATAGAATTCACAATAAAGATCTGTCGGTCTTGAGGAAGCAAACACCCAATCCATGGACCATAGTGACCGTTGGGAATTTAATGATCTGATGGAACAAACAAGGATAAGTAAATAGAATTCACAATAAAGATCTGTCTGTCTCGAGTAAGCAAACACACAATCCATGGACCATAATGACCGTCGGGAATTAAATGATCTGATCTAACAAACAAGGACAAGTAAAATTAATTCACAATAAAGATCTGTCGGTCTTGAGGAAGCAAACACCCAATCCATGGACCATAGTGACCGTTGGGAATTTAATGATCTGATGGAACAAACAAGGACAAGTAAAATTAATTCACAATAAAGATCTGTCGGTCTTGAGTAAGCAAACACCCAATCCATGGACCATAATGACCGTCGGGAATTTAATGATCTGATCTAACAAACAAGGACAAGTAAAATTAATTCACAATAAAGATCTGTCGGTCTTGAGGAAGCAAACACCCAATCCATGGACCATAGTGACCGTTGGGAATTTAATGATCTGATGGAACAAACAAGGACTAGTAAAATGAATGCATAATAAAGATCTGTCTGTCTAGAGTAAGCAACTTCACAATCCATGGACCATAGTGACCGTCGGGGGATTTTCTGATCTGATGGAACAAACAAGGATAAGTAAAATGAATGCATAATATAGATCTGTCGGTCTTGAGTAAGCAAACACCCAAT
This sequence comes from Prosapia bicincta, assembly GCA_036971475.1. Lineage (NCBI taxonomy): Eukaryota > Metazoa > Arthropoda > Insecta > Hemiptera > Cercopidae > Prosapia > Prosapia bicincta. The sequence continues at coordinate 548,081 of JBAIZL010000036.1, read as the reverse complement.
CCATGGACCATAGTGACCGTCGGGGGATTTTCTGATCTGATGGAGCAAACAAGGATAAGTAAATAGAATTCACAATAAAGATCTGTCTGTCTAGAGTAAGCAAACACACAATCCATGGACCATAGTGACCGTCGGGGGATTTTCTGATCTGATGGAGCAAACAAGGATAAGTAAATAGAATTCACAATAAAGATCTGTCTGTCTCGAGTAAGCAAACACCCAATCCATGGACCTTAGTGACGGTTGGGAATTTAATGATCTGATGGAACAAACAAGGATAAGTAAATTGAATTCACAATAAAGATCTGTCGGTCTTGAGTAAGCAAACTCCCAATCCATGGACCATAGTAACTGTCGGAGAATTTTATGATCTGATGGAGCAAACAAGGATAAGTAAATTGAATTCACAATAAAAATCTGTCGGTCTTGAGGAAGCAAACACCCAATCCATGGACCATAGTAACTGTCGGAGAATTTTATGATCTGATGGAGCAAACAAGGATAAGTAAATAGAATTCACAATAAAGATCTGTCGGTCTTGAGTAAGCAAACACGCAATCCATGGACCATAGTGACCGTCGGGGGATTTTCTGATCTGATGGAGCAAACAAGGATAAGTAAATAGAATTCACAATAAAGATCTGTCGGTCTTGAGGAAGCAAACACCCAATCCATGGACCATAGTAACTGTCGGAGAATTTTATGATCTGATGGAGCAAACAAGGATAAGTAAATTGAATTCACAATAAAGATCTGTCTGTCTCGAGTAAGCAAACACCCAATCCATGGACCATAGTAACTGTCGGAGAATTTTATGATCTGATGGAGCAAACAAGGATAAGTAAATAGAATTCACAATAAAGATCTGTCTGTCTCGAGTAAGCAAACACCCAATCCATGGACCTTAGTGACCGTTGGGAATTTAATGATCTGATGGAACAAACAAGGATAAGTAAATAGAATTCACAATAAAGATCTGTCGGTCTTGAGGAAGCAAACACACAATCCATGGACCATAGTAACTCTCGGAGAATCTTATGATCTGATGGAGCAAACAAGGATAAGTAAATAGAATTCACAATAAAGATCTGTCGGTCTTGAGTAAGCAAACTCCCAATCCATGGACCATAGTAACTGTCGGAGAATTTTATGATCTGATGGAGCAAACAAGGATAAGTAAATTGAATTCACAATAAAGATCTGTCGGTCTTGAGGAAGCAAACACCCAATCCATGGACCATAGTGACCGTCGGGGGATTTTCTGATCTGATGGAGCAAACGAGGATAAGTAAATTGAATTCACAATAAAGATCTGTCTGTCTCGAGTAAGCAAACACCCAATCCATGGACCTTATTGACCGTTGGGAATTTAATGATCTGATGGAACAAACAAGGATAAGTAAATAGAATTCACAATAAAGATCTGTCGGTCTTGAGGAAGCAAACACCCAATCCATGGACCATAGTAACTGTCGGAGAATTTTATGATCTGATGGAGCAAACAAGGATAAGTAAATTGAATTCACAATAAAGATCTGTCGGTCTTGAGGAAGCAGACACCCAATCCATGGACCATAGTAACTGTCGGAGAATTTTATGATCTGATGGAGCAAACAAGGATAAGTAAATAGAATTCACAATAAAGATCTGTCTGTCTCGAGTAAGCAAACACCCAATCCATGGACCTTAGTGACCGTTGGGAATTTAATGGTCTGATGGAACAAACAAGGATAAGTAAATTGAATTCACAATAAAGATCTGTCTGTCTCGAGTAAGCAAACACCCAATCCATGGACCTTAGTGACCGTTGGGAATTTAATGGTCTGATGGAACAAACAAGGACAAGTAAAATTAATTCACAATAAAGATCTGTCGGTCTTGAGTAAGCAAACACCCAATCCATGGACCTTAGTGACCGTTGGGAATTTAATGATCTGATGGAAAAAACAAGGATAAGTAAATAGAATTCACAATAAAGATCTGTCGGTCTTGAGGAAGCAAACACCCAATCCATGGACCATAGTAACTGTCGGAGAATTTTATGATCTGATGGAGCAAACAAGGATAAGTAAATAGAATTCACAATAAAGATCTGTCGGTCTTGAGGAAGCAAACACCCAATCCATGGACCATAGTGACCGTTGGGAATTTAATGATCTGATGGAACAAACAAGGACAAGTAAAATTAATTCACAATAAAGATCTGTCGGTCTTAAGGAAGCAAACACCCAATCCATGGACCATAGTGACCGTTGGGAATTTAATGATCTGATGGAACAAACAAGGACAAGTAAAATTAATTCACAATAAATATCTGTCGGTCTTGAGGAAGCAAACACATAATCCATGGACCATAGTAACTGTCGGAGAATTTTATGATCTGATGGAGCAAACAAGGATAAGTAAATAGAATTCACAATAAAGATCTGTCGGTCTTGAGGAAGCAAACACCCAATCCATGGACCATAGTGACCGTTGGGAATTTAATGATCTGATGGAACAAACAAGGATAAGTAAATAGAATTCACAATAAAGATCTGTCGGTCTTGAGGAAGCAAACACCCAATCCATGGAATATAGTAACTGTCGGAGAATTTTATGATCTGATGGAGCAAACAAGGATAAGTAAATAGAATTCACAATAAAGATCTGTCGGTCTTGAGGAAGCAAACACCCAATCCATGGACCATAGTGACCGTTGGGAATTTAATGATCTGATGGAACAAACAAGGATAAGTAAATAGAATTCACAATAAATATCTGTCGGTCTTGAGGAAGCAAACACATAATCCATGGACCATAGTAACTGTCGGAGATTTTTATGATCTGATGGAGCAAACAAGGATAAGTAAATAGAATTCACAATAAAGATCTGTCGGTCTTGAGGAAGCAAACACCCAATCCATGGACCATAGTGACCGTTGGGAATTTAATGATCTGATGGAACAAACAAGGATAAGTAAATAGAATTCACAATAAAGATCTGTCGGTCTTGAGGAAGCAAACACCCAATCCATGGACCATAGTGACCGTTGGGAATTTTATGATCTGATGGAGCAAACAAGGATAAGTAAATAGAATTCACAATAAAGATCTGTCGGTCTTGAGGAAGCAAACACCCAATCCATCGACCATAGTGACCGTCGGGGGATTTTCTGATCTGATGGAACAAACAAGGATAAGTAAATAGAATTCACAATAAAGATCTGTCGGTCTTGAGGAAGCAAACACCCAATCCATGGACCATAGTGACCGTTGGGAATTTAATGATCTGATGGAAAAACAAGGACAAGTAAAATTAATTCACAATAAAGATCTGTCGGTCTTGAGGAAGCAAACACCCAATCCATGGACCATAGTGACCGTTGGGAATTTAATGATCTGATGGAACAAACAAGGACAAGTAAAATTAATTCACAATAAATATCTGTCGGTCTTGAGGAAGCAAACACATAATCCATGGACCATAGTAACTGTCGGAGAATTTTATGATCTGATGGAGCAAACAAGGATAAGTAAATAGAATTCACAATAAAGATCTGTCGGTCTTGAGGAAGCAAACACCCAATCCGTGGACCATAGTGACCGTTGGGAATTTAATGATCTGATGGAACAAACAAGGATAAGTAAATAGAATTCACAATAAATATCTGTCGGTCTTGAGGAAGCAAACACATAATCCATGGACCATAGTAACTGTCGGAGAATTTTATGATCTGATGGAGCAAACAAGGATAAGTAAATAGAATTCACAATAAAGATCTGTCGGTCTTGAGGAAGCAAACACCCAATCCATGGACCATAGTGACCGTTGGGAATTTAATGATCTGATGGAACAAACAAGGATAAGTAAATAGAATTCACAATAAAGATCTGTCGGTCTTGAGGAAGCAAACACCCAATCCATGGTCCATAGTGACCGTTGGGAATTTTATGATCTGATGGAGCAAACAAGGATAAGTAAATAGAATTCACAATAAAGATCTGTCGGTCTTGAGGAAGCAAACACCCAATCCATGGGCCATAGTGACCGTCGGGGGATTTTCTGATCTGATGGAACAAACAAGGATAAGTAAATAGAATTCACAATAAAGATCTGTCGGTCTTGAGGAAGCAAACACCCAATCCATGGACCATAGTGACCGTTGGGAATTTAATGATCTGATGGAACAAACCAGGACAAGTAAAATTAATTCACAATAAAGATCTGTCGGTCTTGAGGAAGCAAACACCCAATCCATGGACCATAGTGACCGTTGGGAATTTAATGATCTGATGGAACAAACAAGGATAAGTAAATAGAATTCACAATAAAGATCTGTCGGTCTTGAGGAAGCAAACACCCAATCCATGGACCATAGTGACCGTTAGGAATTTAATGATCTGATGGAACAAACAAGGATAAGTAAATAGAATTCACAATAAAGATCTGTCGGTCTTGAGGAAGCAAACACCCAATCCATGGACCATAGTGACCGTTGGGAATTTAATGATCTGATGGAACAAACAAGGACAAGTAAAATTAATTCACAATAAAGATCTGTCGGTCTTGAGGAAGCAAACACCCAATCCATGGACCATAGTGACCGTTGGGAATTTAATGATCTGATGGAACAAACAAGGACAAGTAAAATTAATTCACAATAAAGATCTGTCGGTCTTGAGGAAGCAAACACCCAATCCATGGACCATAGTAACTGTCGGAGAATTTTATGATCTGATGGAGCAAACAAGGATAAGTAAATTAAATTCACAATAAAGATCTGTCGGTCTTGAGGAAGCAAACACACAATCCATGGACCATAGTGACCGTCGGGGGATTTTATGATATGATGGAGCAAACAAGGATAAGTAAATAGAATTCACAATAAAGATCTGTCGGTCTGGAGTAAGCAAACACACAATCCATGGACCATAGTGACCGTCGGGGGATTTTATGATCTGATGGAGCAAACAAGGATAAGTAAATAGAATTCACAATAAAGATCTGTCGGTCTTGAGGAAGCAAACACACAATCCATGGACCATAGTGACCGTCGGGGGATTTTATGATATGATGGAGCAAACAAGGATAAGTAAATAGAATTCACAATAAAGATCTGTCGGTCTTGAGGAAGCAAACACACAATCCATGGACCATAGTGACCGTCGGGGGATTTTATGATCTGATGGAGCAAACAAGGATAAGTAAATAGAATTCACAATAAAGATCTGTCGGTCTGGAGTAAGCAAACACACAATCCATGGACCATAGTGACCGTCGGGGGATTTTATGATCTGATGGAGCAAACAAGGATAAGTAAATAGAATTCACAATAAAGATCTGTCGGTCTTGAGGAAGCAAACACACAATCCATGGACCATAGTGACCGTCGGGGGATTTTATGATATGATGGAGCAAACAAGGATAAGTAAATAGAATTCACAATAAAGATCTGTCGGTCTGGAGTAAGCAAACACACAATCCATGGACCATAGTGACCGTCGGGGGATTTTATGATCTGATGGAGCAAACAAGGATAAGTAAATAGAATTCACAATAAAGATCTGTCGGTCTTGAGGAAGCAAACACCCAATCCATGGACCATAGTGACCGTTGGGAATTTAATGATCTGATGGAACAAACCAGGACAAGTAAAATTAATTCACAATAAAGATCTGTCGGTCTTGAGGAAGCAAACACCCAATCCATGGACCATAGTAACTGTCGGAGAATTTTATGATCTGATGGAGCAAACAAGGATAAGTAAATTGAATTCACAATAAAGATCTGTCGGTCTTGAGGAAGCAAACACCCAATCCATGGACCATAGTGACCGTTGGGAATTTAATGATCTGATAGAGCAAACAAGGATAAGTAAATTGAATTCACAATAAAGATCTGTCGGTCTTGAGGAAGCAAACACCCAATCCATGGACCATAGTGACCGTTGGGAATTTAATGATCTGATGGAACAAACAAGGACAAGTAAAATTAATTCACAATAAAGATCTGTCGGTCTTGAGGAAGCAAACACCCAATCCATGGACCATAGTGACCGTTGGGAATTTTATGATCTGATAGAGCAAACAAGGATAAGTAAATTGAATTCACAATAAAGATCTGTCGGTCTTGAGGAAGCAAACACCCAATCCATGGACCATAGTGACCGTTGGGAATTTAATGATCTGATGGAACAAACAAGGACAAGTAAAATTAATTCACAATAAAGATCTGTCGGTCTTGAGGAAGCAAACACCCAATCCATGGACCATAGTAACTGTCGGAGAATTTAATGATCTGATGGAGCAAACAAGGATAAGTAAATTGAATTCACAATAAAGATCTGTCGGTCTTGAAGAAGCAAACACCCAATCCATGGACCATAGTGACCGTCGGGGGATTTCATGATCTGATAGAGCAAACAAGGATAAGTAAATAGAATTCACAATAAAGATCTGTCTGTCTCGAGTAAGCAAACACCCAATCCATGGACCATAGTGACCGTCGGGGGATTTTATGATCTGATAGAGCAAACAAGGATAAGTAAATTGAATTCACAATAAAGATCTGTCGGTCTTCAGGAAGCAAACACCCAATCCATGGACCATAGTGACCGTCGGGGGATTTTATGATCTGATAGAGCAAACAAGGATAAGTAAATAGAATTCACAATAAAGATCTGTCTGTCTCGAGTAAGCAAACACCCAATCCATGGACCATAGTGACCGTCGGGGGATTTTATGATCTGATAGAGCAAACAAGGATAAGTAAATTGAATTCACAATAAAGATCTGTCGGTCTTGAGGAAGCAAACACCCAATCCATGGACCATAGTGACCGTCGGGGGATTTTATGATCTGATAGAGCAAACAAGGATAAGTAAATTGAATTCACAATAAAGATCTGTCTGTCTCGAGTAAGCAAACACACAATCCATGGACCATAGTAACTGTCGGAGAATTTTATGATCTGATAGAGCAAACAAGGATAAGTAAATTGAATTCACAATAAAGATCTGTCGGTCTTCAGGAAGCAAACACCCAATCAATGGACCATATTAGCCGTCGGGAGATTTCATGGTCTGATGGAACAAACAAGGACAAGTAAAATGAAGTCATAATAAAGATCTGTCTGTCTCGAGTTAGCAAACATCCAAACCATGGACCATATTAGCCGTCGGGAGATTTCATGATCTTATGCAACAAACAAGGACAAGTAAAATGGGTTCACAATAAAGATCTGTCTGTCTCGAGTAAGCAAACACCCAATCCATGGACCATATTAGCCGTCGGGAGATTTCATGATCTTATGCAACAAACAAGGACAAGTAAAATGGGTTCACAATAAAGATCTGTCTGTCTCGAGTTAACAAACATCCAAACCATGGACCATATTAGCCGTCGGGAGATTTCATGGTCTGATGGAACAAACAAGGACAAGCAAAATGGGTTCACAATAAAGATCTGTCTGTCTCGAGTGAGCAAACACCCAATCCATGGACCATATTAGTCGTCGGGAGATTTTATGATCTGATGGAACAAACAAGGTTAAGTAAATTGGGTTCACAATAAAGATCTGTCTGTCTCGAGTAAGCAAACACTCATTCCATGGACCATAGTGACCGTCGGGGGATTTCATGATCTGATGGAATAAACAAGGACAAGTAAAATGGGTTCACAATAAAGATCTGTCTGTCTCGAGTTAGCAAACATCCAAACCATGGACCATATTAGCCGTCGGGAGATTTCATGGTCTGATGGAACAAACAAGGACAAGTAAAATGGGTTCACAATAAAGATCTGTCTGTCTCGAGTAAGCAAACACCCAATCCATGGACCATATTAGCCGTCGGGAGATTTCATGGTCTGATGGAACAAACAAGGACAAGTAAAATGAAGTCATAATAAAGATCTGTCTGTCTCGAGTTAGCAAACATCCGAACCATGGACCATATTAGCCGTCGGGAGATTTCATGATCTTATGCAACAAACAAGGACAAGTAAAATGGGTTCACAATAAAGATCTGTCTGTCTCGAGTAAGTAAACAAGCAATCCATGGACCATATTAGCCGTCGGGAGATTTCATGATCTTATGCAACAAACAAGGACAAGTAAAATGGGTTCACAATAAAGATCTGTCTGTCTCGAGTTAGCAAACATCCAAACCATGGACCATATTAGCCGTCGGGAGATTTCATGGTCTGATGGAACAAACAAGGACAAGCAAAATGGGTTCACAATAAAGATCTGTCTGTCTCGAGTAAGCAAACACCCATTCCATGGACCATAGTGACCGTCGGTGGATTTCATGATCTGATGGAATAAACAAGGACAAGTAAAATGGGTTCACAAAAAAGATCTGTCTGTCTCGAGTTAGCAAACATCCAAACCATGGACCATATTAGTCGTCGGGAGATTTTATGATCTGATGGAACAAACAAGGATAAGTAAATTGGGTTCACAATAAAGATCTGTCTGTCTCGAGTAAGCAAACACTCATTCCATGGACCATAGTGACCGTCGGGGGATTTCATGATCTGATGGAATAAACAAGGACAAGTAAGATGGGTTCACAATAAAGATCTATCTGTCTCGAGTAAGCAAACACCCATTCCATGGACCATAGTGACCGTCGGGGGATTTCATGATCTGATGGAATAAACAAGGACAAGTAAAATGGGTTCACAATAAAGATCTGTCTGTCTCGAGTAAGCAAACACCCATTCCATGGAACATAGTGACCGTCGGGGGATTTCATGATCTGATGGAATAAACAAGGACAAGCAAAATGGGTTCACAATAAAGATCTGTCTGTCTCGAGTAAGCAAACACCCATTCCATGGACCATAGTGACCGTCGGGGGATTTCATGATCTGATGGAATAAACAAGGACAAGTAAAATGGGTTCACAATAAAGATCTGTCTGTCTCGAGTAAGCAAACACCCATTCCATGGACCATAGTGACCGTCTGGGGATTTCATGATCTGATGGAATAAACAAGGACAAGTAAAATGGGTTCACAATAAAGATCTATCTGTCTCGAGTAAGCAAACATCCAATCCATGGACCATATTAGCCGTCGGGAGATTTCATGGTCTGATGGAACAAACAAGGACAAGTAAAATGATATCACAATTAGGATCTGCATGTCAGGAGTAAGCAAACACCCAATCCATGGACCATATTAGCCGTCGGGGGATTTTATGATCTGATGGAACAAACAAGGATAAGTAAATTGAATTCACAATTAAGATCTGTATGTCTTGAGTGAGCAAACATAAAATCCATTCACCATAATGACCGTCGGGGGATTTTATGATCTGATGGAACAAACAAGGACAAGTAAATTGAATTCATAATAAAGATCTGTCTGTCTCGAGTAAGCAAACACCCAATCCATGGACCATAGTGACCGTCGGGAGATTTTATGAACTGATGGAACAAACAAGGATAAGTAAATAGAATTCACAATAAAGATCTGTCGGTCTTGAGTAAGCAAACACCCAATCCATGGACCATAGTGAACGTCGGGGGATTTATGATCTGATGGAACAAACAAGGATAAGTAAATAGAATTCACAATAAAGATCTGTCTGTCTCGAGTAAGCAAACACCCAATCCATAGACCATAGTGACCGTCGGGGGATTTATGATCTGATGGAACAAACAAGGATAAGTAAATTGAATTCACAATAAAGATCTGTCGGTCTTGAGGAAGCAATCACCCAATCCATGGACCATAGTGACCGTCGGGGGATTTATGATCTGATGGAACAAACAAGGATAAGTAAATAGAATTCACAATAAAGATCTGTCGGTCTTGAGTAAGCAAACACCCAATCCATGGACCATAGTGACCGTCGGGGGATTTATGATCTGATGGAACAAACAAGGATAAGTAAATTGAATTCACAATAAAGATCTGTCGGTCTTGAGGAAGCAAACACCCAATCCTTGGACCATAGTGAACGTCGGGGGATTTCATGATCTGATGGAACAAACAAGGACAAGTAAATTGAATTCACAATAAAGATCTGTCTGTCTCGAGTAAGCAAACACCCAATCCATGGACCATAGTGACCGTCGGGGGATTTATGATCTGATGGAACAAACAAGGATAAGTAAATTGAATTCACAATAAAGATCTGTCGGTCTTGAGGAAGCAAACACCCTATCCTTGGACCATAGTGAACGTCGGGGGATTTTATGATCTGATGTAACAAACAAGGACAAGTAAATTGAATTCACAAAAAAGATATGTCGGTCTTGAGTAAGAAACTCCCAATCCATGGACCATAGTGACCGTCGGGGGATTTCATGATCTGATGGAACAAACAAGGAAACGTAAAATGAATTCACAATTAAGATCTGTATGTCTTGAGTGAGCAAACATAAAATCCATTCACCATAATGACCGTCGGGGGATTTCATGATCTGATGGAACAAACAAGGATAAGTAAATTGAATTCACAAAAAAGATATGTCGGTCTTGAGTAAGCAAACTCCCAATCCATGGATCATAGTGACCGTCGGGGGATTTCATGATCTGATGGAACAAACAAGGAAAAGTAAAAATGAATTCACAATTAAGATCTGTATGTCTTGAGTGAGCAAACATAAAATCCATTCACCATAATGACCGTCGGGGGATTTTATGATATGATGGAACAAACAAGGAAAAGTAAAATGAATTCACAATTAAGATCTGTATGTCTTGAGTGAGCAAACATAAAATCCATTCACCATAATGACCGTCGGGGGATTTTATGATCTGATGGAACAAACAAGGACAAGTAAATTGAATTCACAAAAAAGATATGTCGGTCTTGAGTAAGCAAACACACAATCCTTGGACCATAGTGAACGTCGGGGGATTTCATGATCTGATGGAACAAACAAGGAAAAGTAAAATGAATTCACAATTAAGATCTGTATGTCTTGAGTAAGCAAACATAAAATCCATTCACCATAATGACCGTCGGGGGATTTTATGATCTGATGGAACAAACAAGGACAAGTAAATTGAATTCACAAAAGAGATCTGTCGGTCTTGAGTAAGCAAACACCCAATCCTTGGACCATAGTGAACGTCGGGGGATTTCATGATCTGATGGAACAAACAAGGAAAAGTAAAATGAATTCACAATTAAGATCTGTATGTCTTGAGTAAGCAAACATAAAATCCATTCTCCATAATGACCGTCGGGGGATTTTATGATCTGATGGAACAAACAAGGACAAGTAAATTGAATTCACAAAAAAGATATGTCGGTCTTGAGTAAGCAAACTCCCAATCCATGGATCATAGTGACCGTCGAGGGATTTCATGATCTGATGGAACAAACAAGGAAAAGTAAATTGAATTCACAAATAAGATATGTTGGTCTTGAGGAAGCAAACCCCCAATCCATGGACCATAGTGACCGTCGGGGGATTTCATCATCTGATGGAACAAACAAGGAAACGTAAAATGAATTCACAATTAAGATCTGTATGTCTTGAGTGAGCAAACATAAAATCCATTCACCATAATGACCGTCGGGGGATTTTATGATCTGATGGAACAAACAAGGACAAGTAAATTTAATTCACAAAAAAGATATGTCGATCTTGAGTAAGCAAACACCCAATCCTTGGACCATAGTGAACGTGCGGGGGAAATCATGATCTGATGGAACAAACAAGGATAAGTAAATTGAATTCACAAAAAAGATATGTCGGTCTTGAGTAAGCAAACTCCCAATCCATGGATCATAGTGACCGTCGGGGGATTTCATGATCTGATGGAACAAACAAGGACAAGTAAATTGAATTCACAAAAAAGATATGTCGGTCTTGAGTAAGCAAACTCCCAATCCATGGATCATAGTGACCGTCGAGGGATTTCATGATCTGATGGAACAAACAAGGAAAAGTAAAATGAATTCACAATTAAGATCTGTATGTCTTGAGTAAGCAAACATAAAATCCATTCACCATAATGACCGTCGGGGGATTTTATGATCTGATGGAACAAACAAGGACATGTAAATTGAATTCACAGTAAAGATCTGTCGGTCTTGACTAAGCAAACACCCAATCCTTGGACCATAGTGAACGTCGGGGGATTTCATGATCTGATGGAACAAACAAGGACAAGTAAATTGAATTCACAAAAAAGATATGTCGGTCTTGAGTAAGCAAACTCCCAATCCATGGATCATAGTGACCGTCGAGGGATTTCATGATCTGATGGAACAAACAAGGAAAAGTAAAATGAATTCACAATTAAGATCTGTATGTCTTGAGTAAGCAAACATAAAATCCATTCACCATAATGACCGTCGGGGGATTTTATGATCTGATGGAACAAACAAGGACATGTAAATTGAATTCACAAAAAAGATATGTCGGTCTTGAGTAAGCAAACTCCCAATCTATGGATCATAGTGACCGTCGGGGGATTTCATGATCTGATGGAACAAACAAGGAAAAGTAAAATGAATTCACAATTAAGATCTGTATGTCTTGAGTAAGCAAACATAAAATCCATTCACCATAATGACCGTCGGGGGATTTTATGATCTGATGGAACAAACAAGGAAAAGTAAAATGAATTCACAATTAAGATCTGTATGTCTTGAGTAAGCAAACATAAAATCCATTCACCATAATGACCGTCGGGGGATTTTATGATCTGATGGAACAAACAAGGAAAAGTAAAATGAATTCACAATTAAGATCTGTATGTCTTGAGTAAGCAAACATAAAATCCATTCACCATAATGACCGTCGGGGGATTTTATGATCTGATGGAACAAACAAGGACAAGTAAATTGAATTCACAAAAAAGATATGTCGGTCTTGAGTAAGCAAACTCCCAATCCATGGATCATAGTGACCGTCGAGGGATTTCATGATCTGATGGAACAAACAAGGACAAGTAAAATGAATTCACAACAAAGATCTGTCTGTCTCGAGTAAGCAAACACCCAATCCATGGACCATAGGGCCCGTCTGAGGATTTCATGATCTGATGGAACACACAAGGACAAGTAAAATGAATTCACAAGAAGTATATGTCTGTCTCGAGTAAGCAAACACCAAATAAATAAACCATACAGGGGATTTCATGATCTCATGCAAGAAACAAGGACAAGTAAAATGAATTCAAAATATAGATCTGTCTGTCTCGAGTAAGCAAACACCCAATCCATTGACCATACAGGGGATTTCATGATCTCATTCAACAAACAAGGATAAGTAAAATGAATTCATAATATAGATCTGTCTGTCTCGAGTAAGCAAACACCCAATCCATTGACCATACGGGGGATTTCATGATCTGATGGAACAAACAAGGACAAGTAAAATGAATTCATAATAAAGATCTGTTTGTCTCGATTAAGCAAACGCCAAATCCATGGACCATAGTAGTAGAACTTGGCCCACTTTGGCACAAAAAGTAGTGGGGGAGTAGGCCTATGACGTACTAACCTAAGCTAGCCAAAATGCATCTAACCTAACCTACCCCTAGGTGTAGAGGTGTCCTCAGCTACGTGCAGGCCCTTCCCCGGGGGTAGCTCCGGGGGTGGATTCGGGGTTGGGGTAGTTTTCGAAATAATTTTGGAAAAATGTGTGTTGACTAATAGGGTGAGTATAGAGCATATTATCGCTATAGTTGGGGGTGGGGTTCACCTGGTAGCACCTAGTAGCAGGGGGTTCACGTGGGGGTAGTTTTAAATAATATATCAGATTGCCAAAAAAATAATCGGGGTCCTAGGTAAATGTCATCCTGGAGTCACGCTTGAGGTTAAGCCACCCTCGAGACAGGCCTTAGGTAAATTCATACTAAAGTAAGGCTTTAGGTGGGGGGTTGTTTTTAATAATATATGAAATTGCCAAGAATTGATCGGTTAGATCAAATGACTAAACAACAGTAAGGGGGTACGTTTAGAGTCCATTTTGGATAGATGTGGGGTTGGGTTCACCAAGAGGTAGTGTTCAGATTGCCAAAAATGATCGGTTCCTGGAGTAGGTGTCTTAGGTAAAAGTCACCCCGGAGTCGTGCATGAGGTAAAGCCACCCAAGCGTCAGGTATAGCATCCCTGGAGCATGGACTTAGGTAAAGCCAACCCGAAGCCATGCCTTAGGTAAAGTAACCCTGGAATTTGGCCTTAGGTAGAGCTACCTTGGAGTTTGGCCCTAGGTAAAGCTTCATCGGAGCTAGACTTTAGGTAAAGCAGACAGCCCTTAAGTTAAGCTACCCAAAAGTCAGGCCTTGGGTTCAGGTATGTTTCTATATCAATTACAGCCTCTAGACCAAGACAAATATCTCCAACAGTTCTTAGGTAAAGCTACCTTGGAGTTGGGTGTTAGGTAAAGTCACCCTGGAGTCGTGCTTGAGGCAAAGCCACCTAGGAGCCAGGCCTTAGGTAAAGCTACCTTGGAGTCGGGTATTAGGTGTAGTCATTTTGGAGTCAGGCCTGAGGTAAAGTCACCCAGGAGCTAGGCCTTAGGTATAGCCTCCATGGAGTATGGACTTAGGTAAAGCCATCCCTGAGGCAGCCCTTAGTTAGAGCCGCCTTGGAGAAAGCCCCGAGGTAAATACACACTAGAGTCAGGCTTTAAGTAAAGGCAACTTAGAGATAAGCATTAGGTAAATTCACACTAGAGCAAGGCTTTCAGTGGGGGGGGTAGTTTTTAATAATATATGAAAGCATCAAAAAATGATAGATTAGATCAAATGACCAAGGTTTCAACTAAACAACAGTGAAACACTGTCTTACGCTAAGTTTAACCGACCAATTTACACTCATTTCAATCCACCAACAAATACGGTAAATTCAAATAGACAACAAGCTGTGCGGGAATCGACCTATTACATTGCAGGGGATCGGTAGGCTTACGCAACACAACGCAAACGGTCGCAGTAAGACGTGCAGGCTTATATACCATGTTAAACCAACATGCATGATAGCCCATATACTGTGTTAAACCAACATGCGTGTAAGCCTACATACATACTATGCTGAGCCGACATACAAGAATGCCTACATGCGCCTGATATGTCGGTAAACCACTAGCCAAAACCTTTATGATCTGAGCCTGACACACATTTTCACCTCTTCTATCAGGTAGAGCCTCAGGCAGGCAACCGTATAGTTCAAATGGGAAGTACTATATGGTATAGCTAACAATACATACCACTTTAACTGTGTAAAGGCGGCTACCAATGCACAACCTATCACGTCTACGTAGATGACGGTCAACATAGATTACAATATAATTAAAAAAAGTCATGCAACCTATATACATACAGTACTAAGCCAACAGTCATGTTAACCTATATAGGCATATATACTATGTTACGCCAGCATGCAATATACTCTAAATAGCCATATATACGCTGTTAAACAAATATGCGTGTAAACCTACATAAATACTATGCTAAGCCAACATGCATGCTATCATACATAGGCGTATATACTATGTTAAGCCTACATACATGATAGCCTACATACTGTGTTAAACAAACATGTGTGTAAGCCTGCATACATATTATGCTAAGCCGACATAGGCCTACAAATTATAACACATTATATCCAATGCATAGTTTAGCTAATGGTTATCACACACTATCCTACGATTAGCCTGACTACAAGTTGCCCACAAATTACCACATAATACCTGATACATAGCCTGGCTAATCATTAACACATAGTATCCGATGCATAGCCTGACGATGGGTTAACATATAGTATCCGATAAGTAGCTTGAGTATGCCCCAACACATAATAACCAGTGCATAGCCTCGCTAATGGTTAACACATCGTATCCAATGAGAAGTTTGAATACAAGTTAAAACATAATATCCAGTGCATAGCCTGGCTAATGACCAACATATAGTATCTGATGCATAGCTGGGCTAACGGCTAACTAATAGTTAGCCTGACTATGGGTTAACTTATAGTATCCGATAAGTAGCTTGACTATTGCCCAACACATAATCTCCAGTGAATAGCAGGCTAATGTTCATCATATAGTACCCAATGGATAGCTACCGATTTGTAGCTTGACTATTGGTTAACACATCCAATCCATAGCCTGGCTAATGACCAACATATAGTATATGATGCATAGCTGGGCTAACGGCTAACTAATAGTTAGCCTGACTATGGGTTAACTTATAGTATCCGATAAGTAGCTGACTATGGCCCAACACATAATCTCCAGTGCATAGCCAGGCTGATGTTCATCATGTAGCACCCAATGCATAACTACCGATTTGTAGCTTGACTATTGGTTAACACATCCAATGCATAGCCTGGCTAATGACCAACATATAGTATCCGATGCATAGCTGGACTAATGGTTAACTAATGGTTAGCGTGACTAATGGTTAACACATAATATCCGATGCATAGCCTGACTAGGGGTAACACATAGTATCCGATGCATAGCTTGACTAGGGTTTAACACATCGTATCCGATGAGAAATTTGAATACAAGTTAACACATAATATCCAATGCATAGCTTGACTACGGTTTAACACATAGTAGCCGATGAGTAGAACGACTGTAAGTTAACACATAATATAAAGTGCATAGCCAGGCTAATGGTTAACACATAGTAGCCGATGTGTAGCCCTACTAATCGTTAACACATAATATCCAATGCATATCTTGAGTATGGTTTAACAAATAGTATCCAATGCATAGCTTGACTATGGTTTACCACAAAGTATCCGTTGAGTAGGTTGAATACAAACTAACACATAGTATCCATTGCAAAGTGTGGCTAATGGTTATCACATAGTATCTGATACATAGCTAGGCTAGTGGTTAACATATAGTAGCCGATGTAAATCATGACTAGGGCTAACACATATTATGCGATGCATAGATAGACTAGGGGTTATCACACAATATCCGATGAGTAGGTTGACTACAAACAACTTAACACATAATATCCAATGCATAGCCTGACTATGGATTAACACATCGTATCCGATGAGAGGTTTGGGTACAAGTTAACACAAAATATCCAATGCATAGCATGACTATGGGTTAACACATCGTATCCGATGAGAAGTTTGGATACAAGGTAACTCATAATATACAATGCACAGCTTGGCTAATGTTCAGCATATAGTACCCGATGTATAACTTGACTATGGGTTAACACATAGTATCTGATGAATAGGTTGACTACAAGTTAACATATAGTAGCCGATGTATAGCCCGGCTAAGGGTAACACATAGTATCCGGTACATAGATTGACTAACGGTTAACACAAGATATCCAAATTATAACTTGACTAGGGGTTAATACATAATATCCGATGCGTAGCTTGACTACAAGGTAACACATAATATCCGATGCGTAGCTTAGCTAATGGTTAACACATAGTACCTGTTGCCTAGCTAGGCTAATGTGTAACACACAGTAGCCGATGCATAGCCTGACTAGGGCTATCACATAGTATCCGATACATAGATTGACTATGGGTTATCACATAGTATCCGATGAGAGGCTTGAATACAAGTTAACACATAATATCCAATGAATGGCTTGGGTAATGTTCTACATATAGTTAGCCTACAGTCTGTGTTATGTATGTAAACCCACATACTATGCTAAGCCGGTTACCCGTCAGGTACTACACACAGATCTATGGTAATGCAAGAGTAACCCTAAGTGTAACCCACACCCTGACAACAGATACCTGGCATGACCATAGCCTACATTGCCTGACAACAGATACCTAACCTGACCATAGCCTACATAGCTAGACAACCGATACATAGCTAGACAATAGATACCTAGCCCGACAACAGATACCAAACCCTGAATCAAATACATAGCCTGACAACAAATAGATAGCCTGACCACAGAGCTAAATAAAATGACCAACGTTTCAACTAAACAACATTACGCTAAGTTTAACCGACCAACATACACGCAGTTCAAACGAACAACATTTACAACAAGTTCAAATAGGCTATGGCCAGATCAAATTATCAACGTTTCAGCTAATCAAAGTTGAAAAACTTACGCTAATCAACCAACAAACTTACACCTAGTACAAATGGGTAATGGTGGGTGAAGGCACTGGCAAACGCCTTTATGATCTGACCTTAGACAATATATAGACAGCTACCAACGCATACCAAAATAGCTATGTAGAAACCGTCAAGGCCTTTATGATCTGAGCTTTACACATATTGTCTAGGTATGTTGTATCAGTTACAACATACTGACTAAGACGAATACCTCCATCAAATCTTAGGTAAAGCTACCTTTGAGGTAGGCCCTAGGTAAGCCGTAGGTAGGACCATAGGTAAAGCCGACCTGGAGTGGTAAAACAGCTACCAATCAATAACCTATCACAATAGTATACATCCTGTATTAAGCCATTATGTATGTTACCCAACATACTGTGTTAAGCTAATAAGCATCTAAACCTACATTCTCTCTGTATTAATCCAATATGTATGTTACCCTACATAGGCCTACATACCGTATTAAGCCAATATGCATGTACACCTAAATAAGCCTACATCCTCTTTTAAGCCGATATAAACATTGTTCTACAAAAGCCTACATAATGTGTTAAGCCAGTATGCATGTAAACGTACATAGGCCTACAACCTGCAAGTTACCTTACATATACCTACACTATGTATTAAGCCACTATGCATGATACGGTACATAGGCCTACATATTGTGTTAAGTCAATATGCAGTGTTGTTATTATTATTATACGCTTTTCTACAGGAGTAGAAAAGTTCACACAGAGTTCGACAAATAAATTAATTTTCTAAATCCTTTACAGTAATAATTGTATTCGCCCGACCGCAATAGCGCATTCTGATTAGCAAATGACGTCAAACAAAATGTCGGTCAAGATGGCGTCTAACAAAATGACGGACCATCGGTAAGTCATACCATCTGTATAGGATTAACTGTTGCCTGTATAGGCTTGCCACCTATACTTGCTATATCATTAGTCTATCTGCAGGACAATCACAGGGCAGGGCCTTAGGGCAGTTACATGCTTGTGGTATGTCCTATGACCATGATCAGACGTTATTCATAGGGTTCTCATTTCATACAGGATTTATCTTTTATCCCTTAGGTGGAGTATCGTGTCACCCCATCTACAGGGCATACTATGATAAAGAGGAAGATCATCACGGCCTCCAGCATCGTAGCAATGAGTCTACCAACCATTCAACACAGGTGATTATTGTATTCCTAATGCATTATTACTGTTATCTTCGTATTTTTCATTACTAATAAATTGTATTTCATAGGCTGGACTATTAAATCACGCTATAATTAGGGTCGGAGATCGAGTTTTTCATTCAAGTGTATTAGAGGAGGAACTGAAGCACATACAAGGAGTCGAGCACGCCCGTATTGACTGTTTACTTTGTTTAGGGCGTAGGATACGATATCCTCCTCAATATGCTGTAAGTTTTATTGTACGGTGATAATAGTATTAATATCAAAGGGTTATAAATGATTTTAATTTCTATTTAATCCTTTCTAGACTGTTGTGGAATATGCACGTGCAGCTTCAGCTCGTAGCGTATCGACTGATGCACTACATATACTAAGACGACTTGTATCGGACCTAGAAGCGGCGTTACGTAAAGACACGTATGAGGATAATTTCTACGCAGTCGGTGTATGGAGGATTATGATGGGCGATCTGGACAAGCTACTTGAAGAAGGTCGAAGAAGAGTGGAGGTCGCTGAAGCAAAGGCAGTAATGGTCGAGCGAGACCCTCCATACACGGTCGTAAGTGTTACAATTTGTAGCGATACCTATATTTATACTATTCGTGTACAATAATATAAATTATCGACTTTGTACGTATGTTGAAACAGAGAAGTTCAGGAGAGCAGATTGAAGGAGGCGGCTATCGTATAGCGGACTGCGCTGTCTGCTTAGGAAGACCACCATGCACTGTCATCATACCCTGCGGTCACGTTTATTAAAACGAGTGTGCTGAAAAGGTGTAGAGGTGCCCCATATATAGGAAACGCGTAGACAAACGCTACCGGCTATTTCTGAACCTGGAGTAATTGTTCAAAGTATCATAGTTTAAATATGCGTTAATAAAGTCTTACCTGTATATCCAGAGTTTACTGTTGTTATTTACACCTTAAGTAACTATTATGATAAGGCAAACATCGATAGCCGTTTGAGAGTAATTATTGTTACGGGCTGACTCCAAGGTAGCTTTACCTAAGACCGGAGTTCGGGGTGACTTTACCTAAGACCTGACCCCAGGCTGGCTTTACCTATGGCCTGACTCCGTGGTAGCTTTACTTCAGGGCTGACCCTAAGGTAGCTTTACCTAAAGTCTAGCTCCAAAGAGACTTCAAATAAGGCCTGACTCCAAGGTAGCTTTACCTAAGGCCTGGCTTCGGGATGGTTTTACCTAAGTCCTTTCTCCAGAGTGACTTTACCTAAGGCCTTTCTCCAGGGTGGATTTACCTAAGACCTGGCTCCAGGGTGGCTTTACCTAAGGCCTGACTCCAAGATGACTTTACCTAAGGTCTGACTCCAAGGTAGCTTTACCTAAGATTTGATTGAGGTGTTTACGTAACTATTGTCTTAGTCCACGGGTCGAGAGGGTGTAATTGATACAACATACCTGGACAATATGTGTAAAGCTCAGATCATATAGGCTTTGGCCGGTGGATAACAGTTTCTACATAGATAAAGTGGTATGCGATGGTAGCTATAATTATGTCTAGGGCCTAAGGCTCAGATCATAAAGGCTTTTGCCAGTGCTTTCACTAACCATAACCCTTTTGAACGATGTGTGAATGTTGTTCGTTTGAACTTCGTGTAAGTTGGTCGGTTAAACTTAGCGTAATGTTGTTTAGTTGAAACATTGGTCATTTGATCTAGCTCTGTATCACGCTATGTGTTTGTTTTCAGGTTAGGTATTTGTTGTCAGGTTAGGTATCTGTTGTCAGGCTATCTATCCGTCGTCATGCTATTTATCTGTTGTCAGGCTAGGTATCTGTTGTCAAGGTGTGGGTTACACTTAAGGTTACTCTTGCATTGTCGTAGATATGTGTCTAGTAGCTGATTATTAATCTGTTTGTTGAGTGGCATAGTATTTACAGCGATTGCATATCAAGTTTTGGAAGCCCCTTGCATGTACGCAGCTAGGGAATCATGTATGTCGGCTTAGCATACATATTGGCTTAACACAGAATGTAGGCTAAATATATGTTGAACATTACCCAAGCTATGCATTGGATATTATGTGTTAACTTGTATTCAAACCTATAATCGGATACTATGTGATAACCCATAGTCAATCTATGTATCGAATACTATGTGATAGCCCTAGTCAAGCTATGCATCGGCTACTATTTGTTAACCATTAGTCTAGCTACGCATCAGATACTATGTGTTAACCATTAGCTAAACTACGCATCGGATATTATGTGTTACCTTGTATTCAAGCTATGCATCGGATATTATTTATTAACCCCTAGTCAAGTTATGCTTTGGATACCATGTGTTAACTATTAGTCAATCTATGCCTCGGATACTATGTGTTAGCCCTAGTCAGGCTATGCATCGGCTACTATGTGTTAATCACTAGCCTAGCTATGCATCGTCTACTATGTGTTAACCACTAGCCTAGCTATGCATCAGATACTATGTGTTAACCATTATCCCAGCTATGCATCGGATACTATATGTTGAACATTATTAGCCAACCTATGCATTGGATGCGATGTGTTAACCACGTCAGGCTATGCATTGGATATTTTGTGTTAAATTGTATCAAAAATTCTCATTGGATATTATGTGTTAACCACTAGTCAAGCTACACATCGGATAATATGTGATAACCTATAGTCAGGCTCTGCATCGGATACTATGTGTTAACCATTAGCGAGGCTATGCACTGGATATTATGTGTTAGGCCATAGTCAAGCTACTTATCGGATACTATATGTTAAACCATCGTCAAGCTGTGCATCGGATATTATGTGTTAATGATTAGCCAAGCTATGTAACAGGTATTATGTGTTAACTTGTAGTCGTCGGATACTGCGTGATATCCATTAGCTATACTATGCGTTGGATATAATGTGTTATACAGTATTATAATTTGTAGGCCCTTGTCGGCATAGCATAATATGTATGCAGGCTTACATACATATTTGTTTAACACATTATGTAGGCTATCATGTATGTAGGCTTAACATGGTATATACGCCTATGTATGATAGCACGCATGTTGGCTTAGCATAGTATTTATGTAGGTTTACACGCATATTTGTTTAACACACTATATAAGGCTATCATTTATGTTGGCTTAACATAGTATATAAGCCTATGTAGAATAGCATGCATGTTGGCTCAGCATATTATTTATGTAGGTTTACATGCATATTTGTTTAACACACTATATAGACTATCATTAATCCTGGCTTAACATATTATATAGGCCTATGTGGGTAACGGAGAAATTGGCTTAATACAAGATGTATAGTCTATAGGTTAACCTGCATATTGGTTTAACACAGTATATAGGGCTATTTAGAGTATATTGCATGCTGGCTTAACATAGTATATATGCCTATATAGGTTAACATGACTGTTGGCTTAGCACTGTATGTATATAGGTTGCGTGATTTTTTAAATTATATTGTAATATTTGTTGACCGTCATCTACGTAGGCGTGATAGGTTGTGCATTGGTAGCCGCCTTTACACAGCTATGGTGGTATGTATCGTTAGCTATACCATATAGTACTTCCCATATGAACTATACGGTTGCCTGCCTGAGGGTCTACCTGATAGAAAAGGTGAAATGTGTGTCAAGCTCAGATCATAAAGGTTTTGGCTAGTGGTTTACCGACATATCAGGCGCATGTAGGCATTCTTGTATGTCGGCTCAGCATAGTATGTATGTAGGCTTACACGCATGTTGGTTTAACACAGTATATGGGCTATCATGCATGTTGGTTTAACATGGTATATAAGCATGCACGTCTTACTGCGACCGTTTGCGTTGTGTTGCGTAAGCCTACCGATCCCCTGCAATGTAATAGGTCGATTCCCGCACAGCTTGTTGTCTATTTGAATTTACCGTATTTGTTGGTGGATTGAAATGAGTGTAAATTGGTCGGCTATACTTAGCGTAAGACAGTGTTTCACTGGTGGTTCTAACTAAGGGCTGGCTTAGGGATGGCTTTACCTAAGTACATACTCCATGGAGGCTATAACCAAGGCCTAGCTCCTGGGTGACTTTACCTCAGGCTCGACTCCAGTATGACTTTAACTAAGACCCGACTCCAAGGTAGCTTTACCTAAGAAGTGTTGGAGGTATTTGTCTTGGTCGAGAGACTGTAATTGATATAGCAACATACCTGAACCCAAGGCCCGACTTTTGGGTAGCTTTACTTAAGGGCTGACTGCTTTACCTAACGTCTAGTTCCAATGAGGCTTTATCTAGGGCCTGACTCCAAGGTAGCTTTACCTAAGGCCAGATTCCAGGGTTACTTTACCTAAGGCATGGCTTCGGGTTGGCTTTACCTAAGTCCATGCTCCAGGGATGCTATACCTGACGCTTGGGTGGCTCTACCTCATGCACGACTCCGGGGTGACTTTTACCTAAGACACCTACTCCAGGGACCGATCATTTTTGGTAATCTGAACACTACCCCTTGGTGAACCCACCCCCACATCTATCCAAAACGGACTGTAAACGTACCCGCTTACGCTTGTTTAGTCATTTGATCTAACCGATCAATTTTTGGCAATTTCATATATTATTAAAAACAACCCCCCACCTAAAGCCTCACTCTAGTGTGAATTTACCTATGGCCTTTCTCGAGGGTGGCTTTACTTAAGGGCCGGCATCGGGATGGCTTTACCTGAAGCCATGCTCCAAGGGTAGCTTTAAATAAGGCCTAGCTCCTGGGTGGCTCTACCTCAAGTGCGACTCCAGCATGACATTTACCTAGGACCCAGATCATTTTTTTGGCAATTTCATATATTATTTAAAACTACCCCCACGTGAACCCCCTGCTACTAGGTGCTACCAGGTGAACCCCACCCCCAACTATAGCGATAATACGCTCTATACTCACCCTATCAGTCAACACACATTTTTCCAAAATTATTTCGAAAACTACCCTAACCCCGAATCCACCCCCGGAGCTACCCCCGGGGAAGGTCCTGAACGTAGCTGAGGACAACCCTACACCTAGGAGTAGGTTAGGATAGATGCATTTTGGCTAGCTTAGGTTAGTACATCATAGGCCTACTTCCCCACCACTTTTTGTGCCAAAGTGGGCCAAGTTCTACTACTATGGTCCATCGATTTGGTGTTTGCTTAATCGAGACAGACAGATCTTTATTATGAATTCATTTTCCTTGTCCTTGTTTGTTCCATCAGATCATGAAATCCCCCGTATGGTCAATGGATTGGGTGTTTGCTTACTCGAGACAGACAGATCTATATTTTGAATTCATTTTACTTGTCCTTGTTTGTTCCACGAGATCATGAAATCCCCTGTATGGTTTATTTATTGGGTGTTTGCTTACACGAGACAGACATATACTTCTTGTGAAATCATTTTACTTGTCCTTGTGTGTTCCATCAGATCATGAAATCCTCAGACGTTCACTATGGTCCATGGATTGGGCGTTTGCTTACTCGAGACAGACAGATCTTTATTATGAATTAATTTTACTTGTCCTTGTTTTTCCTTCAGATCATGAAATCCCCCGACGTTCACTATGGTGAATGGATTAGGTGTTTGCGTACTCGAGACAGACAGATCGTTGTTGTGAATACATTTTACTTGTCTTCGTTTTTTCCATCAGATCATGAAATCGCCGACGGTCACTATTGTCCATGGATTAGGTGTTTGCTTACTCTAGACAGACAGATCTTTATTATGAATTATTTTACTTGTCCTTGTTTGTTCCATCAGATCATGAAATCCCCCGACGTTCACTATGGTCCATGGATTGTGTGTTTGCTTACTCGAGACAGACAGATCTTTATTATGAATTCATTTTACTTGTCCTTGTTTGTTCCATCAGATCATGAAATCCCCCGACGTTCACTATGGTCCATGGATTGTGTGTTTGCATACTCGAGACAGACAGATCTTTATTATGAATTAATTTTACTTGTCCTTGTTTGTTCCATCAGATCATGAAATCCCCCGACGTTCACTATGGTGAATGGATTTTGTGTTTGCTTACTCAAGACATACAGATCTTATTTGTGAATTCATTCTACTATTCCTTGTTTGTTCCATCAGATCATGAAATCGCCGACGGTCACTATGGTCCATGGATTAGGTGTTTGCGTACTCGAGACAGACAGATCTTTATTATGAATTAATTTTACTTGTCCTTGTTTGTTCCATCAGATCATGAAATCCCCGACGTTCACTATGGTGAATGGATTTTGTGTTTGCTTACTCAAGACATACAGATCTTATTTGTGAATTCATTTTACTATTCCTTGTTTGTTCCATCAGAACATGAAATCCCTTGACGGTCAATATGTTCCATGGATTTGGTGTTTCTTTACTAAAGAACGACATATCTCTTTTGTGAATTCAATTTACTTGTCCTTGTTTGTTCCATCATATCATAAAATCCCCCGACGGTCATTATGGTGAATGGATTTTGTGTTTGCTAACTCAAGACCGACATATCGTTTTTGTGAATTCAATTTACTTGTCCTTGTTTGTTCCATCAGATCATGAAATCCCTCGACGGTCACTATGGTCCATGGATTGGGTGTTTGCTTACTCAAGACCGACATATCTCTTTTGTGAATTCAATTTACTTGTCCTTGTTTGTTCCATCATATCATAAAATCCCCCGACGGTCACTATGGTCCATGGATTTTGTGTTTGCTAACTCAAGACCGACATATCGTTTTTGTGAATTCAATTTACTTGTCCTTATTTGTTCCATCAGATCATGAAATCCCCCGACGGTCTCTATGGTTCATGGGTTTGGTGTTTCTTTACTCAAGACCGACATATCTTTTTTGTGAACTCAATTTACTTGTCCTTGTTTGCTCCATCAGATCATAAAATCCCCCGACGGTCATTATGGTGAATGGATTTTGTGTTTGCTTACTCAAGACATACAGATCTTAATTTTGATATAATTTACTTGTCTTTGTTTTTTCCATCAGATCATGAAATCCCCGACGGTCATTATGGTTTATTTATTGGGTGTTTGCTTACTCGAGACAGACTGATCTTCATTTGAATTCA
The DNA here is from genome assembly GCA_036971475.1 of Prosapia bicincta. Lineage (NCBI taxonomy): Eukaryota > Metazoa > Arthropoda > Insecta > Hemiptera > Cercopidae > Prosapia > Prosapia bicincta. The sequence goes on along the minus strand of JBAIZL010000036.1, from coordinate 521,814 downwards.
TTTTACTATTCCTTGTTTGTTCCATCATATCATAAAATCCCCCGACGGTCAATATGTTCCATGGATTTGGTGTTTCTTTACTCAAGAACGACATATCTCTTTTGTGAATTCAATTTACTTGTCCTTGTTTGTTCCATCATATCATAAAATCCCCCGACGGTCATTATGGTGAATGGATTTTGTGTTTGCTTACTCGAGACAGACTGATCTTCATTTGAATTCATTTTACTTGTCCTTGTTTGTTTCATCAGAACATGAAATCCCTCGACGGTCACTATGTTCCATGGATTGTGTGTTTGCTTACTCAAGACATACAGATCTTAATTTTGATATCCTTTTACTTGTCTTTGTTTTTTCCATCAGATCATGAAATCCCCGACGGTCAATATGGTTTATTTATTGGGTGTTTGCTTACTCGAGACAGACTGATCTTCATTTGAATTCATTTTACTTGTCCTTGTTTGTTCCATCAGAATATGAAATCCCTCGACGGTCACTATGTTCCATGGATTGTGTGTTTGCTTACTCAAGACATACAGATCTTAATTTTGATATCCATTTACTTGTCTTTGTTTTTTCCATCAGATCATGAAATCCCCGACGGTCATTATGGTTTATTTATTGGGTGTTTGCTTACTCGAGACAGACTGATCTTCATTTGAATTCATTTTACTTGTCCTTGTTTGTTCCATCAGAACATGAAATCCCTCGACGGTCACTATGTTCCATGGATTTGGTGTTTCTTTACTCAAGACCGACATATCTCTTTTGTGAATTCAATTTACTTGTCCTTGTTTGTTCCATCAGATCATGAAATCCCCCGACGGTCAATATGGTCCAAGGATTGGGTGTTTGCTTACTCAAGACCGACATATCGTTTTTGTGAATTCAATTTACTTGTCCTTGTTTGTTCCATCAGATCATGAAATCCCCCGACGGTCTCTATGGTTCATAGGTTTGGTGTTTCTTTACTCAAGACCGACATATCTCTTATGTAAATTCAATTTACTTGTCCTTGTTTGTTCCATCAGATCATGAAATCCCCCGACGGTCTCTATGGTTCATGGGTTTGGTGTTTCTTTACTCAAGACCGACATATCTCTTTTGTAAATTCAATTTACTTGTCCTTGTTTGTTCCATCATATCATAAAATCCCCCGACGGTCAATATGTTCCATGGATTTGGTGTTTCTTTACTCAAGACCGACATATCTCTTTTGTGAATTCAATTTACTTGTCCTTGTTTGTTCCATCATATCATAAAATCCCCCGACGGTCATTATGGTGAATGGATTTTGTGTTTGCTTACTCAAGACCGACATATCGTTTTTGTGAATTCAATTTACTTGTCCTTGTTTGTTCCATCAGATCATGAAATCCCCCGACGGTCTCTATGGTTCATGGATTGGGTGTTTCTTTACTCAAGACCGACATATCTCTTTTGTAAATTCAATTTACTTGTCCTTGTTTGTTCCATCAGATCATGAAATCCCCCGACGGTCTCTATGGTTCATGGATTGGGTGTTTCTTTACTCAAGACCGACATATCTCTTTTGTAAATTCAATTTACTTGTCCTTGTTTGTTCCATCAGATCATGAAATCCCCCGACGGTCTCTATGGTTCATGGGTTTGGTGTTTCTTTACTCAAGACCGACATATCTCTTTTGTAAATTCAATTTACTTGTCCTTGTTTGTTCCATCAGATCATGAAATCCCCCGACGGTCTCTATGGTTCATGGGTTTGGTGTTTCTTTACTCAAGACCGACATATCTCTTTTGTGAATTCAATTTACTTGTCCTTGTTTGTTCCATCATATCATAAAATCCCCCGACGGTCATTATGGTGAATGGATTTTGTGTTTGCTTACTCAAGACCGACATATCGTTTTTGTGAATTCAATGTACTTGTCCTTGTTTGTTCCATCAGATCATGAAATCCCCCGACGGTCTCTATGGTTCATGGATTGGGTGTTTCTTTACTCAAGACCGACATATCTCTTTTGTAAATTCAATTTACTTGTCCTTGTTTGTTCCATCATATCATAAAATCCCCCGACGGTCATTATGGTGAATGGATTGGGTGTTTCTTTACTCAAGACCGACATATCTCTTTTGTAAATTCAATTTACTTGTCCTTGTTTGTTCCATCAGATCATGAAATCCCCCGACGGTCACTATGGTCCATGGATTGGGTGTTTCTTTAGTCAAGACCGACATATCTCTTTTGTAAATTCAATTTACTTGTCCTTGTTTGTTCCATCATATCATAAAATCCCCCGACGGTCATTATGGTGAATGGATTTTGTGTTTGCTAACTCAAGACCGACATATCGTTTTTGTGAATTAATTTTACTTGTGATTGTTTGTTCCATCAGATCATGAAATCCCCCGACGGTCTCTATGGTTCATGGATTGGGTGTTTCTTTACTCAAGACCGACATATCTCTTTTGTAAATTCAATTTACTTGTCCTTGTTTGTTCCATCATATCATAAAATCCCCCGACGGTCATTATGGTGAATGGATTGGGTGTTTCTTTACTCAAGACCGACATATCTCTTTTGTAAATTCAATTTACTTGTCCTTGTTTGTTCCATCATATCATAAAATCCCCCGACGGTCATTATGGTGAATGGATTTTGTGTTTGCTTACTCAAGACATACAGATCTTAATTTTGATATAATTTACTTGTCTTTGTTTTTTCCATCAGATCATGAAATCCCCGACGGTCATTATGGTTTATTTATTGGGTGTTTGCTTACTCGAGACAGACTGATCTTCATTTGAATTCATTTTACTATTCCTTGTTTGTTCCATCATATCATAAAATCCCCCGACGGTCAATATGTTCCATGGATTTGGTGTTTCTTTACTCAAGAACGACATATCTCTTTTGTGAATTCAATTTACTTGTCCTTGTTTGTTCCATCATATCATAAAATCCCCCGACGGTCATTATGGTGAATGGATTTTGTGTTTGCTTACTCGAGACAGACTGATCTTCATTTGAATTCATTTTACTTGTCCTTGTTTGTTTCATCAGAACATGAAATCCCTCGACGGTCACTATGTTCCATGGATTGTGTGTTTGCTTACTCAAGACATACAGATCTTAATTTTGATATCCTTTTACTTGTCTTTGTTTTTTCCATCAGATCATGAAATCCCCGACGGTCAATATGGTTTATTTATTGGGTGTTTGCTTACTCGAGACAGACTGATCTTCATTTGAATTCATTTTACTTGTCCTTGTTTGTTCCATCAGAATATGAAATCCCTCGACGGTCACTATGTTCCATGGATTGTGTGTTTGCTTACTCAAGACATACAGATCTTAATTTTGATATCCATTTACTTGTCTTTGTTTTTTCCATCAGATCATGAAATCCCCGACGGTCATTATGGTTTATTTATTGGGTGTTTGCTTACTCGAGACAGACTGATCTTCATTTGAATTCATTTTACTTGTCCTTGTTTGTTCCATCAGAACATGAAATCCCTCGACGGTCACTATGTTCCATGGATTTGGTGTTTCTTTACTCAAGACCGACATATCTCTTTTGTGAATTCAATTTACTTGTCCTTGTTTGTTCCATCAGATCATGAAATCCCCCGACGGTCAATATGGTCCAAGGATTGGGTGTTTGCTTACTCAAGACCGACATATCGTTTTTGTGAATTCAATTTACTTGTCCTTGTTTGTTCCATCAGATCATGAAATCCCCCGACGGTCTCTATGGTTCATAGGTTTGGTGTTTCTTTACTCAAGACCGACATATCTCTTTTGTAAATTCAATTTACTTGTCCTTGTTTGTTCCATCAGATCATGAAATCCCCCGACGGTCTCTATGGTTCATGGGTTTGGTGTTTCTTTACTCAAGACCGACATATCTCTTTTGTAAATTCAATTTACTTGTCCTTGTTTGTTCCATCATATCATAAAATCCCCCGACGGTCAATATGTTCCATGGATTTGGTGTTTCTTTACTCAAGACCGACATATCTCTTTTGTGAATTCAATTTACTTGTCCTTGTTTGTTCCATCATATCATAAAATCCCCCGACGGTCATTATGGTGAATGGATTTTGTGTTTGCTTACTCAAGACCGACATATCGTTTTTGTGAATTCAATTTACTTGTCCTTGTTTGTTCCATCAGATCATGAAATCCCCCGACGGTCTCTATGGTTCATGGATTGGGTGTTTCTTTACTCAAGACCGACATATCTCTTTTGTAAATTCAATTTACTTGTCCTTGTTTGTTCCATCAGATCATGAAATCCCCCGACGGTCTCTATGGTTCATGGATTGGGTGTTTCTTTACTCAAGACCGACATATCTCTTTTGTAAATTCAATTTACTTGTCCTTGTTTGTTCCATCAGATCATGAAATCCCCCGACGGTCTCTATGGTTCATGGGTTTGGTGTTTCTTTACTCAAGACCGACATATCTCTTTTGTAAATTCAATTTACTTGTCCTTGTTTGTTCCATCAGATCATGAAATCCCCCGACGGTCTCTATGGTTCATGGGTTTGGTGTTTCTTTACTCAAGACCGACATATCTCTTTTGTGAATTCAATTTACTTGTCCTTGTTTGTTCCATCATATCATAAAATCCCCCGACGGTCATTATGGTGAATGGATTTTGTGTTTGCTTACTCAAGACCGACATATCGTTTTTGTGAATTCAATGTACTTGTCCTTGTTTGTTCCATCAGATCATGAAATCCCCCGACGGTCTCTATGGTTCATGGATTGGGTGTTTCTTTACTCAAGACCGACATATCTCTTTTGTAAATTCAATTTACTTGTCCTTGTTTGTTCCATCATATCATAAAATTCCCCGACGGTCATTATGGTGAATGGATTGGGTGTTTCTTTACTCAAGACCGACATATCTCTTTTGTAAATTCAATTTACTTGTCCTTGTTTGTTCCATCAGATCATGAAATCCCCCGACGGTCACTATGGTCCATGGATTGGGTGTTTCTTTAGTCAAGACCGACATATCTCTTTTGTAAATTCAATTTACTTGTCCTTGTTTGTTCCATCATATCATAAAATCCCCCGACGGTCATTATGGTGAATGGATTTTGTGTTTGCTAACTCAAGACCGACATATCGTTTTTGTGAATTAATTTTACTTGTGATTGTTTGTTCCATCAGATCATGAAATCCCCCGACGGTCTCTATGGTTCATGGATTGGGTGTTTCTTTACTCAAGACCGACATATCTCTTTTGTAAATTCAATTTACTTGTCCTTGTTTGTTCCATCATATCATAAAATCCCTCGACGGTCATTATGGTGAATGGATTGGGTGTTTCTTTACTCAAGACCGACATATCTCTTTTGTAAATTCAATTTACTTGTCCTTGTTTGTTCCATCAGATCATGAAATCCCCCGACGGTCACTATGGTCCATGGGTTTGGTGTTTCTTTACTCAAGACCGACAGATCTTTATTGTGAATTCAATTTACTTATCCTTGTTTGTTCCATCAGATCATAAAATCCCCCGACGGTCACTATGGACCATGGATTGTGTGTTTGCTTACTCAAGACCGACATATCTTTTTTGTGAATTAATTTTACTTGTCCTTGTTTGTTCCATCAGATCAGAAAATCCTCCGACGGTCACTATGTTCCATGGATTGGGTGTTTGCTTCTTCAAGACCGACAGATCTTTATTGTGAATTCAATTTACTTATCCTTGTTTGTTCCATCAGATTATAAAATCCCCCGACGGTCACTATGGTGAATGGATTTTGTGTTTGCTTACTTAAGACATACAGATCTTATTTGTGAATTCATTTTACTATTCCTTGTTTGTTCCATCAGATCATGAAATCCCTCGACGGTCACTATGTTCCATGGATTGGGTGTTTGCTTCCTCAAGACCGACAGATCTTTATTGTGAATTCAATTTACTTATCCTTGTTTGTTCCATCAGATTATAAAATCCCTCGACGGTCACTATGTTCCATGGATTGGGTGTTTGCTTCTTCAAGACCGACAGATCTTTATTGTGAATTCAATTTACTTATCCTTGTTTGTTCCATCAGATCAGAAAATCCCCCGACGGTCACTATGTTCCATGGATTGGGTGTTTGCTTCTTCAAGACCGACAGATCTTTATTGTGAATTCAATTTACTTATCCTTGTTTGTTCCATCAGATCAGAAAATCCCTTGACGGTCACTATGGTCCATGGATTGCGTGTTTGCTTCCTCAAGACCGACAGATCTTTATTGTGAATTCAATTTACTTATCCTTGTTTGTTCCATCAGATCATAAAATCCCTCGACGGTCACTATGTCCATGGATTGGGTGTTTGCTTCCGCAAGACCGACAGATCTTTATTGTGAATTCAATTTACTTATCCTTGTTTGTTCCATCAGATCATGAAATCCCTCGACGGTCACTATGTTCCATGGATTGGGTGTTTGCTTACTAGAGACAGACAGATATTTATTGTGAATTCAATTTACTTATCCTTGTTTGTTCCATCAGATCATAAAATCCCCCGACGGTCACTATGGTCCTTGGATTGTGTGTTTGCTTACTCGAGACAGACAGATCTTTATTGTGAATTAATTTTACTTGTCCTTGTTTGTTCCATCAGATCATAAAATCCCTCGACGGTCACTATGGTCCATGGATTGGGTGTTTGCTTAGTCAAGACATACAGATCCTAATTTTGATATCATTTTACTTGTCTTTGTTTTTTCCATCAGATCATGAAATCCCCGACGGTCATTATGGTTTATTTATTGGGTGTTTGCTTACTCGAGACAGACTGATCTTCATTTGAATTCATTTTACTTGTCCTTGTTTGTTCCATCTGATCATGAAATACCCCGACGGTAACTAAGGTCCATGGATTGCGTGTTTGCTTATTCGAGACAGACAGATTTTAATTGTGAATTCATTTTACTTGTCCTTGTTTGTTCCACCAGACCATGAAATCTGCCGACGGCTACTATCTCCTGAACGTATCTGAGGACACCTTTACAGCTAGGGGTAGGTTAAGTTGCATTTTGGCTAGCTTAGGTTAATACGTCATAGTCCTACTTCCCCCACCACATTTTGTGCCAAGTGGACCAAGTTCTGTCTCGAGTAAGCAAACACCCAATCCATGGACCATAGTGACCGTCGGGGGATTTCAATGTCTGATGGAACAAACAAGGACAAGTAAATTGAATTCATAATAAAGATCTGTCTGCCACGAGTAAACAAAAACCCAATCCATGGACCATACAGGGAATTTCATGATCTGATGCAACAAACAAGGACGAGTAAAATGAATTCAAAATAAAGATCTGTCTGCCTCGAGTAATCAAACACCCATACCATGGACCAAACAGAGGATTTCATGATCTGATGCAACAAACAAGGACAAGTAAAATGAATTCATAATAAAGATCTGTCTGTCTCGAGTAAGCAAACACGCAATCCTTGGACCATAGTGACGTTGGGGGATTTCATGATCTGATGGAACAAATAATTTCAAGTAAAATGAATTCTCAATAAAGATCTGTCTGTCTTTAGTAAGCAAACACACAATCCATTGAAAATACTGACAATCGGGGGATTTCATGATCTGATTGAACAAACAAGGACAAGTAAAATGAATTCACAATTAGGATCTATGTCTCGAGTAGGCAAACACCCAATCCATGGATCATAGTGACCGTCGGGGGATTTCATGATCTGATGGGACAAACAAGGACAAGTAAAATGAATTCATATTAAAGATCTGTCTGTCTCGAGTAAACAAACACCCAATCCATTTACCATACTGGGAATTTCATGATCTTATGGAACAAACAAAGACAAGTAAAACGAATTCAAAGTAAAGATTTGTCTGTCTCGAGTAAGCAAACACCCAATTTATGGACCATAGTGACTGTCGGGGGTTTTGATGGTCTGATGGATCAAACAAAGACAAGTAAAATGAATTCAATATTAAGATCTGTCTGTCTTGAGTAAGCAAACAAACAATCCATGGACCATATGGGGGATTTCATGATCTGATGGAAAAAACAAGGACAAGTAAAATTAATTCATGATAATGATCTGTCTGTCTCGAGTAAGCAAACACTCAATCCATAGACCATAGTGACCATCGGGAAATTTCATGATCTGATGGAACAAACAAGGACATGTAAAATGAATTCATAATAAAGATCTGTCTGTCTCGAGTAAGCAAACACCCAAACCATGGACGATAATGACCGTCGGGGGATTTCACAATCTGATGGAACAAACAAGGTCAAGTAAAACGAATTCATAATAAAGATCCGTCTGTCTCGAGTAAGCAAACACCCAATCCATGGACCATAGTGACCGTCGGGGGATTTATTGGTCTGATGGAACAAACAAGGACAAATAAAATTAATTCATAATAAAGATCCGTCTGTCTCTAGTAAGCAAACACCCAATCCATGGACCATAGTGACCGACAGGGGATTTCATGATCTGTTTTAAAAAAACAAGGACAATTAAAATGAATTCATATTAAAGATCTGTCTGTCTCGAGTAAGCACACACCCAATCCATGGACCATAGTGACCGTCGGGGGATTTCATGATCTGATGAAACAAAAAAAGACAAGACAAATGAATTCACAATAAAGATCTGTCTGTCTTGAGTAAACAAACACCCAATTCATGGACCATAATGGACGTCGTGGGATTTCATGATCTGATGGAACAAACAAGGACAAGTAAAATGAATTCATAATAAATATCTGTCTGTCTCAAATAAGCAAACACGCAATCCATGGACCATAGTGACCGTTGGGGGATTTTCATGATCTGACGGTACAAACAATATCAAGTAAAATGAATTAACAATAAAGATCTGTCTGTCTCGAGTAAGCAAACACCCAATCCATGGACCATAGTGCCCATCGGGGGATTTCACAATCTGATGGAACAAACAAGGACAAGTAAAATGAATTCATAATAAAGATCTGTCTGTCTCGAGTAAGCAAACACCCAATCCATGGACCATAGTGCCCGTCGGGGGATTTCACAATCTGATGGAACAAACAAGGACAAGTAAAATGAATTCTTAATAAAGATCTGTCTGTCTCGAGTAAGCAAACACCCAATCCATGGACCATAGTGCCCGTCGGGGGATTTCACAATCTGATGGAACAAACAAGGACAAGTAAAATGAATTCCTAATAAAAATCTGTTTGTCTAGAGTAAGCAAACACCCAATCCATGGACCATAGTGCCCGTCGGGGGATTTCACAATCTGATGGAACAAACAAGGACAAGTAAAATGAATTCTTAATAAAGATCTGTCTGTCTCGAGTAAGCAAACACCCAATCAATGGACCATAGTGCCCGTCGGGGGATTTCACAATCTGATGGAACAAACAAGGACAAGTAAAATGAATTCTTAATAAAGATCTGTCTGTATCGAGTAAGCAAACACCCAATCCATGGACCATAGTGACCGTCGGGTATTTCATGGTCTGATGGAAGAAACAAGGACAAGTAAAATGAATTCACAATTAAGATCTGCCTATCTCGAATAAGCAAACACCCAATCCATGAACCATAGTGACCGTCGGGGGATTTCATGATCTGATGGAATAAACAAGGACAAGTAAAATGAATTCACAATAAAGATCTGTCTGTCTCGAATAAGCAAACACCAAATCCATGGACCATAGTGACCGTCGGGGGATTTCATGATCTGATGGAATAAACAAGGACAAGTAAATTGAATTCACAATTAAGGTCTGTCTGTCTCGAGTAAGCAAACACGCAATCCATGGACCATAATGACCGTCAGGGATTTCATGATCTGATGGAAAAACAAAGACAAGTAAAATGATTTCACAATTAGGATCTGTCTGTCTCGAGTATGCAAACACCCAATCCATGAACCATAGTGTACGTCGGGGGATTTCATGATCTGATGGAACACACAAGGACAAGTAAAATGAATTCTTAATAAAGATCTGTCTGTCTCGAGTAAGCAAACACCCAATCCATGAACCATAGTGAACGTCGGGGGATTTCATGATCTGATGGAACAAACAAGGACAAGTAAAACGAATTCAAAGGAAAGATTTGTCTGTCTCGAGTAAGCAATCACCCAATCCATGGACCATAGTGACTGTCGGGGGTTTTCATGGTCTGATGGTTCAAACCAAGTCAAGTAAAATGAATTCATTATTAAGATCTGTCTGTCTTGAGTAAGCAAACACACAGTCCATGGACCATATGGGGGATTTCATGATCTGATGGAAAAAACAAGGACAAGTAAAATTAATTCATGATAAAGATCTGTCTGTCTCGAGTAAGCAAACACTCAATCCATAGACCATAGAGACCGTCGGGGGATTTCAAGATCTGATGGAACAAACAAGGACATGTAAAATGAATTCATAATAAAGATCTGTCTGTCTAGAGTAAGCAAACACCCAATAAGTAAACCATACGGTGGATTTCATGATCTGATGGAACAAACAAGGACATGTAAAATGAATTCATAATAAAGATTTGTCTGTCTCGAGTAAGCAAACACCCAATCCATGGACCATAGTGCCCGTCGGGGGATTTCAAGATCTGATGGAACAAACAAGAAGACGTAAAATGAATTCACAATAAAGATTTGTCTGTCTCGAGTAAGCAGACACCCAATCCATGGACCATAGTGACCGTCGGCCGATTTCATGATCTGATGGAACAAACAAGGACAAGTAAAATGAATTCACAATAAAGATCTGTCTGTCTCGAGTAAGCAAACACCCAATCCATGGACCATAGTGCCCGTCGGGGCATTTCACAATCTGATGGAACAAACAAGGACAAGTAAAATGAATTCACAATAGTAGAAGTGAGCCCACTTGAGCACAAACTACCCCTAGCTGGCCCTGTACGTCACCTAGGACTATAGGGGTAGTTTTGGATGATGCAGGCGGTCGTCGCGGCCTTGACCGTAGACTCTGGGGGTGAGTTGGACCACGTTTAGAGGGGTAGGGGGTTGATTTTCGAATAAAATAAATTCTAACCCACTGACCTAATCTAGCCAAAGTGCATCTAACCTAACCTACGTGTGGGGGTGTCCTCAGCTACGTTCTGGACCTGCCCCGAAGGTAGCTCCGGGGGTGGATTCGGGGTGGGGGGTAGTTTTCGAAAAAATTTTGGAAAAATGTGTCTTGACTGATAGGGTGAGTTTAGAGTGTATTATGGGTATTTTTAGGGGTGGTTTCACCTTGGGGTAGTTTTTAAATAAAATATGAAATTTCCAAAAATCGATCGGTTGGATCAACAGACAGTACGGGATATGTCTAGAGTCCATTATGGACTGCTGCGGGGCGGGTTCACCTGGGGGTCCTTTTTAAATAATATAAGACCACCCAGCAGCCAGGCCTTAGTAAAGCCACCTATGGAGCATAGCCTCAGGTAAAGCTACCATGTAGTCGGGTCTTAGGTAAAGTCATATTGAAGTCGAACCTGAAGTAAAGCCACCCAGGACTTAGGTATAGTCTATACGGTGCAATTCCACAGGTAAAACCAACCCGAAGCCAGGCCATATCTAGAGACACCTAGGAGCCAGGCCTAAGATAAAGCTACCGTGGAGTCGGGTGTTAGATAAAAGTCACCCCGGAGTCGTGCCCGAGGTAAAGCCACCTAGGAGCTAGGCCTCAGGTAAAGCCAATCCGAGGCCACGCATTAGGTAAAGTAACCCTGGAACCTGGCCTTAGTGTAAAGCTACCATTGAGTCGTGCTCGAGGTAAAGCTACCATGGAGTTAGACCTTAGGTAAAGCTAACACGGAGCAAGGCCTCAGGTAAAAGCCATCCCGAAGCCTGCCCATAGATAAAGTAACCCCGGATTCAGGCATTAAGTGGGGGGGGGGTTATCAAATAATATATGAAATTGTCAAAAAATTATCGGTTAGATCAAACGTCCAACGGTCCAACTAAACGCTAATTTTAACCGACCAACAATTATACATAGAGTTCAAATAGTCAACAAGCTGAATCAACCAATCACAACGCAGGGGACCCGTAGGTCTACGCAATACAACGCAAACGGTCGCTGTAAGACGTGAAGGCTTATATACCGTGTTAAACCAATATATATATATATATATATATATATATATATATATATATATATATATATGATAGCCCACATAATGTGTTAAACCAATATATATATATATATATATATATATATATATATATATATATATATATATATATATATATATATGATAGCCCACATAATGTGTTAAACAAATACGCATGCAAGCCTACATATATACTATGCTAGCCCAACATACACGGGCCTACTATGCCTGTAAACCACAGGCCAAAGCCCTTATGACCTGAGCTATTTTCACCTCTTCTATCAGGTAGAGCCTCAGGCAGGCAACCGTATAGTTCATATGGGAGGTACTATAGGGTACATCTACCAATGCATAACCTACCAAGCCCACGTAAAGATTTAATATATTTGATGACGTATCCGCGTTCGAGCGACTCTATGCAGGTATTAGGGTGTTCTACCCTAACTAGAGTGTTCTACCCCTAAATGATATGGATGATGCAGAGCAAGGGGTTATGATTGCCAAACTCAAAATTTGTCTATGCTACTAAATTAATAAACAATGCGACAAAGCCTTATCGTTTGAGGGTATACGTGCGGCCTACATAACCGGTGACCGTGTGCCAGACATGTGCAGACTTGCAGAGATAACACATTATCTTAAAACCGCAACGACAGCCGGTGACTACTATAGCAGGCTTAAAACCCGCACGGCTGTGTCGATGTGAATCTAGGCGCGTGTTTATGTTTTGATTACTGTATCAACTTACTATGTACTATCGGCATACCAAGGCATACATACATAATCAGAAATCAGTGTAAATAATCAAATAGCCTCAATGGATATATCCTATAGCTGTAAATGTATCTAGATATAAAGGTATATATGGAGAAACACTAATAATGAGGCCTATCACAAAACGTGAATAAATATATGTTATAAAACGATCCTAAAACGATGCTAAGCCAACATGCATGCTATCATACATAGATTCATATACTATATTAAGCCAATATATACGATACCCAAGATAATGTGTTAAACAAATAAGCATGTAAGCCTGCATACATACTATGCTAAGCCGACATACATGAATCCCTAAACGCGCTTACTATGTCGGTAAACCACCGGCAAAAGCCTTTATGAACTGAGCTATTTTCACCTCTTCTATCAGGTAGAGCCCCAGGCAGGCAACCGTATAGTTCATATGGGAGGTACTATATGGTATAGCTACCAAAGCATAACCTATCACACCCACATAGATGACGGTTAACAAACACTACAATATAATTAAAAAAAGTCACGCAACCTATATACATACAGTGCTAACCAATATAGGTATATATACTATGTTTAACCAGCATGCAATATACTCTAAATAGCCATATATACGCTGTTAAACAATTATGCGTGTAAACCTACATAACTACTATGGTAAGCCAACATGCATGCTATCATACTATGTTAGGCCTAAATACATAATAGAATACATAATGTGTTAAACATATATGTGTGTAAGCCTGCATAGATATTATGCTAAGAAGACATGGGCCTACAAAGTATAACACATTATATCCAGTGCATAGTTTAGCTAATGGTTATCACACTATCCTACAAGCTGCCCTCAAATTACCACATAATACCTGATACATAGCCTGGCTAATCACATAGTATGCCCCAACACATAATATCCAGTGCATAGCCTCGCTAATGGTTAACACATCCGATCAGACGTTTGAATACAAGTTAACACATAATATCCAGTGCATAGCCTGGCTAATGACCAACATATAGTATCCGATGCATAGCTGGGCTAACGGCTAACTAATAGTTAGCTTGACTATGGGTTAACATATAGTAGCCGATAAGTAGCTTGACTATGGCCCAACACATAATCTCCAGCGCATAGCCGGGCTAATGTTCATCATGTAGTACCCAATGCATAGCTAGGCTAATGGTTAACACATAGTAGCCGTTGTGTAGCTTTACTACAAGTTAACAGGAAATATCCAATACATAGCTTGAGTATGGTTTAACAAACAGTATCCAAAACATAGCTTGACTATGGGTTATCACATATTATCCGATGTGTAGCTTGACTAGTGGTTAACACATCCATTGCATAGGCTGGATAATGACCAACATATATTATCCGATTCATAGCTATGCTATTGGTTAACTAATAGTTAGCTTGACTAGGGCTAAAACATAATATCCGATGTGTAGTTTGACTAGTGGTTAACACAAAATATCCGATGCATAGCTTGAGTATGTTTTAACAAATAGCATCCAATGCATAGCTTGACTAGGGTTTAACACAAAGTATCCGTTGAGTAGGTTGAATACAAACTAACACATAGTATCCATTGCATGGTTTGGCTAATGGTTATCACATAGTATCTGATACATAGCTAGGCTAATGCTTAACATATAGTAGCCGATGCAAATCATGACTAGTGCTAACACATAGTATCCGATGCATAGACTGGCTAGGGGTCATCATACAGTATCCGATGAGTAGGTTGATTACAAACTAACACATAATATTCATTGCATAATTTGGCTAATGGTTATCACATAGTATTTCATAAATAGCTAGGCTAATGGTTAACACATAGTAGCCGATGCATAGCCTGACTAGGACTAGCACATAGTATCCGAGGTATAGATTGACTAAGGGTAACACACAGTATCCGATGCATAGCTAGGCTAGTGGATAACTAATGGTTAGTTTGACTATGGTTAACACACAGTATCCGATGCGTAGCTTAGCTAATGGTTAACACATAGTAACCGATGCATAGCCCGACTAGGGCTAACACATAGTATCCGATGAATGGCTTGACTAAGGGTAACACACAGTATCCGATGCATAGCTTGACTATAGGTTAACAAATAGTATCCGATGAGAAGCTTGAATACAAAATAACACATAATATCCATTGCATAGCTCGGCTAAAGTTCATCATATAGCACCCGAAGTACAGCTTGACTATGGGCTAACACATAGCATCTGATGAGTGGCGTGATATAAGGTAACACATAGTATCCGATGCACAACTTAGGACCGAATATGACGTCATCCAGGGCGGAGAACAAGATGGTGGCAATGTTGATACCGAGTTCAAATGGGCTATGGCGGCTATGGCCAGTGTAGGCTAGATCAAATAACCAACGTTTCAACTAAACATCATTACGCTAAGTTTAACCGACCAACATACGCGAAGTTCAAACGAACAACATTTACACCAAGTTCAAATAGGCTACGGCTGGTGAAGGCTAGATCAACGATTCAACTAATCAACGTTGAAAAACTTACGCTAATCAACCAACATCTATACCGAGGTCAAATGGGCTATGGTGGGTGAATGCACTGGCAAAAGCTTTAGGCCTTAGACATAACTATAGCTATCAACGCATACCAAAATAGCTATGCAGAAACCGTCAAGGCCTTTATGATCTGGGCTCTACATATATTGTTTAGGTATGTTGTATCAGTTACAACGAGTACCTCCATCAAATCTTAGGTAAAGCTACCTTGGAGTTACCCTAGGTAAAGCAACCCCTGTGTCAGGCCATAGGTAAAGCCAGCTTGGAGTCGGGCCTCAGGTAAAGTTATGCTTGAGGCCGGGTCTCAGGTAAATCCTCTCTGGAATCAGACCTTAGGTAAAGCTATCTCCGAGTCAGCCCTTAACAATAGCTACAGCTACGTAACGGCAGCTACTATTGCATACACAATCACACTAGCCTCGTAAAGACAGCTACCAATCCATAATCTTACACAATATCTCCATAAAGATACCAATGCATAACCTATCACTATAAATATGTAAAGACAGCTACCAATACAAACTCTATCGCAATAGTTACGTAAACACCTCCATCAAACCGTGACTTTAGACACTATCTCTGTAAAACAGCTATCAATTTATACTCTACCACAATAACTATGTCAAAACTGTTACCGACTCATAATCTAAGACATTGGCTACGTAAAGGCCTGTATCAATTTAAGACCTTAAGCGATATCTTCGTAAAGATCGTAAAGACAGCTACCAATCCATACTATATCACAATAGTTACGTTAAAAGAGCTACCGATGCTCACCCTACCATAATAGCTACGTACAGACGGCTAATATTGTATAAATTATCACAAGACTTATGTAAAAACAGCTATGCATAACTTTTCACAATAACTGCGTAAAGGCAGCTAACAATGCCTACCCCATTAAAATAGCTACGAAAAGATAACAACCAATACATACCCTATCATAATAGCTATGTAAAGATAGCTAAAGATGCATAACCTAACTCAGTAATGACTGCTACTAAATAATGAACCATCACAGCCCCGTAAAGACAGCTACCACTATCACAATAGCTACGTAAAAAACTGTTATCGATCCATGACCCAAGATAATACTTACGTAAGATCTATATCAAGGCTAAGACAATAGCTCCGTAAGGAAAACCTACCATTGCATGAACTAAGACAACAGGAAGGTATGGACGGCTACCAATGCATTACTTATCACAGCTACCAACACATAACTCGTCACATTAGCTAAGTAAATAGCACTACCAATGCTTAGCCTATCACACAGGCTAACTGAGGGGTCACTAACTAACCCATCACAATATCTCTGTACATGGCAGATGGCGTGATGATCCTTCTCTTTATCATAGTATGCCCTGTAGATGGGCAGATTCGATAATCCTTTTTGAAATGAGAACCCTGTGAATAACGTCTGATCATGGTCATAGGCACAAGTATGTAACTGCCCTAAGGCCCTGCCCTGCAGATGGACTAATGTTATAGCAAGTTTAGGTGGCAAGCAACAGTTAATCCTATACGGATGACTTACCAATGGTCCGGACGCCATCTTGACCGACATTGTGTTTGACGTCATTGGCTGCGGTTATGCTGATAAATTCAGAGTGTGCTATCGCGGTCGGGTGCTGGCGATTAACAATATTACTGTAAAGGTTTTAAACAAGCATTTATTTGTCGAGCTCTGTGTGTGAACCTATCCACACCTGCAATGAAACGTAATAACACTGTTTATTGACTTTTAGCACAATCTGTAGGATATTGTAAGGTAACGTGCATATTGGGTTAATACAGGATGTGTGTAGATTTACAGGTATATCGACCTAACACAATATGTAGGTCTATGGAGGATAACACCCATATAAACTTAATACAGGTTTACGTGCATATTGGCCTAACACAATCTGTAGGCTAATGTAGGGTACCGTGCATATTGACCTAATACAGGGTGTAGGCCTATGTAGGGTAACGTGGCTTAATACAGGAGGATAGTAGGTTTACACGCTTATTGGCTTAATACAGGATGTAGGGTAACGCACATAATGGTGTAATACAAAATGTGTACTATTGAGATTGGGTATGCATTAATAGCTGTTTTACCACTCCAAGCTGGCTTTACCTATGGCTTGACACAGGGGTTGCTTTACCTAGGGTAACTCCAAGGTAGCTTTACCTAAGATTTGATGGAGGTACTCGTTGTAACTGATACAACATACCTAAACAATATATGTAGAGCCCAGATCATAAAGGCCTTGACGGTTTCTGCATAGCTATTTTGGTATGCGTTGATAGCTATAGTTATGTCTAAGGCCTAAAGCTTTTGCCAGTGCATTCACCCACCATAGCCCATTTGACCTCGGTATAGATGTTGGTTGATTAGCGTAAGTTTTTCAACGTTGATTAGTTGAATCGTTGATCTAGCCTTCACCAGCCGTAGCCTATTTGAACTTGGTGTAAATGTTGTTCTTTTGAACTTCGCGTATGTTGGTCGATTAAACTTAGCGTAATGTTGTTTAGTTGAAACGTTGGTTATTTGATCTAGCCTACACTGGCCATAGCCGCCATAGCCCATTTGAACTCGGTATCAACATTGCCACCATCTTGTTCTCCGCCCTGGATGACGTCATATTCGGTCCTAAGTTGTGCATCGGATACTATGTGTTACCTTATATCACGCCACTCATCAGATGCTATGTGTTAGCCCATAGTCAAGCTGTACTTCGGGTGCTATATGATGAACTTTAGCCGAGCTATGCAATGGATATTATGTGTTATTTTGTATTCAAGCTTCTCATCGGATACTATTTGTTAACCTATAGTCAAGCTATGCATCGGATACTGTGTGTTACCCTTAGTCAAGCCATTCATCGGATACTATGTGTTAGCCCTAGTCGGGCTATGCATCGGTTACTATGTGTTAACCATTAGCTAAGCTACGCATCGTATACTGTGTGTTAACCATAGTCAAACTAACCATTAGTTATCCACTAGCCTAGCTATGCATCGGATACTGTGTGTTACCCTTAGTCAATCTATACCTCGGATACTATGTGCTAGCCCTAGTCAGGCTATGCATCGGCTACTATGTGTTAACCATTAGCCTAGCTATTTATGAAATACTATGTGATAACCATTAGCCAAATTATGCAATGAATATTATGTGTTAGTTTGTAATCAACCTACTCATCGGATACTGTATGATGACCCCTAGCCAGTCTATGCATCGGATACTATGTGTTAGCCCTAGTCATGATTTGCATCGGCTACTATATGTTAAGCATTAGCCTAGCTATGTATCAGATACTATGTGATAACCATTAGCCAAACTATGCAATGGATACTATGTGTTAGTTTGTATTCAACCTACTCAACGGATACTTTGTGTTAAACCCTAGTCAAGCTATGCATTGGATGCTATTTGTTAAAACATACTCAAGCTATGCATTGGATATTTTGTGTTAACCACTAGTCAAACTACACATCGGATATTATGTTTTAGCCCTAGTCAAGCTAACTATTAGTTAACCAATAGCATAGCTATGAATCGGATAATATATGTTGGTCATTATCCAGCCTATGCAATGGATGTGTTAACCACTAGTCAAGCTACACATCGGATAATATGTGATAACCCATAGTCAAGCTATGTTTTGGATACTGTTTGTTAAACCATACTCAAGCTATGTATTGGATATTTCCTGTTAACTTGTAGTAAAGCTACACAACGGCTACTATGTGTTAACCATTAGCCTAGCTATGCATTGGGTACTACATGATGAACATTAGCCCGGCTATGCGCTGGAGATTATGTGTTGGGCCATAGTCAAGCTACTTATCGGCTACTATATGTTAAACCATAGTCAAGCTAACTATTAGTTAGCCGTTAGCCCAGCTATGCATCAGATACTATGTGATAACCATTAGCCAAACTATGCAATGGATACTATGTGTTAGTTTGTATTCAACCTACTCAACGGATACTTTGTGTTAAACCCTAGTCAAGCTATGCATTGGATGCTATTTGTTAAAACATAATCAAGCTATGCATCGGGTATTTTGTGTTAACCACTAGTCAAACTACACATCGGATATTATTTTTTAGCCCTAGTCAAGCTAACTATTAGTTAACCACTAGCATAGCTATGAATAGGATAATATATGTTGGTCATTATCCAGCCTATGCAATGGATGTGTTAACCACTAGTCAAGCTACACATCGGATAATATGTGATAACCCATAGTCAAGCTATGTTTTGGATACTGTTTGTTAAACCATACTCAAGCTATGTATTGGATATTTCCTGTTAACTTGTAGTAAAGCTACACAACGGCTGCTATGTGTTAACCATTAGCCTAGCTATGCATTGGGTACTACATGATGAACATTAGCCCGGCTATGCGCTGGAGATTATGTGTTAGGCCATAGTCAAGCTACTTATCGGCTACTATATGTTAACCCATAGTCAAGCTAACTATTAGTTAGCCGTTAGCCCAGCTATGCATCGGATACTATATGTTGGTCATTAGCCAGGCTATGCACTGGATATTATGTGTTAACTTGTATTCAAACTTCTGATCGGATGTGTTAACCATTAGCGAGGCTATGCACTGGATATTATGTATTGGGGCATACTATGTGATTAGCCGGGCTATGTATCAGGTATTATGTGGTAATTTGAGGGCAGCTTGTAGGATAGTGTGTGATAACCATTAGCTAAACTATGCACTGGATATAATGTGTTATACTTTGTAGGCCCATGTCTTCTTAGCATAATATCTATGCAGGCTTACACACATATATGTTTAACACATTATGTATTCTATTATGTATTTAGGCCTAACATAGTATGATAGCATGCATGTTGGCTTACCATAGTATTTATGTAGGTTTACACGCATAATTGTTTAACAGCGTATATATGGCTATTTAGAGTATATTGCATGCTGGTTAAACATAGTATATATACCTATATTGGTTAGCACTGTATGTATATAGGTTGCGTGACTTTTTTTAATTATATTGTAGTGTTTGTTAACCGTCATCTATGTGGGTGTGATAGGTTATGCTTTGGTAGCTATACCATATAGTACCTCCCATATGAACTATACGGTTGCCTGCCTGGGGCTCTACCTGATAGAAGAGGTGAAAATAGCTCAGTTCATAAAGGCTTTTGCCGGTGGTTTACCGACATAGTAGGCGAATTTAGGGATTCATGTATGTCGGCTTAGCATAGTACGTATGCAGGCTTACATGCTTATTTGTTTAACACATTATCTTGGGTATCGTATATATTGGCTTAACATAGTATATGAATCTATGTATGATAGCATGCATGTTGGCTTAGCATCGTTTTAGGATAGTTTTATAACATATATTTATTCACGTTTTGTGATATTATTAGTGTTTCTCCATATATACCTTTATATCTAGATACATTTACAGCTATAGGATACATCCATTGAGGCTATTTGATTATTTACACTGATTTCTGATTATAGATGTATGCCTTGGTATGCCGATAGTACATAGTAAGTTGATACAGTAATCAAAACATAAACACGCGCCTAGATTCACATCGACACAGCCGTGCGGGTTTTAAACCTGCTATAGTGGTCACCGGCTGTCGTTGCGGTTTTAAGATAATGTGTTATCTCTGCAAGTTTGCACATGTCTGGCACACGGTCACCGGCTATGTAGGCCGCACGTATACCCTCAAACGATAAGGCTTTGTCGCATTGTTTATTAATTTAGTAGCATAGACAAATTTTGAGTTTGGCAATCATAACCCATTGCCCCGCATCATCCATATCATTTAGGGGTAGAACACTCTAGTTAGGGTAGGCCTAATACCTGCATAGAGTCGCTCGAACGCGGATACGTCATCAAATATATTAAATCTTTACGTGGGCTTGGTAGGTTATGCATTGGTAGATGTACCCTATAGTACCTCCCATATGAACTATACGGTTGCCTGCCTGAGGCTCTACCTGATAGAAGAGGTGAAAATAGCTCAGGTCATAAGGGCTTTGGCCAGTGGTTTACAGACATAGTAGGCCCATGTATGTCGGCTTAGCATAGTATGTATGTAGGCTTACATAAATATTTGTTTAACACATTATGTGGGCTATCATATATATATATATATATATATATATATATATATATATATATATATTGGTTTAACACGGTATATAAGCCTTCACGTCTTACAGCGACCGTTTGCGTTGTATTGCGTAGACCTACCGGGCCCCTGCTTTGTGATTGGTCGATTCAACTTGTTGACTAAATGAACTCGGTGTATAATTGTTGGTCGGTTAAAATTAGCGTTTAGTTGGAACGTTGGTCGTTTGATCAACCCGATCTTTTTTTGGCACTTTCATTTGATACCCACCCCACTTAAGGCCCGGTTCCGGGGTTACTTTACCTATAGGTTGGCTTCGGGATGGCTTTACCTGAGACCGTCCTCCAAGGTAGCTTTAACTAAGGCCTGACTCCTAGGTAACTTTACCTCGAGCACGACTCCAGGGTCGTACCCCTGGTCACCGGCTGCAGGGATGCTATACCTGAGGTTTGGGTGGCTCTACCTCCAAGATAATGTTTTATCCCTGCAAGTTTGCACATGTCCAGCACACGGTCTCCGGTTATGTAGGTCACGCGAATTCCCTCGAGCGATAATGCCTTGTTGCATTGTTTATTAATTTAGTAGCATAGACAAATTTTGAGTTTGGCAATCATACCCCCTACCCCTGAACCCCTCATCACCCAAATCATTTAGGGGTAGACCACTCATTTTAGGGTGAGCCTACTAATTGCCTAGAGTCGCTCGAGCGCTGATACGTCATCAGATAACCATTAAATCTTTCCAAAAGTTACCCCACCACCGGAGCTATTCCAGGGTTACTTTACCTAAGGGCCGGCCTTGAGATGGCTTTACCTGAGGCCTTGCTCCTTGTTAGCTTTACCTAGGGCCTGGCTGCTGGATGGCCTTACCTCAAGCACGACTCCAGGGTGACTTTACCTAAGGCCAGGTTCCTTGGGCAAGGCTTCGGATTGGCTTTAACCGAGACCGTGCTCCATATTGGCTCTACCTGCTCCTTGGCGGCTTTAACTAATGCCTGGTTACCGGGTGAATTTTACCTAGGACCCCGATTATTTTTGACAATCTGAAATCGGCCCTCAGGTGAACCCGCCCCCACAAAGGTCCATAATGGACTTTATACATACCACATACAGTCATTTGATCCAACCGATCGATTTTTGGCATTTTCATATTTTATTTAAAAACTACCCCTAGGTGAAACCACCCCCGCAGCGGTCCGTACTGGACTCTAGACATATCCCGTACGGTCATTTGATCCAACCGATCGATTTTTGGCAATTTCATATTTTATTTAAAAACAACCCCTAGGTGAAACTACCCACAACCGTAGCGATAATACACTCTATACTCACCCTATCATTCAAGACACGTTTTCCCAAATTTTTTTCGAAAACTACCCCCCACCCCGAATCTACCTCCGGAGCTACCCCCGGGGATGGTCCAGAACGTAGGTGAGGTCACCCCCTCACCTAGGGGTAGGTTAGGTTAGATGCAATTTGGCTAGCTTAGGTTAGTGGGTTAGAATTAATTTTTTTCAAAAAACAAACCCCCTACCCTTCTAAACGTGGTCGAACCCACCCCCAAAGCTACGATCAAGACCGCACCGCTCCCCCTCCATCATCCAAAACTACCCCTATAGTCCTAGGTGACGTACAGGCCGGTTAGGGGGTTGTCCCCAAGTGGGCTCATATCTACTCACAATAAAGATCTGTCTGTCTCGAGTGAGCAAACCTCCAATCCATGGACCATACGGGGAATTTCATGATCTGATGAAACAAAAAAAGACAAGACAAATGAATTCACAATAAAGATCTCTCTGTCTTGATTAAGCAAACACACAATCCATGGACCATACGGGGAATTTCATGATCTGATGAAACAAAAACAGACAAGACAAATGAATTCACAATAAAGATCTCTCTGTCTTGATTAAGCAAACACCCAATCCATGGACCATAGTGACCGACGGGAGATTTCATGATCCGATGGAAAAAACATGGACAAGTAATATTAATTCACAATAAATATCTGTCTGTCTCTAGTAAGCAAACACCCAATCCATGGTCCATAAAGACCGTCGGGGGATTACATGATCTAATGAAACAAAAAAAGATAAGACAAATGAATTCACAATAAAGATCTCTCTGTCTTGATTAAGCAAACACCCAATCCATGGTCCATAAAGACCGTCGGGGGATTTCATGATCTGATGAAAAAAACATGGGCAAGTAATATTAATTCACAATAAATATCTGTCTGTCTCTAGTAAGCAAACACTCAATCCATGGTCCATATTGACCGTCGGGGGATTACATGATCTAATGAAACAAAAAAAGATAAGACAAATGAATTCACAATAAAGATCTCTCTGTCTTGATTAAGCAAACACCCAATCCATGGACCATAGTGAACGACAGAGGATTTCCTGATCTGATGGAAAAAACATGGACAAGTAATATTAATTCACAATAAATATCTGTCTGTCTCTAGTAAGCAAACACCCAATCCATGGTCCATAAAGACCGTCGGGGGATTACATGATCTGATGAAACAAACAAGGACAAGTAAAATAAATTCACAATAAATATCTGTCTGTCTCTAGTAAGCAAACACCCAATCCATGGTCCATAAAGACCGTCGGGGGATTACATGATCTGATGGAACAAACATGGACAAGTCAAATGAATTCACAATAAATATCTGTCTGTCTCTAGTAAGCAAACACCCAATCCATGGACCATAGTGACCGTCGGGGGATTACATGATCAGATGGAACAAACAAGGACAAGTAAAATGAATTCACAATAAATATCTGTCTGTCTCTAGTAAGCAAACACCCAATCCATGGTCCATAAAGACCGTCGGGGGATTACATGATCTGATGGAACAAACAAGGACAAGTAAAATGAATTCACAATAAATATCTGTCTGTCTCTAGTAAGCAAACACCCAATCCATGGTCCATAAAGACCGTCGGGGGATTACATGATCTGATGAAACAAAAAAAGATAAGACAAATGAATTCACAATAAAGATCTCTCTGTCTTGATTAAGCAAACACCCAATCCATGGACCATAGTGAACGACAGAGGATTTCCTGATCTGATGGAAAAAACATGGACAAGTAATATTAATTCACAATAAATATCTGTCTGTCTCTAGTAAGCAAACACCCAATCCATGGTCCATAAAGACCGTCGGGGGATTACATGATCTGATGGAACAAACAAGGACAAGTAAAATGAATTCACAATAAATATCTGTCTGTCTCTAATAAGCAAACAACCAATCCATGGTCCATAAAGACCGTCGGGGGATTACATGATCTGATGGAACAAACAAGGACAAGTGAAATGAATTCACAATAAATATCTGTCTATCTGTAGTAAGCAAACACCCAATCCATGGTCCATAACGACCGTCGGGGGATTACATGATCTGATGGAACAAACATGGACATGTAATATTAATTCACAATAAATATCTGTCTGTCTCTAGTAAGCAAACACCCAATCCATGGTCCATAAAGACCGTCGGGGGATTACATGATATTATGAAACAAAAAAAGATAAGACAAATGAATTCACAATAAAGATCTCTCTGTCTTGATTAAGCAAACACCCAATCCATGGACCATAGTGAACGACAGAGGATTTCCTGATCTGATGGAAAAAACATGGACATGTAATATTAATTCACAATAAATATCTGTCTGTCTCTAGTAAGCAAACACCCAATCCATGGTCCATAAAGACCGTCGGGGGATTACATGATCTGATGGAACAAACAAGGACAAGTAAAATGAATTCACAATAAATATCTGTCTGTCTCTAGTAAGCAAACACCCAATCCATGGTCCATAAAGACCGTCGGGGGATTACATGATCTGATGGAACAAACAAGGACAGGTAAAATGAATTCACAATAAATATCTGTCTGTCTCTAGTAAGCAAACACCCAATCCATGGTGAATAAAGACCGTCGGGGGATTACATGATCTGATGGAACAAACAAGGACAAGTAAAATGAATTCACAATAAATATCTGTCTGTCTCTAGTAAGCAAACACCCAATCCATGGTCCATAAAGACCGTCGGGGGATTACATGACCTGATGAAACAAAAAAAGATAAGACAAATGAATTCACAATAAATATCTGTCTGTCTCTAGTAAGCAAACACCCAATCCATGGTCCATAAAGACCGTCGGGGGATAACATGATCTGATGAAACAAAAAAAGATAAGACAAATGAATTCACAATAAATATCTGTCTGTCTCTAGTAAGCAAACACCCAATCCATGGTCCATAAAGACCGTCGGGGGATTACATGATCTGATGAAACAAAAAAAGATAAGACAAATGAATTCACAATAAATATCTGTCTGTCTCTAGTAAGCAAACACCCAATCCATGGTCCATAAAGACCGTCGGGGGATTACATGATCTGATGAAACAAAAAAAGATAAGACAAATGAATTCACAATAAATATCTGTCTGTCTCTAGTAAGCAAACACCCAATCCATGGTCCATAAAGACCGTCGGGGGATAACATGATCTGATGAAACAAAAAAAGATAAGACAAATGAATTCACAATAAATATCTGTCTGTCTCTAGTAAGCAAACACCCAATCCATGGTCCATAAAGACCGTCGGGGGATTCCATGATCTGATGTAACAAAAAAAGATAAGACAAATGAATTCACAATAAATATCTGTCTGTCTCTAGTAAGAAAACACCCAATCCATGGTCCATAAAGACCGTCGGGGGATAACATGATCTGATGAAACAAAAAAAGTTAACACAAATGAATTCACAATAAATATCTGTCTGTCTCTAGTAAGCAAACACCCAATCCATGGTCCATAAAGACCGTCGGGGGATTACATGATCTGATGAAACAAAAAAAGATAAGACAAATGAATTCACAATAAATATCTGTCTGTCTCTAGTAAGCAAACACCCAATCCATGGTCCATAAAGACCGTCGGGGGATTACATGATCTGATGAAACAAAAAAAGATAAGACAAATGAATTCACAATAAATATCTGTCTGTCTCTAGTAAGCAAACACCCAATCCATGGTCCATAAAGACCGTCGGGGGATTACATGATCTGATGGAACAAACAAGGACAAGTAAAATGAATTCACAATAAATATCTGTCTGTCTCTAGTAAGCAAACACCCAATCCATGGTCCATAAAGACCGTCGGGGGATTACATGATCTGATGGAACAAACATGGACAAGTAATATTAATTCACAATAAATATCTGTCTGTCTCTAGTAAGCAAACACCCAATCCATGGTCCATAAAGATCGTCGGGGGATTACATGATCTGATGAAACAAAAAAAGATAAGACAAATGAATTCACAAAAAAGATCTCTCTGTCTTGATTAAGCAAACACCCAATCCATGGACCATAGTGAACGACAGAGGATTTCCTGATCTGATGGAAAAAACATGGACATGTAATATTAATTCACAATAAATATCTGTCTGTCTCTAGAAAGCAAACACCCAATCCATGGACCATATTGACCGTCGGGGGATTACATGATCTGATGAAACAAAAAAAGGTAAGACAAATGAATTCACAATAAAGATCTCTCTGTCTTGATTAAGCAAACACCCAATCCATGGACCATATTGACCGTCGGGGGATTACATGATCTGATGAAACAAAAAAAGATAAGACAAATGAATTCACAATAAAGATCTCTCTGTCTCTAGTAAGCAAACACCCAATCCATGGACCATATTGACTGTCGGGGGATTACATGATCTGATGAAACAAAATAAGATAAGACAAATGAATTCACAATAAAGATCTCTCTGTCTTGATTAAGCAAACACCCAATCCATGGACCATAGTGAACGACAGAGGATTTCCTGATCTGATGGAACAAACAAGGACAAGTAATATTATTTCACAATAAATATCTGTCTGTCTCTAGTAAGCAAACACCCAATCCATGGTCCATATTGACCGTCGGGGGATTACATGATCTGATGAAACAAAAAAAGATAAGGCAAATGAATTCACAATAAAGATCTCTCTGTCTTGATTAAGCAAACACCCAATCCATGGACCATAGTGAACGACAGAGGATTTCCTGATCTGATGGAACAAAAAAAGATAAGACAAATGAATTCACAATAAAGATCTCTCTGTCTTGATTAAGCAAACACCCAATCCATGGACCATATTGACCGTCGGGGGATTACATGATCTGATGAAACAAAAAAAGATAAGACAAATGAATTCACAATAAAGATCTCTCTGTCTTGATTAAGCAAACACCCAATCCATGGACCATATTGACCGTCGGGGGATTATATGATCTGATGAAACAAAAAAAGATAAGACAAATGAATTCACAATAAAGATCTCTCTGTCTTGATTAAGCAAACACCCAATCCATGGACCATAGTGAACGACAGAGGATTTCCTGATCTGATGGAAAAAACATGGACATGTAATATTAATTCACAATAAATATCTGTCTGTCTCTAGAAAGCAAACACCCAATCCATGGACCATATTGACCGTCGGGGGATTACATGATCTGATGAAACAAAAAAATATAAGACAAATGAATTCACAATAAAGATCTCTCTGTCTTGATTAAGCAAACACCCAATCCATGGACCATAGTGAACGACAGAAGATTTCCTGATCTGATGGAAATAACATGGACATGTAATATTAATTCACAATAAATATCTGTCTGTCTCTAGAAAGCAAACACCCAATCCATGGACCATATTGACCGTCGGGGGATTACATGATCTGATGAAACAAAAAAAGATAAGACAAATGAATTCACAATAAAGATCTCTCTGTCTTGATTAAGCAAACACCCAATCCATGGACCATATTGACCGTCGGGGGATTACATGATCTGATGAAACAAAAAAAGATAAGACAAATGAATTCACAATAAAGATCTCTCTGTCTTGATTAAGCAAACACCCAATCCATGGACCATAGTGAACGACAGAGGATTTCCTGATCTGATGGAAAAAACATGGACATGTAATATTAATTCACAATAAATATCTGTCTGTATCTAGAAAGCAAACACCCAATCCATGGACCATATTGACCGTCGGGGGATTACATGATCTGATGAAACAAAAAAATATAAGACAAATGAATTCACAATAAAGATCTCTCTGTCTTGATTAAGCAAACACCCAATCCATGGACCATAGTGAACGACAGAGGATTTCCTGATCTGATGGAAAAAACATGGACATGTAATATTAATTCACAATAAATATCTGTCTGTCTCTAGAAAGCAAACACCCAATCCATGGACCATATTGACCGTCGGGGGATTACATGATCTGATGAAACAAAAAAAGATAAGACAAATGAATTCACAATAAAGATCTCTCTGTCTTGATTAAGCAAACACCCAATCCATGGACCATATTGACCGTCGGGGGATTACATGATCTGATGAAACAAAAAAAGATAAGACAAATGAATTCACAATAAAGATCTCTCTGTCTTGATTAAGCAAACACCCAATCCATGGACCATAGTGAACGACAGAGGATTTCGTGATCTGATGGAAAAAACATGGACATGTAATATTAATTCACAATAAATATCTGTCTGTCTCTAGAAAGCAAACACCCAATCCATGGACCATATTGACCGTCTGGGGATTACATGATCTGATGAAACAAAAAAAGGTAAGACAAATGAATTCACAATAAAGATCTCTCTGTCTTGATTAAGCAAACACCCAATCCATGGACCATATTGACCGTCGGGGGATTACATGATCTGATGAAACAAAAAAAGATAAGACAAATGAATTCACAATAAAGATCTCTCTGTCTTGATTAAGCAAACACCCAATCCATGGACCTTATTGACCGTCGGGGGATTACATGATCTGATGAAACAAAAAAAGATAAGACAAATGAATTCACAATAAAGATCTCTCTGTCTTGATTAAGCAAACACCCAATCCATGGACCATATTGTCCGTCGGGGGATTACATGATCTGATGAAACAAAAAAAGATAAGACAAATGAATTCACAATAAAGATCTCACTGTCTTGATTAAGCAAACACCCAATCCATGGACCATAGTGAACGACAGAGCATTTCCTGATCTGATGGAACAAACAAGGACAAGTAATATTAATTCACAATAAATATCTGTCTGTCTCTAGTAAGCAAACACCCAATCCATGGACCATATTGACCGTCGGGGGATTACATGATCTGATGAAACAAAAAAAGATAAGGCAAATGAATTCACAATAAAGATCTCTCTGTCTTGATTAAGCAAACACCCAATCCATGGACCATAGTGAACGACAGAGGATTTCCTGATCTGATGGAACAAACAAGGACAAGTAATATTAATTCACAATAAATATCTGTCTGTCTCTAGTAAGCAAACACCCAATCCATGGACCATATTGACCGTCGGGGGATTACATGATCTGATGAAACAAAAAAAGATAAGACAAATGAATTCACAATAAAGATCTCTCTGTCTTGATTAAGCAAACACCCAATCCATGGACCATAGTGAAAGACAGAGGATTTCCTGATCTGATGGAACAAACAAGGACAAGTAATATTAATTCACAATAAATATCTGTCTGTCTCTACTAAGCAAACACCCAATCCATGGACCATATTGACCGTCGGGGGATTACATGATCTGATGAAACAAAAAAAGATAAGACAAATGAATTCACAATAAAGATCTCTCTGTCTTGATTAAGCAAACACCCAATCCATGGACCATAGTGAACGACAGAGGATTTCCTGATCTGATGGAACAAACAAGGACAAGTAATATTAATTCACAATAAATATCTGTCTGTCTCTAGTAAGCAAACACCCAATCCATGGACCATATTGACCGTCGGGGGATTACATGATCTGATGAAACAAAAAAAGATATGACAAATGAATTCACAATAAAGATCTCTCTGTGTTGATTAAGCAAACACCCAATCCATGGACCATAGTGAACGACATGGGATTTCCTGATCTGATGGAAAAAAACAAGGACATGTAAAATTAATTCACAATAAATATCTGTCTGTCTCTAGTAAGCAAACACCCAATCCATGGACCATATTGACCGTCGGGGGATTACATGATCTGATGAAACAAAAAAAGATAAGACAAATGAATTCACAATAAAGATCTCTCTGTCTTGATTAAGCAAACACCCAATCCATGGACCATAGTGAACGACAGAGGATTTCCTGATCTGATGGAACAAACAAGGACAAGTAATATTAATTCACAATAAATATCTGTCTGTCTCTAGTAAGCAAACACCCAATCCATGGTCCATATTGACCGTCGGGGGATTACATGATCTGATGAAACAACAAAAGATAAGACAAATGAATTCACAATAAAGATCTCTCTGTCTTGATTAAGCAAACACCCAATCCATGGTCCATAAAGACCGTCGGGGGATTACATGATCTGATGAAACAACAAAAGATAAGACAAATGAATTCACAATAAAGATCTCTCTGTCTTGATTAAGCAAACACCCAATCCATGGACCATATTGACCGTCGGGGGATTACATGATCTGATGAAACAAAAAAAGATAAGACAAATGATTTCACAATAAAGATCACTCTGTCTTGATTAAGCAAACACCCAATCCATGGACCATAGTGAACGACAGAGGATTTCCTGATCTGATGGAACAAACAAGGACAAGTAATATTAATTCATAATAAATATCTGTCTGTCTCTAGTAAGCAAACACCCAATCCATGGACCATATTGACCGTCGGGAGATTACATGATCTGATGGAACAAACAAGGACAAGTAAAATGAATTCATAATAAAGATCTGTCTGTCTCGAGTAAGCAAACACCCAATCCATGGACCATATTGACCGTCGGGGGATTACATGATCTGATGGAACAAACAAGGACAAGTAAAATGAATTCATAATAAAGATCTGTCTGTCTCGAGTAAGCAAAAACCCAATCCATGGACCATATTGACCGTCGGGGATTACATGATCTGATGAAACAAAAAAAGATAAGACAAATGAATTCACAATAAAGATCTCTCTGTCTTGATTAAGCAAACACCCAATCCATGGACCATATTGACCGTCGGGGGATTACATGATCTGATGAAACAAAAAAAGATAAGACAAATAAATTCACAATAAAGATCTCTCTGTCTTGATTAAGCAAACACCCAATCCATGGACCATAGTGAACGACAGAGGATTTCCTGATCTGATGGAACAAACAAGGACAAGTAATATAATTTCATAATAAATATCTGTCTGTCTCTAGTAAGCAAACACCCAATCCATGGACCATATTGACCGTCGGGGGATTACATGATCTGATGAAACAAACAAGGACAAGTAAAATGAATTCATAATAAAGATCTGTCTGTCTCGAGTAAGCAAACACCCAATCCATGGACCATATTGACCGTCGGGGGATTACATGATCTGATGAAACAAAAAAAGATAAGACAAATGAATTCACAATAAAGATCTCTCTGTCTTGATTAAGCAAACACCCAATCCATGGACCATATTGACCGTCGGGGGATTACATGATCTGATGAAACAAAAAAAGATAAGACAAATGAATTCACAATAAAGATCTCTCTGTCTTGATTAAGCAAACACCCAATCCATGGACCATATTGTCCGTCGGGGGATTACATGATCTGATGAAACAAAAAAAGATAAGACAAATGAATTCACAATAAAGATCTCTCTGTCTTGATTAAGCAAACACCCAATCCATGGACCATAGTGAACGACAGAGGATTTCCTGATCTGATGGAACAAACAAGGACAAGTAATATTAATTCATAATAAATATCTGTCTGTCTCTAGTAAGCAAACACCCAATCCATGGACCATATTGACCGTCGGGGGATTACATGATCTGATGAAACAAACAAGGACAAGTAAAATGAATTCATAATAAAGATCTGTCTGTCTCGAGTAAGCAAACACCCAATCCATGGACCATATTGACCGTCGGGGGATTACATGATCTGATGAAACAACAAAAGATAAGACAAATGAATTCACAATAAATATCTGTCTGTCTCTAGTAAGCAAACACCCTATCCATGGACCATAGTGACCGTCGGGGGATTACATGATCTGATGGAACAAACAAGGACAAGTAAAATGAATTCATAATAAAGATCTCTCTGTCTTGATTAAGCAAACACCCAATCCATGGAACATAGTGACCGTCGGGGATTACATGATCTGATGAAACAACAAAAGATAAGACAAATGAATTCACAATAAAGATCTCTCTGTCTTGATTAAGCAAACACCCAATCCATGGACCATATTGACCGTCGGGGGATTACATGATCTGATGAAACAAAAAAAGATAAGACAAATGAATTCACAATAAAGATCTCTCTGTCTTGATTAAGCAAACACCCAATCCATGGACCATATTGACCGTCGGGGGATTACATGATCTGATGAAACAAAAAAAGATAAGACAAATGAATTCACAATAAAGATCTCTCTGTCTTGATTAAGCAAACACCCAATCCATGGACCATATTGACCGTCGGGGGATTACATGATCTGATGAAACAAAAAAAGATAAGACAAATGAATTCACAATAAAGATCTCTCTGTCTTGATTAAGCAAACACCCAATCCATGGACCATATTGTCCGTCGGGGGATTACATGATCTGATGAAACAAAAAAAGATAAGACAAATGAATTCACACTACAGATCTCTCTGTCTTGATTAAGCAAACACCCAATCCATGGACCATAGTGAACGACAGAGGATTTCCTGATCTGATGGAACAAACAAGGACAAGTAATATTATGTCATCATAAATATCTGTCTGTCTCTAGTAAGCAAACACCCAATCCATGGACCATATTGACCGTCGGGGGATTACATGATCTGATGGAACAAACAAGGACAAGTAAAATGAATTCATAATAAAGATCTGTCTGTCTCGAGTAAGCAAACACCCAATCCATGGACCATATTGACCGTCGGGGGATTACATGATTTGATGAAACAAAAAAAGATAAGACAAATGAATTCAAAATAAAGATCTCTCGGTCTTGATTAAGCAAACACCCAATCCATGGACCATAATGACCGTCGGGGGATTACATGATCTGATGAAACAAAAAAAGATAAGACAAATAAATTCACAATAAAGATCTCTCTGTCTTGATTAAGCAAACACCCAATCCATGGACCATAGTGAACGACCGAGGATTTCCTGATCTGATGGAACAAACAAGGACAAGTAATATAATTTCATAATAAATATCTGTCTGTCTCTAGTAAGCAAACACCCAATCCATGGACCATATTGACCGTCGGGGGATGACATGATCTGATGGAACAAACAAGGACAAGTAAAATGAATTCATAATAAAGATCTGTCTGTCTCGAGTAAGCAAACACCCAATCCATGGACCATATTGACCGTCGGGGGATTACATGATCTGATGGAACAAACAAGGACAAGTAAAATGAATTCATAATAAAAATCTGTCTGTCTCGAGTAAGCAAACACCGAATCCATGGACCATATTGACCGTCGGGGGATTACATGATCTGATGAAACAAAAAAAGATAAGACAAATGAATTCACAATAAAGATCTCTCTGTCTTGATTAAGCAAACACCCAATCCATGTACCATATTGTCCGTCGGGGGATTACATGATCTGATGAAACAAAAAAGATAAGACAAATGAATTCACAATAAAGATCTCTCTGTCTTGATTAAGCAAACACCCAATCCATGGACCATAGTGAAAGACAGAGGATTTCCTGATCTGATGGAACAAACAAGGACAAGTAATATTAATTCACAATAAATATCTGTCTGTCTCTAGTAAGCAAACACCCAATCCATGGACCATATTGACCGTCGGGGGATTACATGATCTGATGAAACAAATAAGATAAGACAAATGAATTCACAATAAAGATCTCTCTGTCTTGATTAAGCAAACACCCAATCCATGGACCATAGTGAACGACAGAGGATTTCCTGATCTGATGGAACAAACAAGGACAAGTAATATTAATTCACAATAAATATCTGTCTGTCTCTAGTAAGCAAACACCCAATCCATGGACCATATTGACCGTCGGGGGATTACATGATCTGATGAAACAAAAAAAGATATGACAA
This sequence comes from Prosapia bicincta, assembly GCA_036971475.1. Taxonomy (NCBI): domain Eukaryota; kingdom Metazoa; phylum Arthropoda; class Insecta; order Hemiptera; family Cercopidae; genus Prosapia; species Prosapia bicincta. Next base: position 487,094 of record JBAIZL010000036.1, on the reverse strand, counting down.
ATGAATTCACAATAAAGATCTCTCTGTCTTGATTAAGTAAACACCCAATCCATGGACCATAGTGAACGACTGGGGATTTCCTGATCTGATGGAAAAAACAAGGACATGTAAAATTAATTCACAATAAATATCTGTCTGTCTCTAGTAAGCAAACACCCAATCCATGGACCATATTGACCGTCGGGGGATTCCATGATCTGATGAAACAAAAAAAGATAAGACAAATGAATTCACAATAAAGATCTCTCTGTCTTGATTAAGCAAACACCCAATCCATGGACCATAGTGAACGACAGAGGATTTCCTGATCTGATGGAACAAACAAGGACAAGTAATATTAATTCACAATAAATATCTGTCTGTCTCTAGTAAGCAAACACCCAATCCATGGTCCATATTGACCGTCGGGGGATTACATGATCTGATGAAACAACAAAAGATAAGACAAATGAATTCACAATAAAGATCTCTCTGTCTTGATTAAGCAAACACCCAATCCATGGTCCATAAAGACCGTCGGGGGATTACATGATCTGATGAAACAACAAAAGATAAGACAAATGAATTCACAATAAAGATCTCTCTGTCTTGATTAAGCAAACACCCAATCCATGGACCATATTAACCGTCGGGCGATTACATGATCTGATGAAACAAAAAAAGATAAGACAAATGAATTCACAATAAAGATCTCTCTGTCTTGATTAAGCAAACACCCAATCCATGGACCATATTGACCGTCGGGGGATTACATGATCTGATGAAACAAAAAAAGATAAGACAAATGAATTCACAATAAAGATCTCTCTGTCTTGATTAAGCAAACACCCAATCCATGGACCATATTGACCGTCGGGGGATTACATGATCTGATGAAACAAAAAAAGATAAGACAAATGAATTCACAATAAAGATCTCTCTGTCTTGATTAAGCAAACACCCAATCCATGGACCATATTGACCGTCGGGGGATTACATGATCTGATGAAACAAAAAAAGATAAGACAAATGAATTCACAATAAAGATCTCTCTGTCTTGATTAAGCAAACACCCAATCCATGGACCATATTGTCCGTCGGGGGATTACATGATCTGATGAAACAAAAAAAGATAAGACAAATGAATTCACAATAAAGATCTCTCTGTCTTGATTAAGCAAACACCCAATCCATGGACCATAGTGAACGACAGAGGATTTCCTGATCTGATGGAACAAACAAGGACAAGTAATATTAATTCACAATAAATATCTGTCTGTCTCTAGTAATCAAACACCCAATCCATGGACCATATTGACCGTCGGGGGATTACATGATCTGATGGAACAAACAAAGACAAGTAAAATGAATTCATAATAAAGATCTGTCTGTCTCGAGTAAGCAAACACCCAATCCATGGACCATATTGACCGTCGGGGGATTACATGATCTGATGGAACAAACAAGGACAAGTAAAATGAATTCATAATAAAGATCTGTCTGTCTCGAGTAAGCAAACACCCAATCCATGGACCATATTGACCGTCGGGGGATTACATGATCTGATGAAACAAAAAAAGATAAGACAAATGAATTCACAATAAAGATCTCTCTGTCTTGATTAAGCAAACACCCAATCCATGGACCATATTGACCGTCGGGGGATTACATGATCTGATGAAACAAAAAAAGATAAGACAAATAAATTCACAATAAAGATCTCTCTGTCTTGATTAAGCAAACACCCAATCCATGGACCATAGTGAACGACAGAGGATTTCCTGATCTGATGGAACAAACAAGGACAAGTAATATAATTTCATAATAAATATCTGTCTGTCTCTAGTAAGCAAACACCCAATCCATGGACCATATTGACCGTCGGGGGATTACATGATCTGATGAAACAAACAAGGACAAGTAAAATGAATTCATAATAAAGATCTGTCTGTCTCGAGTAAGCAAACACCCAATCCATGGACCATATTGACCGTCGGGGGATTACATGATCTGATGAAACAAAGAAAGATAAGACAAATGAATTCACAATAAAGATCTCTCTGTCTTGATTAAGCAAACACCCAATCCATGGACCATATTGACCGTCGGGGGATTACATGATCTGATGAAACAAAAAAAGATAAGACAAATGAATTCACAATAAAGATCTCTCTGTCTTGATTAAGCAAAAACCCAATCCATGGACCATATTGACCGTCGGGGGATTACATGATCTGATGAAACAAAAAAAGATAAGACAAATGAATTCACAATAAAGATCTCTCTGTCTTGATTAAGCAAACACCCAATCCATGGACCATATTGACCGTCGGGGGATTACATGATCTGATGAAACAAAAAAAGATAAGACAAATGAATTCACAATAAAGATCTCTCTGTCTTGATTAAGCAAACACCCCATCCATGGACCATAGTGAACGACAGAGGATTTCCTGATCTGATGGAACAAACAAGGACAAGTAATATTAATTCACAATAAATATCTGTCTGTCTCTAGTAAGCAAACACCCAATCCATGGACCATATTGACCGTCGGGGGATTACATGATCTGATTAAACAAAAAAAGATAAGACAAATGAATTCAAAATAAAGATCTCTCTGTCTTGATTATGCAAACACCCAATCCATGGAGCATAGTGAACGACAGAGGATTTCCTGATCTGATGGAACAAACAAGGACAAGTAATATTAATTCACAATAAATATCTGTCTGTCTCTAGTAAGCAAACACCCAATCCATGGACCATATTGACCGTCGGGGGATTACATGATCTGATGAAACAAAAAAAGATAAGACAAATGAAATCACAATAAAGATCTCTCTGTCTTGATTAAGCAAACACCCAATCCATGGACCATAGTGAACGACAGAGTATTTCATGATCTGATGGAACAAACAAGGACAAGTAATATTAATTCACAATAAATATCTGTCTGTCTCTAGTAAGCAAACACCCAATCCATGGTCCATAAAGACTGTCGGGGGATTACATGATCTGATGAAACAAAAAAAGATAAGACAAATGAATTCACAATAAACATCTCTCTGTCTTGATTAAGCAAACTCCCAATCCATGGACCATAGTGAACGACAGAGGATTTCCTGATCTGATGGATAAAACATGGACAAGTAATATTAATTCACAATAAATATCTGTCTGTCTCTAGTAAGCAAACACCCAATCCATGGTCCATAAAGACCGTCGGGGGATTACATGATCTGATGAAACAAAAAAAGATAAGACAAATGAATTCACAATAAAGATCTCTCTGTCTTGATTAAGGAAACACCCAATCCATGGACCATAGTGAACGACAGGGGATTTCATGATCTGATGGAACAAACAAGGACAAGTAATATTAATTCACAATAAATATCTGTCTGTCTCTAGTAAGCAAACACCCAATCCATGGTCCATAAAGACTGTCGGGGGATTACATGATCTGATGAAACAAAAAAAGATAAGACAAATGAATTCACAATAAAGATCTCTCTGTCTTGATTAAGCAAACACCCAATCCATGGACCATATTGACCGTCGGGGGATTACATGATCTGATGAAACAAAAAAAGATAAGACAAATGAATTCACAATAAATAACTGTCTGTCTCTAGTAAGCAAACACCCAATCCATGGACCATAGTGACCGTCGGGGGATTACATGATATGATGGAACAAACAAGGACAAGTAAAATGAATTCATAATAAAGATCTGTCTGTCTCGAGTAAGCAAACACCCAATCCATGGACCATAGTGACCGTCGGGGGATTACATGATCTGATGAATCAAAAAATGATAAGACAAATGAATTCACAATAAAGATCTCTCTGTCTTGATTAAGCAAACACCCAATCCATGGACCATATTGACCGTCGGGGGATTACATGATCTGATGAAACAAAAAAAGATAAGACCAATGACTTCACAATAAAGATCTCTCTGTCTTGATTAAGCAAACACCCAATCCATGGACCATATTGAACGTCGGGGGATTACATGATCTGATGAAACAAAAAAAGATAAGACAAATGAATTCACAATAAAGATCTCTCTGTCTTGATTAAGCAAACACCCAATCCATGGACCATAGTGAACGACAGAGGATTTCCTGATCTGATGGAACAAACAAGGATAAGTAATATTGATTCATAATAAATATCTGTCTGTCTCTAGTAAGCAAACACCCAATCCATGGACCATATTGACCGTCGGGGGATTACATGATCTGATGGAACAAACAATTCAAGTAAAATGAATTCATAATAAAGATCTGTCTGTCTCGAGTAAGCAAACACCCAATCCATGGACCATATTGACCGTCGGGGGATTACATGATCTGATGAAACAAAAAAAGATAAGACCAATGAATTCATAATAAAGATCTCTCTGTCTTGATTAAGCAAACACCCAATCCATGGACCATATTGACCGTCGGGGGATTACATGATCTGATGAAACAAAAAAAGATAAGACCAATGAATTCACAATAAAGATCTCTCTGTCTTGATTAAGCAAACACCCAATCCATGGACCATATTGAACGTCGGGGGATTACATGATCTGATGAAACAAAAAAAGATAAGACAAATGAATTCACAATAAAGATCTCTCTGTCTTGATTAAGCAAACACCCAATCCATGGACCATAGTGAACGACAGAGGATTTCCTGATCTGATGGAACAAACAAGGATAAGTAATATTGATTCATAATAAATATCTGTCTGTCTCTAGTAAGCAAACACCCAATCCATGGACCATATTGACCGTCGGGGGATTACATGATCTGATGGAACAAACAATTCAAGTAAAATGAATTCATAATAAAGATCTGTCTGTCTCTAGTAAGCAAACACCCAATCCATGGACCATAGTGACCGTCGGGAGATTACATGATCTGATGGAACAAACAAGGACAAGTAAAATGAATTCATAATAAAGATCTGTCTGTCTCGAGTAAGCAAACACCGAATCCATGGACCATATTGACCGTCGGGGGATTACATGATCTGATGAAACAAAAAAAGATAAGACAAATGAATTCACAATAAAGATCTCTCTGTCTTGATTAAGCAAACACCCAATCCATGGACCATATTCTCCGTCGGGGGATTACATGATCTGATGAATCAAAAAATGATAAGACAAATGAATTCACAATAAAGATCTCTCTGTCTTGATTAAGCAAACACCCAATCCATGGACCATATTGACCGTCGGGGGATTACATGATCTGATGAAACAAAAAAAGATAAGACAAATGAATTCACAATAAAGATCTCTCTGTCTTGATTAAGCAAACACCCAATCCATGGACCATATTGACCGTCGGGGGATTACATGATCTGTTGAAACAAAAAAAGATAAGACAAATGAATTCACAATAAAGATCTCTCTGTCTTGATTAAGCAAACACCCAATCCATGGACCATATTGACCGTCGGGGGATTACATGATCTGATGAAACAAAAAAAGATAAGACAAATGAATTCACAATAAAGATCTCTCTGTCTTGATTAAGCAAACACCCAATCCATGGACCATAGTGAACGACAGAGGATTCCTGATCTGATGGAACAAACAAGGACAAGTAATATTAATTCATAATAAATATCTGTCTGTCTCTAGTAAGCAAACACCCAATCCATGGACCATATTGACCGTCGAGGGATTACATGATCTGATGGAACAAACAATTCAAGTAAAATGAATTCATAATAAAGATCTGTCTGTCTTGATTAAGCAAACACCCAATCCATGGACCATAGTGAACGACAGAGGATTTCCTGATCTGATGGAACAAACAAGGATAAGTAATATTGATTCATAATAAATATCTGTCTGTCTCTAGTAAGCAAACACCCAATCCATGGATCATATTGACCGTCGGGGGATTACATGATCTGATGGAACAAACAATTCAAGTAAAATGAATTCATAATAAAGATCTGTCTGTCTCGAGTAAGCAAACACCCAATCCATGGACCATATTGACCGTCGGGGGATTACATGATCTGATGAAACAACAAAAGATAAGACAAATGAATTCACAATAAATATCTGTCTGTCTCTAGTAAGCAAACACCCAATCCATGGACTATAGTGACCGTCGGGGGATTACATGATCTGATGGAACAAACAAGGACAAGTAAAATGAATTCATAATAAAGATCTGTCTGTCTCGAGTAAGCAAACACCGAATCCATGGACCATATTGACCGTCGGGGGATTACATGATCTGATGAAACAAAAAAAGATAAGACAAATGAATTCACAATAAAGATCTCTCTGTCTTGATTAAGCAAACACCCAATCCATGGACCATAGTGGCCGTTGGGGATTACATGATCTGATGAAACAACAAAAGATAAGACAAATGAATTCACAATAAAGATCTCTCTGTCTTGATTAAGCAAACACCCAATCCATGGACCATATTGACCGTCGGGGGATTACATGATCTGATGAAACAAAAAAAGATAAGACAAATGAATTCACAATGAAGATCTCTCTGTCTTGATTAAGCAAACACCCAATCCATGGACCATATTGACCGTCGGGGGATTACATGATCTGATGAAACAAAAAAAGATAAGACAAATGAATTCACAATAAAGATCTCTCTGTCTTGATTAAGCAAACACCCAATCCATGGACCATATTGACCGTCGGGGGATTACATGATCTGATGAAACAAAAAAAGATAAGACAAATGAATTCACAATAAAGATCTCTCTGTCTTGATTAAGCAAACACCCAATCCATGGACCATAGTGAACGACAGAGGATTTCCTGATCTGATGGAACAAACAAGGACAAGTAATATTAATTCATAATAAATATCTGTCTGTCTCTAGTAAGCAAACACCCAATCCATGGACCATATTGACCGTCGAGGGATCACATGATCTGATGGAACAAACAATTCAAGTAAAATGAATTCATAATAAAGATCTGTCTGTCTCGAGTAAACAAACACCCAATCCATGGACCATATTGACCGTCGGGGGATTACATGATCTGATGAAACAAAAAAAGATAAGACAAATGAATTCACAATAAAGATCTCTCTGTCTTGATTAAGCAAACACCCAATCCATGGACCATAGTGAACGACAGAGGATTTCCTGATCTGATGGAACAAACAAGGACAAGTAATATTAATTCATAATAAATATCTGTCTGTCTCTAGTAAGCAAACACCCAATCCATGGACCATATTGACCGTCGAGGGATTACATGATCTGATGGAACAAACAATTCAAGTAAAATGAATTCATAATAAAGATCTGTCTGTCTCGAGTAAGCAAACACCCAATCCATGGACCATATTGACCGTCGGGGGATTACATGATCTGATGAAACAACAAAAGATAAGACAAATGAATTCACAATAAATATCTGTCTGTCTCTAGTAAGCAAACACCCAATCCATGGACCATAGTGACCGTCGGGGGATTACATGATCTGATGGAACAAACAAGGACAGGTAAAATGAATTCATAATAAAGATCTCTCTGTCTTGATTAAGCAAACACCCAATCCATGGACCATAGTGACCGTTGGGGATTACATATTCTGATGAAACAACAAAAGATAAGACAAATGAATTCACAATAAAGATCTCTCTGTCTTGATTAAGCAAACACCCAATCCATGGACCATAGTGACCGTTGGGGATTACATGATCTGATGAAACAACAAAAGATAAGACAAATGAATTCACAATAAAGATCTCTCTGTCTTGATTAAGCAAACACCCAATCCATGGACCATATTGACCGTCGGGGGATTACATGATCTGATGAAACAAAAAAAGATAAGACAAATGAATTCACAATAAATAACTGTCTGTCTCTAGTAAGCAAACACCCAATCCATGGACCATAGTGACCGTCGGGGATTACATTATCTGATGAAACAAAAAAAGATAAGACAAATGAATTCACAATAAATAACTGTCTGTCTCTAGTAAGCAAACACCCAATCCATGGACCATAGTGCCCGTCGGGGATTACATTATCTGATGAAACAAAAAAAGATAAGACAAATGAATTCACAATAAATATCTGTCTGTCTCTAGTAAGCAAACACCCAATCCATGGTCCATAAAGACCGTCGGGTGATTACATGATCTGATGGAACAAACTAGGACAAGTAAAATGAATTCACAATAAAGATCTGTCTGTCTCTAGTAAGCAAACACCCAATCCATGGACCATAGTGACCGTCGGGGGATTACATGATCTGATGGAACAAACTAGGACAAGTAAAATGAATTCACAATAAAGATCTGTCTGTCTCTAGTAAGCAAACACCCAATCCATGGACCATAGTGACCGTCGGGGGATTTCATGATCTGATGGAACAAACAAGGACAAGTAAAAGAATTCACAATAAATATCTGTCTGTCTCTAGTAAGCAAACACCCAATCCATGGTCCATAAAGACCGTCGGGGGATTACATGATCTGATGGAACAAACAAGGACAAGTAAAATGAATTCACAATAAATATCTGTCTGTCTCTAGTAAGCAAACACCCAATCCATGGTCCATAAAGACCGTCGGGGGATTACATGATCTGATGGAACAAACTAGGACAAGTAAAATGAATTCACAATAAAGATCTGTCTGTCTCTAGTAAGCAAACACCCAATCCATGGACCATAGTGACCGTCGGGGGATTACATGATCTGATGGAACAAACTAGGACAAGTAAAATGAATTCACAATAAAGATCTGTCTGTCTCTAGTAAGCAAACACCCAATCCATGGACCATAGTGACCGTCGGGGGATTTCATGATCTGATGGAACAAACAAGGACAAGTAAAATGAATTCATAATTAAGATCTGTCTGTCTCGAGTAAGCAAACACCCAATCCATGGACCATAGTGACTGTCGGGGCATTTCATGATCTGATGTATCAAACAAGGATAGGTAAAATGAATTCATAATTAAGATCTGTCTGTCTTGAGTTAGCAATCACAAAATCCATGAACCATACGGAGGATTTCATGGTCTGGTGGAACAAACAAGGACATGTAAAATGAATTCATGATAAAGATGTGGCTGTCTCGAGTATGCAAAAGCCCAATCAATGGACAATAGTGACTGTCGGGGGATTTCATGATCTGATCTAACAAACAAGGACAAATAAAATGAATTCATAATAAAGATCTGTTTGTCTCTAGTCAGCAAACTCCCAATCCATGGACCATAGTGACTGTTGGGGATTTCATGATCTGATGAAACAAAAAAAGGCAAGAGAAATGAATTCACAATAAAGATCTGTCTGTCTCGAGTAAGCAAACACCCAATTCATGAACCATATTATACGTCGGGGGATATCATGATCTAATGGAACAAACAAGGACATGTAAAATGAATTCATGATTAAGATCTGTCTGTCTCGAGTAAGCAAACACCCAATCCATGGACCATAGTGACTGTCGGGGCATTTCATGATCTGATGTATCAAACAAGGATAGGTAAAATGAATTCATAATTAAGATCTGTCTGTCTTGAGTTAGCAATCACAAAATCCATGAACCATACGGAGGATTTCATGGTCTGGTGGAACAAACAAGGACATGTAAAATGAATTCATGATAAAGATGTGGCTGTCTCGAGTATGCAAAGGCCCAATCAATGGACAATAGTGACTGTCGGGGGATTTCATGATCTGATCTAACAAACAAGGACAAATAAAATGAAATCATAATAAAGATCTGTCTGTCTCGAGTAAGCAAACACCCAATCCATGGACCATAGTGACTGTCGGGGATTTCATGATCTGATGAAACAAAAAAAGACAAGACAAATGAATTCATAATAAAGATCTGTTTGTCTCTAGTAAGCAAACTCCCAATCCATGGACCATAGTGACTGTCGGAGGATTTCATGATCTGGTGGAAGAAACAAGGACATGTAAAATGAATTCTCAATAAAGATCTGTCTGTCTCGAGTAAGCAAACACCCAATCAATGGACAATACGGGGGATTTCATGATATGATGGAACAAACAAGGATAAGTAAAATAATCATAATAAAGATCTGTCTGTCTCGAGTAAACAACACCCAATCCATGGATCATAGTGACCGTTAGGGGATTTCATGATCTGATGGAACAAACAAGGACAAGTAAAATGAATTCATAATAAAGATGTGGCTGTGTCGAGTAAGCAAACGCCCAATTAATGGACAATACGGTGGATTTAATGATATGAGGGAATAAGCAAGGACAAGTAAAAAAATTCATAATAAAGTTCTGTTTGTTTCGAGTAAGCAAACACCCAATTCATGGACCATAGTGACTGGGGGGGATTTCATGTTCTGATGGATCAAACAAGGACAAGCAAAAGCAATTCACAATTAAGATCTGTCTGTCTCGAGTAAGCAAACACCCAATCCATGGACCATAGTGATCAACAGGGGATTTCATGGTCTGATGGAACAAACAAGGACAAGTAAAATTAATTCATAATAAAGATGTGGCTGTCTTGAGTAACCAAACACCCAATCCATGGACCATAGTGACTGTCAGGGGATTTCATGTTCTGATGGATCAAACAAGGACAGATTAAAGCAATTCATAATTAAGATGTGTCTGTCTCGAGTAAGCAAACACCCAATCCATGGACCATAGTGACCGTCGGGGGACTTCATGATCTTATGGAACAAACAAGGTCAAATAAAAGGAGTTCATAATTAAGATCTGTCTGTCTCGAGTAACCAAAAACCCAATCCATGGATCATACGGGGGATTTCATGGTCTGATGGAACAAACAAGGACAAATAAAAGCAATTCATAATTAAGATCTGTCTGTCTCGAGTAAGCAAACGCCCAATCAATGGACCATAGTGACTGTCGGGGGATTTCATGATCTGATGGAAAAAACAAAGACATGTAAAATGAATGCATAATAAAGATCTGTCTGTCTCGAGTAAGCAAACACCCAATCCATGGACCATAGTGACCGACAGGGGATTTTATGGTCTGATGGAAAAAACAAGGACATGTAAAATTAGTTCATAATAAAGATCTGTCTGTCTCTAGTAAGCAAACACCCAATCCATGGACCATAGTGACCGACTGGGGATTTCATGATCTGATGGAAAAAACAAAGACATGTAAAATGAATGCATAATAAAGATCTGTCTGTCTCGAGTAAGCAAACGCCCAATCAATGAACCATAGTGACTGTCGGGGGATATCATGGTCTGATGGAAAAAACAAGGACAAGTAAAATATATTCACAATAAAGATCTGTGTGTCTCGAGTAAGCAAACACCCAATCCATGGACCATAGTGACCGACAGGGGATTTTATGATCTGATGGAAAAAACAAGGACATGTAAAATTAGTTCATAATAAAGATCTGTCTGTCTTGATTAAGCAAACACCCAATCCATGGACCATAGTGACCGACTGGGGATTTCATGATCTGATGGAAAAAACAAAGACATGTAAAATGAATGCATAATAAAGATTTGTCTGTCTCGAGTAAGCAAACACCCAATCCATGGACCATAGTGGCCGTTGGGGGATTTCATGATATGATGGAACAAACAAGGACAAGTAAAAGGAATTCATAATAAAGATCTGTCTGTCTCGAGTAAGCAAACACCCAATCCATGGACCATAGTGACTGTCGGGGGATTTCATGTTCTGATGGATCAAACAAGGACAAATAAAAGGAATTCATAATAAAGATCTGTCTGTCTCGAGTAACCAAAAACCCGATCCATGGACAATACGGGGGATTTCATGGTCTGATGGAACAAATAAGGACCAGTAAAATGAATTCATAATAGTAGATAGAAAACCGCCACTTCATCACAGAGGGTAAACGTGTTTTTTGAAAACCGTTACTTTCCGTTAAAAACAGTTAATGGAGGTTATTGGGGTTGGTTTCCGAAATTATTGGATCGTAACGTGAATGTAGTGGTGACGGAGAAGCTATGAAATGGGCGCGCTTGTGCGTTTGTGTATATGCGCGCACATGTGTGAGTGCGTGTGTGCGTGCTCACGATTGTATGACGTAATTAAAATCATGTATGGACATGTTGGGGAGGCAATGTAAAAGGCGTTTGTTACCGAGTACGTTATAGAGAATGGCGTCATTTTGACATGTGTTTTTGTGATGGAACGTGTGTATTATATCCCGTACTGGTTCGTTGCTTACCTACATTTTACTATATCGTCCGTGTGCGCGTGTGTACGGTTGAAGTATTTTTTTAAAACCTTTGAAATTCGTTACGAGGTGATGGGTTGATTTTCGCGATAAATGTGTCAGTTTTCGCCTGAACGGTCTCTTATGTGTTTCTTCTCCAGATCTTGACTGGTTACAAAATGTAAAAGCATGTTAATTTATTAAGATAGGTTCAGCGCTCGTGAGCTTGTGTGTACATATCATTGTGCTCGCGCTTGTTTATCCAACTCTGTGTTTGTTGTAACAGGTATTTGGCCTGAATAATTTGTTTTTAAAAACCTACCTCTGTTTCGAGTTATTTAACTGCCGTAGTTATAAACATGTTCGGACCATTGCAAAGCGTTTTTAAAACTTTACCTGCCCGCTTGTGCGTTTGTGTACGTGCGCGTGCTCACGATTGTGTGACGTAATAAAAACATGTTCGGACGTGTTTGGGGCAATGTAAAAACCATTGGTTACCGAGAACGTCATATGGAATGACGTCATTTTGACATGTGTTTTTGTAAAGGAACGTGTGTATTATAATCCCGTACCCAGTTCGTTGCTGACCTATATTTACTATACCGCCCGTGTGTGCGCAAGACCCTGAATATTAACTGTGTGTAAATTATACTACGTTTAAAAAAATATATATAAACATAAAAATTAACAAAACCAAAATGTTGAACTAAATTTCAAAATATCTTCCCATGACGTCAATGGAAACTTGTATAGATGATGACGACGACATACTTATGTTATAGTTGTGGGATAAGTAGTTTGTTAGTGGGTCAAGGTCATATGAAGATGTTTTTAAAAAGAGTCGCAAGCAGAAGTGCTTGCGACATTATTATTAATTTTTTAATTTTTTTAAAATTTTTTTTAAATTTTCATTTATTTATTTTTTTACACAAATACAATAGCATCTTATAATTACATCGCTATATTATAAAAAAAAATACAATTATTTTTTTTTTTTAGACTAATACAGCTACTGATGCAAAGTCAGTTCGGTGGACCCTGGAGACTATGTGAAATTCGCCGGCACCCACCTCATCCAAATCCATGTTCGCCAACAGCGTGATGAAGCGTCTAGGTAGGAATATCTGGAATTTCGGGTCTTCTCCTTCCTTGTATGGAAAACCTCCGAGCGCTGCAACAACTGCTTCCCCGTAAGTAGTGTCGACTTTTCTGAGGTAGTGCACCGAATAATTTTTACCTTCCTTCAGTTCTGAACATTTCTTTATGGGCAACTCAGCTTTAGACTTTGAGTTGAACTATTGAATTATCGACTGTAAAGTTGCTTCGCAGTTCATAGTTATAGAGGAGAAGTAACTGTATCGTGTAGCTCTGCCTGAGGTCTATAAGGAAATGATGTCTAACCACTGCTCTCGTTGGTTTATATAATGCGTTTCCCCCTCCCTTATTATTGTAGTCATAGTCTTAAGACTGTCGCGACTTTCATCGCACGTAGAAGCGCGCAATTACTTTCTTTGTGATGCGGGTCTATAACGCTTTTACAAACGTTCTGGGTTCCTCTCAGGAAGGTCCATTCTCTTGAGGAACCGATATCGATAACTTCAGCAGAAGTGAAACCACGAATCCATTTCGCCTTTTCGTCACCCGTTGTAAATATCAGATCGAACTGTTTCACGTAGTGTAACATGACGTTACGAAGCTCTACGTAATCGGTGAACCCTTCCACCCACGATATGTGATGATAATTCTTACTCAACCAATTGTTGGTTTTCTTGTATTTATTGCTCAAGGTAGAGTATTCGAAAGGCGGTTTAAACAGGAACGTGTATATAGCGTTTGTTTGTAGGTCCAATAGTACGAGTTCCTTCACTATAAACGCATTACACTCTCCTTTAAAACATTGCAGCTCTAACACGCAAGCGGATCGTTCCATTATTTGTTTTTCCATGTCCTCTATTCTCCAAAACGTCCGGACGCAGACTGCAAATAGGTCTCGATCCTTTTCGCCTTTTATACCTCTTCCTGCTTAGGAAGAATGCTCGTAGCGTTCTCATCTTCCCCCGACGTTATCGGTTCAACGTTCTTGATATCTTCCTCCTCGTTTTCTACGCTCGTTTCTTGATCCAACATAAGCAACAGCTGTCTATTGAGTTCAACCTCTTGTGGCATCCGGTTGTATATGCTATAATCAATGTCCCCGCACTCTGGTGGCTCACCAATCCCACCTTTTAAACAAGCCTCTACATAGTCTCTAATACTTTACTCAGACAACTTCAACTTTTCCAAGTACCTTTCAACGGCAGGAACCACACCATTCAGTACGTAAAATTCTCTAGGCGTCAACATAACCTTTTGCCCGTTCCGTTGATAATCTTTAATACGAAGTTTACCGTATATCTTTACGGTGTCAACTTCGATATCTGTTCCGGGTAATATCAAACGTGTCTTCTTTCCGCTTTCTCGACAGGCTAGGAAGGTTTCAAAAACGTTCAAGTAGCCGACAAACGTCTTGAACGAATCCGCTGTAAACAATGTGTATCTTTTGGAGTGGTTGATGAGCACGGTTGGCGAAAGATACCGAGACTCAAAAACCCCTACGGTCACGTTCTTTCCCATGCACGCAGTTAGAGGGTACAAAACACGGAGATAGGCACCGATAAACATATCGCTTATGTTGCCTTTAAGATCGTCTTCCCTGTTCCTTTTCATTTCCGTCAGACGTATTGCGTTGTTATAGAGCGAGGTTAGAGCGTTGTCAACGTCTTTAAACTCTGGTATTTCTACACAAGTTTCTTTTGAAGTTTCATTAGAAACCGTATCATCCACGTTTTCTTCCAACTTAACACCACCCGCTAAAGGCGCGTCCGTCTCCCGACATGTGTTCATTATGTGCGTTCAAGGTCCTTTCTAACTATGAATGTCTGGAAAGTGTTCTTGACTGGCCGAGATCAAAGTTTTAAATGAAAACAACTCCATCCGACTTTCTTATATACATCGCCACCCCCTCCCACTGATCAAAACAAAACACCTCTACGACACTCTCTTTACACTCCCTGTGAGAGGCGTATAAGTTACTATCGTATCGTGTAAAATCAAACAGTAAGCAGCCGTTTTGTCAGGAATATTTTCTGCTGCCTCAAATTCTAACCTGATATCAACTGTTGAGCTCTTCACAGATTCGTTCTGTTTCGAACAATCAATAACCACTATTGGTGAATATTCCACATACGATTCCGGAGAAAACAGAGGCACGTTCTTACGCCCGTAATACGATGATTGAAACTTAGCGTACATCTCGTACATCATTGAATAACGTTTTTTCGAAAAATCGACGCTAACGTTGTCGTACGGGAAAAACTGCGAGTTTAGGAACAGTTTTACGTTTTTAAGATTGCAATGATCGAAATGAGTTGAATATCCTGTAATAACGTGTTTCCTGTTAGTCTGAAATGCAAAAATTACAAATCTTGGTTTCTCCATTTGGTTATACGTTTTTATTGTCCATGAATGTCTCTGAGTTTGCGGCAGTACGGGGTATTCGTGCAACTCCCAACTCCAAAATGGTACCAAGATCTCGTGGTCATCGTTTAGCTCTCTCAAAAGCCTGACCCTGTGTTCATCCGACAATCTCACGTGCGGCACCCGCCATACTATCTTTTGCAAAACGCATTTCCAATCCAATGTGGCATCGGTTGCACCGGTAGCTCCTATTATGCAATCGTTGTCTGAAGAAGATCTTATCAGAACCAACTCTTGACGTACGTTCATTATTATTGTACGTTAGTCCTCTGCAAACCCCAACAGCAATTGAAGCGGAATACAAAAGTCAAAATTCCCTGTTGAGTTCGGCTTTTCATTAATATCGGTAGGATACAACCAACCGGACATTCTTATAATGTTGCGATCTGGAGCCGAAAAAGAAACTAGGCCTTTTAGAGCTCTGGTTGTTCCCACGCGTTTTACAGAATCAACCGTAACACCGGAAATTTCATATCTGATCTCCTCGAACAGATACGACATCGCGTTATTCACAAACGGGACTTCCGTTCCCACCGTCCCATCTTTTTTCGTCGCCTTTCCTTCGATGTACAGGTAGCTCTCCGACGGTAGAGTGTACGCGTCTTGCGATTGAATAGGAATATGGATTTCGTCGTTATTTCCTAATCTGGATGAAGCGTAAGAGTTGTGGCTGTGATGCTGTGATACTCCTTCTCCCAAATCGTTTCGTCGAACACCGGACCGTGACCTATGTCTAATATATCCATCGTTAAGAACTGTGAAACCTATTCTTTCTAGAAACGTCTTGTTCTCGCTTGTTATCCTTTCTATCTGTTCATAAGATCTGAATTTCGTTCCACCAAGAGTATCGTTAATAAAGTCTAAGCCCATACTCATACGCGTTTTATATGCAACCTGATGCTTATAGTTTCTCCTCTAAAATCAACTGGATCCCCGTCTTGATCAAGCACTCTCACTACGACTTCTGAAATCAAACTGAATTTTATCGGCAAGTAAACCAGATTTTGTGGTATTTCTATTATTTTATATCCCGGCGGAACCGATGGAAAAAACGAATGTATAATATGTTCCCTCTTTCCGTTTTTGTAAGAACCGTCTATGATGTTACAGGAAATTTCGATGTTGTTTACCTTTATAATATTGACCTCTTCATCGCCTAAATGAGGTTTTTTTTCTTCGTTCGGTATGAGGTTTCTTTTAAACCCCAACAGCGATCCTATAGAATGTGGTTGATTGAAATGTATGTTGAATTTAGTAACTATTTCGCATCGAAGGAAGCTGTTATTTGCCGTATGGACCTATGGACCTCTGTAACACTCTGTTCACTTCGTCAATTTCGTAAGACCCTGTAGGCAATTCTATCTCGTATTTTTTTTGTTTTTCACGTCACCCGCTTTGCTGTAGTGTAATTTGTTGTTAATGCCTTTGGTGACGTTTGGTATGGAATTGTATGTAGTGAATTCTAATAGAGCCGCTTCCCACTGGCTTTCTTCGTGCAGCCTTAAAGGTGGAAACAGCACGCTCCTCAGTATAGACTCGTCCCCAGTAAGGGATACCGTGTACGAAGACATCTTAAATGACACTGACTTTATTTGCCAGGAATTCTAAACATAAATGACCGCAAATTAACGACTCTTCCGGTTGTCTTCTTTCATAATTGTATAGAATTGTTTTTGCCGATCGTAAATAGTGATTCAATTCCGATTGTGGTGGCAAGTTACCGAAACTATCGAAGTAAAACACTGTGCTTCCTAATTTTTTGTAACAGACCCAATGCGTTCCCGATCCGACGGTGCTGTCCAAGTTCACTATAGCTGATTCGTTTACACGAGGTTTTGACGGAAGATTGTCTCTCATAAAGACCCCTCTGAAATTCGGTATAGAAAGGCAGTATGCGTAACGTTCGAGCTCTTCATTCGTCAATGCCTTGTTCGGTAATACGAGTTTTCTACTACTGTTTAATACACATTTCTGTACGGTCGCAGGTACAACCCCCTCCCGTTTTTGAACCATTGTTCCTACGTCTTCTCCTGTACTTACTGTCTGTCCTCTTTCGACCTACTCTTCTGACACACACCCTTTTACGTCTTTTTCTTATTCTCCTTTTCATCCGTCCACCTCCGATTGCACTTTTTGCCTTCATCGCTCCGGCCACCGCTGAAGCAGCTCTTTCGCCAATACTAGCGTCACTAGACTTAGCTCTTCGCCAAGCTTTTTCTGCTAAAACCCTGTCTGCTACAGAACGTGATGCTGAATCAGAATATCGGGAATAAACTATGTCGTGGACCTTACAGGCTTCGTCTAACTTATTTATACCCCGATCTCCTCGTGCCAAACGTTTTTTCAACTTTGTACCTGGTCCGCAATATCTATACCCACCCGGTATGTGTAATTCCACCGGTAAAGCTTCGATAGCCCTGTTGACTGCGGCACTAACTGGAATAATACCGACCGCTTTCTTCGCAAGTCTTACAAGTGATGATGATAAACCACTTCCTTTTCTTACAAACTTCTTTCCGTAACTAAATGTTTTACCGTTTAACATATTAAATATATATATATATATATATATATATATATATATATATATATTATTTACCTACACGGTTACTTCATATAGAATGTCCATTTGTTGTAGAAACTTGTTACTTTATAATAACAAACCACTTCATACCAAGGTGTTTTTAAAATAAAGAAATACCTCTATCACATCAAAATGCTTGCAATACTTATTTCTTGTTTTATTTTATTTATTATTTTTTTATATTTTTTTATAGCATATATTTAATACAGTAATTGTTATTCTTTTTACAACAATAATTACTACTAACACATGTATCACATTAACTTTTTATTGAACAAAAAAATAATATTTACATTGTATTACACTTAACTAAATAGTAAGTGGAAGTAACAGCTCTTCTCCGGTCAATTCTCCTCCTCCGCAATACCGTCAACGGCTGGTTTTTCCGCTTCTGGAGGATAAGATATTGGTGACGTTCCACGAGCGTCGGTAGTATCCTTTTCATAGTTCGAGGCGCCGACTGTAACTCTCATGCTGAATCCTTGATCCAATAGCTTATTCATCTCGGTTGAGAAAACGTTAACAGCATCTTTTTGATCGATGCGCAGCGGATAATACTCTATATATCTAGCAGTCAAAGCCATCTTGTAAGTTTATGACGGATGTTTCCTCTTCAAGTAAATTTGAAATATGTATTATTTTTAGTTTCGCTCTCTATATAACAATATATTACATTAGCCTTCTACAATAAAGGCGTTGCTTATCCCTGTTTCCTCTTCTTTGCGGGGTGTATTGGTATTGGGTATAAGTAACGCAGAGCATAACATCGTGCCCCAAAATCCTCACCCTTTACTAATTTTAAATAACCGCACCTCGGAAACCATTAACCATGTTCGATCCATTTAATTTCATCTGCTTCCCAATCCTTTAAACCACCACCACAGTAAAAGCATATAACGCCATCAGGTGGAGAGTGAAAGAAAAAACCTGCTTCTGCAAATCGCCAAGCATAAGGGCGGGAGTATACAAATCTGGTGTTGTTGAACGATTCCAGCCTGCTTCCAGGTGTACTGTATCTCGGGTATGCAACCATATCTCCTATATTATAAACTGAAATATTTTCTTGAATATATACTATCTATTTGCAGACTAGGTGTAACTCTCCACTTCCTTCGTGCGTGTGTACTCTGCATCTTGTGCTATCGTATCTATTTATATTATCTGTTGTATCCCCTCCACTGCTCAATTTTCGATTTTCTCTTTCAGAAAAGTCGTTCTTATATGTTTCCTCAGGTTCTGCTATAGCTTTCGGTTGTCTGACTGAATCCTGCTTCTGTCTCTTGTTTACGACTGGTTCCTCTTTTGGAATAAACTTCAACTTTGTACCACCAAAGATGTACTTCCAGTTTAAATAGGTACGTCCATCTACACCCGGTAAAGCTACTCCTCTCCCGTCTACAGTATGCATGTAATGGAAGAGTGAAGACGCGAACCTTTCTAGAGTTTCTATGTTTACGGCATCCAACTGTTCTATAGGGTTACCAACTCCGCTCAAAGGTTTGTTGTAGAACTCGAAACCATCTTTCGATAATAACGGTGGCACAGACCTGACGTATTCCAATGTTTTTTTTTTTTTTTTTTTTTTTTTTTTTTTTTTTTTTTTTTTTTTTTTTCCTGGCGAAAAACCAATTGTGGTTATCATCGCCAAACAAAATCTAACCGAACGCAATATTTTAAATAAAACCAAATAAATTTAAATACAACAAAAATTACAAAACAAAAAAACCAACAACAATAAATAACAAAAAACAACAATAAACCTATAACAACGAAAAAATTCTTAAAAAACTAAATAACAAAATAACAACAAAGAACAATATAACAGTAAATAAATAATAACAATATTTAAAACAATAATAGGTAACAGTTTACTAATAAATAAATTTCAATAACAATAACAAGAACACAAAATAAATTAAATTAAAATAAATAAAAGAAACAGCGAATTATATGTATAAATGAAAAAAAAATGTATTTGTGTATTAAATTTCAAAAAATATTTTCAAGTGGTGCAAGAAAGCGATGACTCGGTCAATGGCCGCGGCATCGTCCCTTAGCACCACCTTCAAACTCCCTTTTAAATTAACTTACTTCTTACTTCTTACTTCTTACTTCTTATTACGAGCTTCCAAGGTTGGCCTCGATGGCTCGATGTCTCCTATACACACACTCTGCCAATGGCCAGAAACAACTTTCTTTCAAGATTCTGTCCAGGGTACATTCCCGTCCTAGTTGCTTTATCAAGGGACTCCTTGTTGCTGCTGTTACAGGACACTTCAAAAGTATGTGCTCTAATGTTTCCTCTTCTTGCTTGCACACTCCACAGATAGAGTCGTTAGTAATATGAAACCTTTTCAAATATGTATTGGTGACAATGTGTCCCATACGAGCTCGTGCCGCAAAAGATGCCACTGAACGTGATAATCACTTGAAGATCTTTGGATCATTAGGTTGTTTTTGTAATGAATAATTTTCGCGCCCAGTATTGCATTCTCTCCATTTCTTTCTCCAACAGATGTGAGATTCTTTATCAACTGCCTCTTTGCAATTAGTTAAGGAGTAACAACTTTCAGGAGATGGAAACAAGTTGCAAGACGCCTTGGCAGATCTGTCAGCTTCCTCATTCCCAGGAACACCACAATGACTGGGGATCCATTGAAATACAATATTTTTCTGTTCTAAGTTTTTTAACAATTTAGTTATTTCAGATGTTCGAAAATAGTAGTCTGTAGTGTGCTGTACTTGAAGGGCTTGAAGGGCCGACCTGGAATCGGTGAGAATTTTTTAAATTAAAAAGGGCACGAATATTGCTTACGTTAACACACCAAAATATGTTTTATTGTGAAGATATCACCGCAGTATTGGCATATTGGTGGATCTTCACGACGCATCAAGTATCAATGAGTTGCAAAAGAGTGGCCAACGCGAAGGCGTGTAACCACCACTTCCTCCCTACGTTTTGAACGAATTGAAGACCTCCATGGACGGACGGTATCTTTAATTTCCCTCAGCTTATTCTGAATCACGGTATGCCACTCGTCATTCCAAGCAGCGAGCAATAAATGTTTCGCGAAACACACATAATCAGATGCCATAACCAGTTGAGTAAGAGGCACCAAACTTGTAGCTTTCTTCGCCGCTTCATCCGCTTTTGTGTTTCCAAGTATTCCGCAATGTCCAGGAACCCAACAGAAAGTTACCCCCACACCCCTCAATTGAAGCCTGTGTACAGCACACAAAATGTCCCCAACCAAAGGGTTGCTAGAGAAAACATCCTGAAGAGCCTGAAGAGCACTTTTGGAATCCGAACACAAAAGATAATGCGAGGATCGAGATTGAATGACGTCCAAAGCTTTAAAAATAGCAAATAGTTCTGCCGTAAAAACACTGCAAGCTGAGGGCAATCCGTACGTGTAGGTACATCCAGATGCATAAAACGCACACCCAATGCCATTGTCCAGTTTAGATCCATCAGTGAAAATAATTTCACTGTGTTGGTGAGATTTATAAATGGATAAAAATTCCTGGTGGTAGACCACAACAGGAGTATCGTGTTTTATATAACTGGACAATGAGAAATCGAAGTGCGGCGTTTTTATTATCCATGGAGGTAGATAGCACATTTGTCGTTCAAACATAGTTGGAAGTTGCAACTCAAGGTCATCCAATATTCTTAAAGTTCGTATGCCAAATGGAACGGTCGAACGTTGACGTGTATTGTACACTTCATTTAGCGTATTGTGAAAGACTATTTCAAATGCCGGGTGGTTGGTTTTGCTTCGAAGAACAGAAACGTAAGATATTTGTAGCATCTGACGTCGTCTAGAAAGGGCAGGTTCCCCAGCTTCGACAAGAAGACTAGGGATTGGGCTAGTTCTAAATGCACCAGTAGCCAGTCTAAGTCCAGAGTGGTGGATGGTATCAAGAGTTTTCAGAACAGTAGGTCGTGCAGATGAGTAAACTTGACAACCATAATCTATGCGCGATCTAACGACTGCGCGATAAAACCGAAGCATACTAGTTCTGTCTGCTCCCCAATTCGTACCACTAAGGACTCTTAACATATCCAATTTCTTGCTGCATCTCACCTTCAAATCACGAACATGTGGGATCCATGAGAGTCTTCTATCAAATAAAAGACCCAAAAATCGAACACTATCCGTGGTTTGAAGCTGAATCCCATCAAGATAAAGAATCGGCACCTGGTGCTGCCTACGACGACTAAATGCTACACATTGGGTCTTCGAAGCAGAGAATTTGAAACCTGTAGTTTTTGACCATTCCTCTAATCTGTACATTGCTAACTGCAAAGACCTTTCCGCTGTTGCCATACACCGAGCAGGCACATATATACAAAAGTCATCCACAAAAAGGGAACAGTGTACCGGAGATCGTATATTACTGGTGATACTATTTATTGCAACGGCAAACAGCGTGACGCTCAGCACGCTGCCCTGCGGTACACCATTCTCTTGTGTATAGCTGTTTGAATACGTGCCTCCAAGTCGAACGCGGAAAGATCTGTTTGAAAAAAAGTTAGCGATGAATGCTAGGATATTCCCTTGTATACCCCATGATTTTAAAGTGTTCAGAATTCCTCTTTTCCATGCCATATCGTATGCCTTTTCAAGGTCGAAGAAAACAGCAACGAGTGTTTGACGCAAGAGAAAGGCATCTTGAATAGCGGATTCTAACAAGACCAATTGGTCAACCGATGATCGCCCTTGTCTGAAACCACACTGCTCGTTGCAAATGAAATTGTTGGTTTCTAGGTACCAGACAAGACGGCGGTTGACCATCTTCTCCAGTAGTTTGCACAAGATGCTTGTTAGAGATATAGGCCTGTAACTACTGGGATTGGTTTTGTCTTTACCTGGTTTTAAGATAGGAATTACTGTCGCTTCTAACCATGCATCGGGGAAAGACTGCTCCTCGAATAGCCGATTGTATATTCGAAGGAGGAAAAGTTTCGCCGATGATGGTAGATGTTTCAGCATGGAGTACACAATGGAATCAGGACCTGGTGCAGAATCCCTCGTTGACGCGAGAGCTGACTCCAATTCCCCTAAGGAGAAAGGAGTGTTTAAAGGTGAGTCGCCAGACAACCCAACAGTAAACGGTATTGCTTCTTCCTTTAATTTATGTCTCTGGAATACTATGTTATAGGCTGTAGTAGCAGAAGAGTTAGAAAATGATTTTCCCAGCACATTAGCAATATTATCACTGTCCATGGTCAAACTTCCATTCGGTTGATTCAGCGCAATAGCTGGCAACGGAATGGAAGTACCACAAACTGATCTTAGTTTCCTCCACACTGTGGAGGATGACGTTGTTCGTCTAATTGTGCTAATGTACTGTTCCCAAGAGTTCTTTCTACTCAGCCTAAATATCCTCCGTGCTTTCGCACGGAGTATTTTATATTCCTGAAGGTTGTCACTTGTTGGGTTACGCTTAAATCTCCTTAAAACTCTTCGTCGTAAACGGAGGATTTCTGTGCATTCGTCGTTCCCCCACGGCACAGGCGGTCGGCATGGATGTGCAGAGGTTTTCGGAATGGTCTCTACAGCGGCATTTAAAATGGTCTTAGTGAAATTTTCAACAATTGCATCAATGGGTGTCAGGTAATCTGTGTCAAGTGATACAAAATATTTCGTAAAGGCGTCCCAGTTGGCTTTTCGCAAAATCCAACTGGAATTTCGAGCATAACAAGGTTGGGAGTCACATAAATTGATCTTAATGGGCACATGGTCGCTTCCATACAAATCATGGAGCACCGACCATGTGCATCTAGTAGCTAATTGAGGACTGCAGATCGATAGGTCAACAGCTGTCCATCCACCAGTAGATGCCGCTAAATGAGTAGGCAAACCGTCATTTAGCAGGCATAGGTCCAGTTCCGTTCTTACACTCTCCACTAGTTGTCCTCGAGGGTTATAGGTTGGAGACCCCCAAGATAAATGGTGGCCATTGAAATCTCCTACCAATAAGAACGGAGTCGGTAACCTTGTTATCAAATTCACCAAGTCACTGTGATGCAGCTTTTCTTGAGGTGGCAAGTGATACAACACACAGTGATTTTATATGGGACAGCTGTTTGAACGGCTACTGCTTGTAAAGGAGTTATTAAGTTTAGAGAAACAGCGTCGATGCAGTCACGGGTTAAGATGGCTACGCCACCTCTAGCTCGGTCTTGTGTAACGAAGTCTGATCTAAAAACTGAATACTCCCTAACATGAAAACTATGCGATTCGTGGAGATGTGTCTCCTGTAGACATACAATCATTGGATACACATCTCGCACAAGTACTTTAAGATCTTCTAAGTGACTCCTAACACCGTTGATGTTCCATTGTATCACTGACTTGCTAATTGCAGACATTTATCAACTTAGCAATGGATTAATCTGACACCCATTGGTTCGCTCTCGTTTGCCCGTGACGTTCGAAGACGTCTCAGGCAAACAATTCTCAGACTCCATATCCAATCGTTCAGGGATGGAATCTGAGGAAGATTTGGATTTCGGAGGGATTTTGGTACCATGCCCTCCTTTATTTATTCGTTTTTTAGCACCCAACATAGTTGGTGCCGATTTACTGCTTTGGAGTACAGACTTACTTTTTGCTGTATTCCGTTGTAGTACTACTTTGGACGCAACAGACTTTATACTGCCAGGCGATTTCTTTTGTCCGGAGATGCATATTTCATTGACGAACTTGGTTCGGCCACCTAACCCCTCCGCGGAGGTGCTCGGTAGAAGAACCAAATCACGTGACGTCTTTGCAGGTTCTTTAATATTCAAAGATTGACCACATGTGACTAGCGACAGTAGACGCGAAACTTGGTCAGTTAGAACTTCTATCTTTTTCGCCAGGTCGGCACAGTTTGAACAGGACGAAGTAGCGGTCACAGTAGCGGCATAGGTCTTACCGTCAACCTTTGGTTGGGCGGATCTATAAATTTTCCTTGCCTGTGAAAAGGTTATTCTATCCTTAGCCATGACGGTGAGAATAGCCTTTTCCTCTTTAAAGTGAGGACAGTCGTATGATCGCGCCGCGTGGTCACCGCCACAGTTGGCGCACTTTAGGGAATTTACGCACTCCTTTTCATCATGGCCTTCCTCGCTACATTTACCGCAAACACTCGACTTCAAACAGGTAGAGCTAATATGCGCGAAACGTTGACACTTGAAGCAGCGCCTAGGGTTAGCCACATATGGTCTTACGGAGAGCCGTTGGTAACTCGCATGTATATATTCGGGTATCTCTGGTTTGCCAAATGTAAGTATATAAGAGGCTGTTGCAACTTTTGCCCCTTTGTCTGTCTTCATAATAGGCACGACATCAATTACTGACTGAGAAGACAGTTCTAATTTTATTTCGTCGACAGTTACGTTTAATAAATCCCTGCAGGTGATGACCCCCTTTGAAAAGTTCAAGGATCTATGGGGGGCCACAGATACCATGACCTGATCGAAAAAAGAGGTAATTTTTAAAAGAGTTCTGGTTTGTTTTTCATTGTAGGTTGCCACCAACAGTGTCCCATTTCGTAACTTTTTGATATCGCCTTATTAATAAGAAAAGGAGAAACTTTTGACAGATCTTTCCCCTCCTCAGAACTAGAGAATATTAAATATTTTGGTGATGGCAATGTCTGTGACGTTGCACCATCAACTTTTTACTCGCATCGATAATTTTAGGATCGTCAGGGGAATCCTGGCGTGTCCTCTTTAAACTAGTATTAATTGACGGGTTTTTTAAATCCATAAATGATATTAAGCCAGCCATCGTGTCAAGCGTTACGGGCGAGACTATAGGAACGGGTACACCCTTGGATCACATTAAGATCATTTCCAACCTCAGAACTCTGAGGCCTATAGCTTTTCTCCTTGGCTCGACTGGATGGGCATCAGTCGAGAACTCGTAATACTGTGCACAGGCTCCGACATCCGTGCACCGCGGACACTCCCTGACCAAGGACCGAAGCGGCTGGTAGACCAGAAACCGCGCTTACGTCTTCGGCAGAGCAAGCTCACATCAGCGTCCCAGACCAGAGTTTGTCAAGCTCTGGCCTTTTCAGCACTCCCAACGCGCAACGGTTCTGACCAGTCAAAAAATCCCTAAGAGAAGATGTAAGTGTTGAAATGTCTATAGATTGTGTTGGTGTGTGCATGTGTGTGTATATGTTTTGTGAGTGGTGTAGTGTTAGGCTAGGGTACCGCGAGGGACGCCAAATCCCTCGTAGGTGCGGCTAGTCCGCACCCCCCTGCGGGAACAGTATTCCAATGTAGCAGCAACGTTTGATGACACAGGCGTACCAACATTTTCGATAATTTTGTTTTGCATATCGTAATTTCCGTTTCTAGTGAGTTTAAATCCTACGCCTGAAGGTCCTTTGGGACCCCGTTCACCTGGCTGAGCTCTAACAGCGACTTTACTCTTGGAGATTTGATGACGACCAAACTTGTCCACGCTCATCTTTATAAATGAAGTTGAGCAATAACGTTTCTTCGTTTTAATTCTTCTGTCAACGACACTACCTCGTTCTCTAGCCCCGTGTGTCCTGCAGACATAGAGTCATATAACAAACGCAGACGATTCACTAACTCGTTTGCATTATTGTAATAAACAACGTTGGTATGCTGAGTGTCTTTTAAATTCACACCAGCTCCTGATTTGCTCTTGTCTTCTCTCGGAGGAAATAGATGTGCTATAATTCTTTTATATTTCTTTGACCTGTTCCTGTACACAGGTGCATTAGAACTGTATCCCTTTCTATGAGCGTTGGTCAGTTGGCAAATGCGATTAAAATTTTCGAGATCTCTTTTGGTATATTTTTCTGGAATATAATTGAAGATTAGCTCGAACAGATCGCGCGTACCTCGAAAAGTTTTATTCTTTACCAGTATGTTATCTTTGTTGGTGATCTCCAATTTTGCGTCACCTATATCCAATGTTCCATCTTTAGCCAACCGAGCACCGAACGTATGGTATTGTTTCTTCCTGCTTGTATCAGACATTGAATCTAACATCTTTAATAAATACGTTTTACCCATAGGACCTTTACTCGATATATTATCGCTCAATATACTGACGTCTTTAGTTGACTCGTGAACAAACGTTCTTCCATCATCTTCATCCGTTACATAGTCTGCTGATGTGTCCGTCAACTCAGCGCCCGACTCCTGTTTAAAGGGTATTATGTCTTGCGCGTCACCATCAATCCATGCGTTTTCACCGAGTTTTTCAGATATCTTCTTTAACGGTTCTACTATCGGTTTGAAAGTGGTCTCCAAGTATTTATCCCTTTCGCTTATGCCTAGCTTCAAGGCTTCATTTTTTCTGATGGTATCGCTCAACACTTTTATTTTGTTTACCAACTTCCTTTGATTCTCCATGTATTTACTTATCGCTTGTTATCCAGTTGAATAGCTGTATCGTAATGTTAACATTGTAAATCGCTCTGCGAGTTTATTACAACGTATCTGTCAAATCCCAGTCTGTATCGACCTTCATCGATGTTACGCTCCTTATCGACGACTAGGAATCCGAAATGATCATTCCACGCTGTAGAACATATCTTTTTAAATCTGTTGTATTTTATATCAGCACCTACGTGATCGTTGTATACGTGTCTCGTGTTAGTCTCATCCTGCTTGAACATGATAATGAGATTGGCGTTATCTCGTAATAGCTGCTTAGGGATTTTGCTATAGGTTTGCCCTATGTAAATACAATCTATCATCTAATGTCGCCCCATGGCAAAGTTCGTGGTTATGTGATGATGTCTTTCCGAGCTAACGTCATCGAATAAAAATACAGAATACGGTCGAGCTTTACTTGGTCCCATGATTTCTTCGTTTACATCAAATTTGAACCAATTGACGCCTGGCACCTCGGATATAACCTTTTCCAAAAGTAGATACTTTGGTTGGTTGAGCGACTTGGAAAATATGTATAAATTATTGAATCGCAGTCCGTTAGCTTGCGTGAGCAGGTTAAACACTACGTTTGTTTTCCCGCAGTTTGATGGCCCCGAGACTATGCATCTTACAGTGTCAGGAAGTAATGCACCGTGTTTCCCTTCAGTGTGGGTGGTTTTATCAGCAGTCAGAAGATCTACATTTTTAACAACAAATTTATCGTTTTGCTCCAATATTTCCATTTCATGCCTGCTTACAGACTCATATTATACTGTACACCCGTTATTAGATTAAATCTTTTTTATTTATCCACGTATCCTGGCTGCGGTCGAAACCTAACCAACGCACAAGAACTTTGTCGCCCTTTGCAAAACTGTGCAAAACGTATGACTCTATGAACTTTGGTAATACGAAGTCCTAGTTGTATGGCTTGTTGCACGGTCCAATAGTGAGCGACGTAATGATCTTTCGATTCAACAGTCATCAAAAGCTTTTGTGTTTACCTCCAGGCGGAACTTCGCTTTTTGGTAGAAGAGGGAGATCGTAGTGATCATCATGGAGCGCCTCTGGGTATTCAAAGTCGAACTCCAAAATATATCCGAAACAACCGTAACGAGGGATATGTTGAATTTCTTCTATCGTAGTTGGATCTACCCATTCGAATCCTCCAGATGGCAAGGCCATCGACATGGCCCACCCGTAAAGGTTGTTTGTGTCGAAGTACCCCAGGTAGACAGACTCGTTCTCACTATCAAAGTCAGGAAAATGCTTGTTGTTGGCTCTAACATGTTTCCTAACGCACTGCGTTAGACCGCCTCGGATGCCCGACTCTACCATGAGGATCATATCGACATCCATCATCAATTCCAAAGTGCATCCTGTTTCTCTCAACATAGCCTGCCACGCCAGTCCGGGTGAGGTGTAAGAATGAAGAGGATCAAGCCCGTAGGCGTTCATACAGGTGTTTCTAAATTCCTCCATAACATCGCAAAGAAGGTTCACGTCGAGTTGTACATAAAAATCACTGTACTCTCCCAAAGTCTTAAACTCCATTCCGTTCCATACGTTACATGCGTGTTGGTATTCTTCATCACTAATTCCGCATTCATTTAGCTTGCTGTAAAAACATTCTATGGGAGGAAGCGAAGTTTCGTTGAACCTATCTGCATCGTCTATATAATCGTAAGGGAAAATACCTTTTCTTAACACTAGTTCGAGCTTCCCTTCAGGTACAAGCTTCTTCGTCTCCAGTAGATCGTTCCGTGATAGATTTTCGCTAAGTTTCATAAGGCTTGAAGGTAAAAACCTATAAGAGTCGATGAATCTCAATTTTAGTTTACCGACCTTTTTCGAAAAACTTATAAACTTTTCTTTCGACGAGGCTAACACATCGATTTGTCCTTTCCATAAGTTCAATTCATGTATTATAAAATGTGAATCGTATCCACTTAAATTGTGCAGCACGGCAGGTATAAAACTAGGTAGCTTAAAATGTATGTTGCAAGAGTTACAAGCCGATCCTCTATACTTTCCTGTGAGATGGTCATGGTCACGGACTTTATGATTCATGTCGGTAAAAGATTTTTTACACAAGTAGCAAGTAGTTGCGGATGTGTATGCAAGTATTTCGTCACCACTCATGTCTAACATGGGAACAATATTTGAGTACATCCCTTCAACTTTCTCGACAACAAGTTTCAGCTGTTGTAGAAAGTTCTTTACCGCATCACAACCCCTGTAAATAAGCGGTTTTGATGTTAACCCATACCTCGTGAGATGGTTTTCGTCTAAAGTAGACTTAGACTCGGTTATTTTCAAAACCATCTCCTGCATACATTCCCTGACTACGTTTCCAGGTCTGATGCAAATTCTGTTCCTAGTTATAAACGCTCTCTGAGATATTTCTCCTTCCACATTTACAAATTCGGACTCCATCACAAGTCCAAACTTTATAAAATTTAAACGAATGAGCACCTCTTTCAACAGCTCCACTACAACATCGCTCGCTTCAATTATGTAATCGTCCAAATAGAGTTCGGTCACGTTCCTTATAAAGAAATGTTTAACATATGACCTCGGTAACGCTTGAGATAGAAGTTCGTGTTTCAACTTTTGTCTTGGGGGAGCGTAATGTATGACTGTTGCTCTGTCAGCTACTGATTCCTTTCTAGTTTCCGGCAAGTCTGGTAAGCTGTATAATTCGTTGTTTTCTTGATCGAGAAAAGATATATGGAATATCTCAACATGCGACAACAGGAGTAAGCGGTCGTTGAATTCTTCTCCACAAATCTCGCACGAGAATAAGCTATTCCTTTCTGTGTTCCTTTCTCCACCAGCTGGACTAGTTCCTTCAAAGTCGGGAATTGTGTAAACTTCTCTGTCTTCATTTTCCTGTGTGCAGACTCTGTGAAATAAATCAAAATGCATCAGATACAGTAACTCATCTTTGAATTCATCTCTGCAAATTTCACAGCAGAAAACATTGTTAGATTCCATTTTAGTATATTTGTTCTACTCAAATTCAAGTTAGAAACTAAAATGATACTAAAATCCTGCATGTCTTATATATATATATATATATATATATATATATATATATATATATATATATATATATATATCCTGAACTACATCCCCCCCAACTATATATTTAAAAAAGCGCATTATCCTTGTTACCCCCCCACTAGCCCCTCCTCCCTCTACCCCCACCCCTTGTATCATCGTCCTTTCAAAAAGTTATTGCACACGTATAAAAGAGCAAAAACTGCAAACAAGCGAGTTATAACTGTTCAATCCTAACTATAATTAACATGGCTCCTCTGAATATAGAACAACCTATTCATTGTATTGAATGGTCGTGGATAGCCACTTTATCAGAGGAAGAAGTTGAACAACATTTTGCTGTTTTCACGGCTGTCGATATACAAAACATGACAACCGTAATGAATACCTCGTTGGAAGACTTTTTACAAACTACTGTTGACTCACTTGAGGACGATGAAGACCATAGTGATCCTTCGTTGAAGGAAAATGTAGTGTCTTATGCTGAAGATGCAACAGATTCATATGATGGGCAACCGCAGGCTACTATCACACCGATAAGTAGCAATCCTGGGCGTGACGGTGTATGCTCCGCAAGAAGACGAATTTCGTTCGAAGACAGTGATCAAAGCTCTCAGTAATAACCCAAAGTACTGAAAATTTCAAAACCTTTACCAATCGAATCCTCTCAATATCACCCATCCATCTATCCCTCGCCTCCTTCTCTTCCCCAGAATAAGGCTCCCCTCAGCTGATCTATTCTAATAACTATATATTACCTTGACACAGTGACCTAGTGATTAGAACTGTGTTACGTTATTCAGTATGTTTATATCTTTAAGGGTTTGAGTAAAGTTACCCGCTTTAGCTGGTACTATCATTAAGTGTCTGCTGTTGCTATTGCTGTATCCCATCCCTGATCCGTAGTATGTTGTGGGAAATATTTGAGCTAATACACTCCTATATTTAAAGGAATTTAATTGGCGATTAATCCTGTTGTTTCGCAAATATCCAATCCTATGAGCATTGGTCTAGACTAATATATCTTTATAGGCTGCGATATCATTCTCGTCATAGACGTCATCATCCGGTATTCACTTGAAAAGAAGCTCATACAATCCTTTAGTCGGATTGTAAACGGTATCACCCAATCGCAGACCACCATCTTCTTCGAACAACAATTGCGTGTCACCAACAAAGATGTTATCTTTCTGCAAACGTGGACCGTATGTATGATCAATACTCTTTTTATTACCGGCAGCGTCATTCATGAATTTCTTCATGTAAGATTTAGTGAGCGGATTAACGAAAATCTCCTCTAACCACTCTGTTGCTACGTCATAAGCACCCGGAGTTGATATAACTTCGCCGACACTGGGTTCTGGGGGTTCGGATGTCTCAGCTATTACATTTAAGTCTGTAATTTCAGGATATAACAAGGAGGCATGGTCTGTTTTCACCCTTTCTAACACTGTGTCGTCCGTCAAAGAGTGGGTCGTAGGAGATGACACCGCTTTAGGAATAAAACTATACTTTGCAAAACGTTCTCCCGAATCACACGCGGTTAGCGTTTTGGATTTATACGAAGCTTTTTCAGACAGTATTTTATCTAAAGCGGTTTTAATCAACTCTCTGATAGGTTCTATAATATAATGTAAACGTTTTTGTACTCTACTTTCGCTCTCAATTTTTCGTATCTTAAACCGATTATACTTTGACTTTATCAATTTCCCAAGCGAGTTTATTTCATCGAGAAGGTTTTCCTCAGACATATTCCCACACCTATAAACAAAATAATACTGAGAATTCAGATAGTGAGTTTATAATATAATATGAAGTTGCATAAATAGATAAAAAGCTATCGTCCTATACATGCTGCTCTTATGTAGCAGCATTGTTGTTCTATATATATTTGTTTCAAGATCATCCATAATTACCAAGATTGAAGCAGCAGGTTCCCGAACCCATCACCTGCTCTAATCTGGTTGAATGAAACCTTTAGTGAGAAAAACAAAACTAATTATTTTCAACAATTTCAGAATTTCCTTGTTGGAGTTGGTGTCTGCAAACTTTACTTCTGGTTAGCATTCGTCTTTAACATGCTGCTCTTGTGTAGTAGCCTTGGTAAATATGTGTCAAGGTCGTTTATAATAAAGAGAATAGAGCAGCTGATGGGCGAACCCATCAGCTGCTCTATTCTTGGAAAGGAAAGCCAATGAAGGAAAGGAGGGTGTGTATGAGGAAACAGTTGCTGAGAAGATGAATCGTATTATTTTTTAACCCAATGTAGAAGCTTCTTTTTGGAGTTGTGATCTGCAAACTTTATTTCAAGATACCATCCGTCTTTAACAGGTTGTTTTTTAAACTTCTTAAAAGGGAAATGTATGATGAAGGCACCTTTTGTAGTTCCCACGATGGCCTCGTCATCGTTCAAGTATGATAGAAGTAGATATTTGGTGTTAGTTTTGAGTCTGGATATTTTTATTTTCGGCAAAATATTTTTTGAAGTCTTATTTGGGGAAGATTTTGTTTCTTTCAGGCCTGTTGTATTACGCTCGCGATGACGGCTGCACAGTATAACACCATCACCTACAATACGAGCGTTGCATATTCCGTCTCTCTTTATTCCTTTCGAAAATCTGTATGTATACAGTCGGAATTGCTTTTGGGAATTGGAGGGTAGAGTAGGTAAAAACTCAAGTTTTTTGGCTGCAGTAGGTTTCGGGAAAATAGTCGAGGATTTTTTTTACAATTTTTAACAGGACTCTCTGTTAGCAGTAGGTCCTTAACCAGGTTGTTGAAATGATGGCTGCGGTATTTGAAGTGCTTGCGGTTTCAGTTCTCCTATGTATGGTGGACATTTTTAGAGGAGCTGTAGAAATCCTGACGGTTGGATCCATTGTTCAGCTATAAGATTGAGAAGCAAAATGATGAAGTCTATGCTATATATACAATTTAAAACGAAGGAGGGGTTATACTGTATCACTAGGAAGGGAGGGGAGAATGACGTTTTGGATGTGAAGAGGTAGGTGAGGTTTAACATAGTAGAATAGTTGAGTAAAGAAGGTATCGGGGGGGAGTTGGAAGAAATTGAAGTGTTCCAAATCACAAATTGAAGTAACTCTGCGGAGGAATTGAACTTATTATTATTTTTTTTTCGGGAGAGGAGATAACAGAATGTATTCTAACTTTAATCCAAGCTTTGGAAAATGTGTAAAGCATTTTCCAGCTAAAAAGTGGGTCAAGGTCGTTTAAATATTAAAAAAAAAAATTCCTTAAAACTATGGGAAAGAATAGGAAGGAATGACTCTAAGCAGAATGTACTGAATATCCTCCTTGTAACACTCTGCACAAAGGGATCCCTAGGTGCTCTACTAGACTGGAACGCAATTCGTCACGTCACCAGAAGAATAGACCAACGGCAACCTAGAGGGATTGGGGTGTAAGTGAATAATAGACATATGCTGAATTCGTCCTAGCTATATGACTGTTGGAAACCAAGTGACGCAACGAATGACGCGAAATTCATCTCGCCAATCATCCGCTACGTTTACTCACCTCGGGAGAAGAGACAAAAAAGGTGGGTGGGGTGGGGGTTTGGATATCAAGCCTCCAGTGAACAGAAACAATGATGTCCAGGACAACACGCTTTGCCCGGGTTGCCCCCAGACAAACTATCCGGAGATAGCCTTAGTGTGCGTGAAAGAGGAAGGAGTATTAGGGATATTAATGATGTAAGCCTGGAAGTAAGAAACATATATTATTTTACCTGAAAAGTAAACAATAAAAAAATTGTTATTAAATTAACACCAACCCCCCCTCCCACAAATATGCGAGTTTAGGTATTTTGAATAACAATAGTTTATAGTATATTGTATAGTAAATATAGGTCAGCAACGAACTGGGTACGGGATATAATACACACGTTCCTTTACAAAAACACATGTCAAAATGACGTCATTCTCTAAGACGTTCTCGGTAACCAACGGTTTTTACATTGCCCCAACATGTCCGAACATGATTTTAATTACGTCATACAATCGTGAGCACGCGCACGTACACAAACGCACAAGCGCGCAGGTAAAGTTTTAAAAACTCTTTTCAATGGTCCGAGCATGTTTATAACTACGGCAGTTAAATAACTCGAAACAGAGGTAGGTTTTTAAAAACAAATTATTCAGGCCAAATACCTGTTACAACAAACACAGAGTGGGAGAAACAAGCGCGAGCACAATGATATGTACACACAAGCTCACGAGCGCTGAACCTATCTTAATAAATTAACATGCTTTTACATTTTGTAACCAGTCAAGATCTGGAGAAGAAACACATAAGAGACCGTTCAGGCGAAGACTGACACATTTATCGCGAAAATCAACCCATCACCTCGTAACGGATTTCAACGGTTTTAAAAAAATACTTCAACCGTACACACGCGCACATGGACGATATAGTAAAATGTAGGTAAGCAACGAACCAGTACGGGATATAATACACACGTTCCTTCACAAAAACACATGTCAAAATGACGCCATTCTCTATAACGTAATCGGTAACAAACGCCTTTTACATTGCCTCCCCAACATGTCCATACATGATTTTAATTACGTCATACAATCGTGAGCACGCACACACGCACTCACACATGTGCGCGCATATACACAAACGCACAAGCGCGCCCATTTCATAGCTTCTCCGTCACCACTACATTCACGTTACGCTCCAATAATTTCGAAAACCAACCCCAATAACCTCCCTTAACGGTTTTAACGGAAAGTAACGTTATTCAAAAAACACGTTTACCCGCTGTGATGAAGCAGCGGTTTCCTATCTACAATAAAGATGTGGCTGTCTTGAGTAAGCAACCACACAATCCATGGACCATAGTGCCTGTCGGGGGATTTCATGTTCTGATGAAACAAACAAAGACAAGTGAAATGAATTCACAATAAAAATCTGTCTTTCTGGAGTAAGCAAACACCCAATCCATGGCCCATAGTGACCGTTGGGGGATTTCATGATCTCATGGGACAAACAAGGACAAGTTAAATGAATTCATAATAAAGATCTGTCTGTCTCGAGTAAGCAAACACCCAATCCATGGACCATAGTGCCTGTCGGGGGATTTCATGTTCTGATGAAACAAACAAGGACAAGTAAAATGAATGCATCATAAAGATCTGTCTGTCTCGAGTAAGCAAACACCCATTCCATGGACCATAGTGACCGTCGGGGGATTTCATGGTCTGATGGAACAAACAAGGACAAGTAAAATGAATGCATCATAAAGATCTGTCTTTCTCGGGTAAGCAAACACCCAATCCATGGACCGTAGTGACCGTCGGGGGATTTCATGGTCTGATGGAACAAACAAGGACAAGCAAAATGAATTTATAATAAAGATCTGTCTGTCTCGAGTAAGCAAACACTCAATCCATGGACCAAAGTGCCCGTCGCGAGATTTCATGGTCTGACGGAACAAACAAGGACAAGTAAAATGAATTCATAATAAAGATCTGGCTGTCTCGAGAAATCAAACACCCAATCCTCGACCATAGTGACCGTCGGATGATTTCATGATCTGATGAAACAAACAAGGACAAGTAAAATGAATTCATAATAAAGACCTGTCTGTCTCGAGTAAGCAAACACCCAATCCATGGAGCATAGTGACCGTCGGGAATTTCATAATCTGATGGAACAAACAAGGACACGTAAAATGAATTCATAATAAAGATCTGTCTGTCTCGAGTAAGCAAACACCCAATCCTCGGACCATAGTGACCGTCGGATGATTTCATGATCTGATGAAACAAACAAGGACAAGTAAAATGAATTCATAATAAAGATCTGTCTTGGTGGAGAAAGCAAACACCCAATCCATGGACCATACAGGGGATTTCATGGTCTGATGGAACAAATAGGGACAAGTAAAATGAATTCACAATTAAGATCTGTCTGTCTCAAGTAAGCAAACACCCAATCCATGGACTATAGTGACCGTCGGGGGATTTCATAGTCTGGTGGAAAAAACAAGGACAAGTAAAATGAATTTATAATAATGATCTGTCTGTCTCGAGTAAGCAAACACCCAATCCATGGACCATAGTGCCTGTCGTGGGATTTCATGATCTGATGGAACAAATAAGGACAAGTAAAATGATGTCATAATAAAGATCTGTCTGTCTCGAGTAAGCAAACACCCAATCCATGGACCATAGTGACCGTCGATGGATTTCATGGTCTGATGGAACAAACAAGGACAAGTAAAATGAATTCATAATAAAGATCTGTCTGTCTCGAGTAAGCAAACACCCAATCCATGGTCCATAGTGACCGTCAGGGAATTTAATGATCTGATGGAACAAACAAGGACAAGTAAAATCAAGTCATAATAACGATCTGTCTGTCTTGAGTAAGCAAACACCCAATCCATGGACCATAGTGAACGTCGGGGGATGCCATGGTCTGATGGAACAAACAAGGACAAGTAAAATGAGTTCATAATAACTATCTGTCTGTCTCGAGTAAGCAAACACCCAATCCATGGACCGTAGTGACCGTCGGGGGATTTCATGGTCTGATGGAACAAACAAGGACAAGCAAAATGAATTTATAATAAAGATCTGTCTGTCTCGAGTAAGCAAACACTCAATCCATGGTCCAAAGTGGCCGTCGCGAGATTTCATGGTCTGACGGAACAAACAAGGACAAGTAAAATGAATTCATAATAAAGATCTGGCTGTCTCGAGAAATCAAACACCCAATCCTCGACCATAGTGACCCTCGGATGATTTCATGATCTGATGAAACAAACAAGGACAAGTAAAATGATTTCATAATAAAGACCTGTCTGTCTCGAGTAAGCAAACACCCAATCCATGGAGCATAGTGACCGTCGGGAATTTCATAATCTGATGGAACAAACAAGGACACGTAAAATGAATTCATAATAAAGATCTGTCTGTCTCGAGTAAGCAAACACGCAATCCTCGGACCATAGTGACCGTCGGATGATTTCATGATCTGATGAAACAAACCAGCACAAGTAAAATGAATTCATAATAAAGATCTGTCTTGCTGGAGTAAGCAAACACCCAATCCATGGACCAAACGGGGGATTTAATGGTCTGATGGAACAAACAAGGACAAGTAAAATGAATGCATAATAAAGATCTGTCTGTCTCGAGTAAGCAAACACCCAATCCATGGACCATAGTGACCGTCGGGGGATTTCATGATCCGATATAACAAACAAGGTCAAGTAAAAAGAATTCAAAATTAAGATCTGTCTGTCTTGAGTAAGCAAGCATCGATCCATGGACCATAGTGACCGTCGGGAGATTACATGATCTGATGGAACAAACAAGGACAAGTAAAATGAATTCATAATAACGATCTATCTGTCTCGAGTAACCAAAACCACAATCAATTGACCATACGGGGGATTTCATGATCTGATGGAACAAACAAAGACAAGTAAAATGAAGTCATAATAATGATCTGTCTGTCTCGAGTAAGCAAACACCCAATCCATGGACCATAGTGACCGTCGGGGGATTTCATGATCTGATGGAACAAACAAAGACAAGTAAAATGAACTCATAATAATGATCTGTCTGTCTCGAGTAAGCAAACACCCAATCCATTGCCCATACGGGGGATTTCATGATCTGATGGTACAAACAAGGACAAGTAAAAAAAATTCATAATAACGATCTGTCTGTCTCTAGTAAGCAAACACCCAATCCATGGACCATAGTGACCGTCGGGAATTTAATGATCTGATGGAACAAACAAAGACAAGTAAAATGAAGTCATAATAATGATCTGTCTGTCTCGAGTAAGCAAACACCCAATCCATTGCCCATACGGGGGATTTCATGATCTGATGGTACAAACAAGGACAAGTAAAAAAAATTCATAATAACGATCTGTCTGTCTCTAGTAAGCAAACACCCAATCCATGGACCATAGTGACCGTCGGGAATTTAATGATCTGAAAGTACAAACAAGGACAAGTAAAACAAATTCATAATAAAGATCTGTCTGTCGGGAATTTAATGAACTGATGGAACAAACAAGGTCAAGTAAAATGAATTCAAAATTAAGATCTGTCTGTCTCTAGTAAGCAAACACCCAATCCATGGACCATAATGATCTGATGGAACAAACAAAGACAAGTAAAAAAAATTCATAATAACGATCTGTCTGTCTCGAGTAGGCAAACACCCAATCCATGGACCATAGTGACCGTCTGGGGATTTCATGATCTGATGGAACAAACAAGGACAAGTAAAATGAATTCATAATAACGATTTATCTGTCTCGAGTAACCAAAACCACAATCCATTGACCATACGGAAGATTTCATGATCTGATGGAACAAACAAAGACAAGTAAAATGAAGTCATAATAATGATCTGTCTGTCTCGAGTAAGCAAACACCCAATCCATTGCCCATACGGGGGATATTATGATTTGATGGTACAAACAAGGACAAGTAAAAAAAATTCATAATAACGATCTGTCTGTCTCGAGTAGGCAAACACCCAATCCATGGACCATAGTGACCGTCGGGGGATTTCATGGTCCGATGGAACAAACAAGGACAAGCAAAATGAATTCATAATAACGATCTGTCTGTCTCGAGTAAGCAAACACCCAATCCATGGCCCATACGGGGGATTCCATGATCTGATGGTACAAACAAGGACAAGTAAAAAAAATTCATAATAACGATCTGTCTGTCTCGAGTAAGCAAACACCCAATCCATGGACCATAGTGACCGTCGGGGGATTTCATGGTCCGATGGAACAAACAAGGACAAGTAAAATGAAGTCATAATAATGATTTGTCTGTCTCGAGTAAGCAAACACCCAATCCATTGCCCATACGGGGGATTTCATGATCTGATGGTACAAACAAGGACAAGTAAAAAAAATTCATAATAACGATCTGTCTGTCTCTAGTAAGCAAACACCCAATCCATGGACCATAGTGACCGTCGGGAATTTAATGATCTGAAAGTACAAACAAGGACAAGTAAAAAAAATTCATAATAAAGATCTGTCTGTCGGGAATTTAATGATCTGATGGAACAAACAAGGTCAAGTAAAATGAATTCAAAATTAAGATCTGTCTGTCTCTAGTAAGCAAACACCCAATCCATGGACCATAATGACCGTCTGGGGATTTCATGATTTGATGGAACAAACAAGGACAAGTAAAATGAATTCATAATAACGATTTATCTGTCTCGAGTAACCAAAACCACAATCCATTGACCATACGGGGGATTTCATGATCTGATGGAACAAACAAAGACAAGTAAAAAAAATTCATAATAACGATCTGTCTGTCTCGAGTAGGCAAACACCCAATCCATGGACCATAGTGACCGTCGGGGGATTTCATGGTCCGATGGAACAAACAAGGACAAGCAAAATGAATTCATAATAACGATCTGTCTGTCTCGAGTAAGCAAACACCCAATCCATGGCCCATACGGGGGATTCCATGATCTGATGGTACAAACAAGGACAAGTAAAAAAAATTCATAATAACGATCTGTCTGTCTCGAGTAAGCAAACACCCAATCCATGGACCATAGTGACCGTCGGGGATTTCCTGATCCGATATAACAAACAAGGTCAAGTAAAATGAATTCAAAATTAAGATCTGTCTGTCTCTAGTAAGTAAACACGGATCCATGGACCATAGTGACTTTCGGGGGATTTCATGATCTGATGGAACAAACAAGGACAAGTAAAATGAATTCAAAATTAAGATCTGTCTGTCTCTAGTAAGCAAACACCCAATCCATGGACCATAGTGACCGTCGGGGGATTTCATGATCCGATATAACAAACAAGGTCAAGTAAAATGAATTCAAAATTAAGATCTGTCTGTCTCTAGTAAGCAAACACCCAATCCATGGACCATAGTGACCATCGGGGGATTTCATGATCCGATATACCAAACAAGGTCAAGTAAAATAAATTCAAAATTAAGATCTGTCTGTCTCTAGTAAGCAAACACCCAATCCATGGACCATAGTGACCATCGGGGGATTTCATGATCCGATATACCAAACAAGGTCAAGTAAAATAAATTCAAAATTAAGATCTGTCTGTCTCTAGTAATCAAACACCGATCCATGGACCATAGTGACCGTCGGGGGATTTCATGATCCGATATAACAAACAAGGTCAAGTAAAATGAATTCAAAATTAAGATCTGTCTGTCTCTAGTAAGCAAACACCCAATCCATGGACCATAGTAACTGTCGGGGGATTTCATGATCCTATATAACAAACAAGGTCAAGTAAAAAGAATTCAAAATTAAGATCTGTCTGTCTCTAGTAAGCAAACACCCAATCCATGGACCATAGTGACCGTCGGGGGATTTCATGATCCGATATAACAAACAAGGTCAAGTAAAATGAATTCAAAATTAAGATCTGTCTGTCTCTAGTAAGCAAACACCCAATCCATGGACCATAGTGACCGTCGGGGGATTTCATGATCCTATATAACAAACAAGGTCAAGTAAAAAGAATTCAAAATTAAGATCTGTCTGTCAGAGTAGGCAAACACCCAATCCATGGACCATAGTGACCGTCGGGGGATTTCATGGTCCGATGGAACAAACAAAGACAAGTAAAATGAAGTCATAATAATGATCTGTCTGTCTCGAGTAAGCAAACAGCCAATCCATGGCCCATACGGGGGATTCCATGATCTGATGGTACAAACAAGGACAAGTAAAAAAAATTCATAATAACGATCTGTCTGTCTCGAGTAGGCAAACACCTAATCCATGGACCATAGTGACCGTCGGGGGATTTCATGATCCGATATAACAAACAAGGTCAAGTAAAATGAATTCAAAATTGAGATATGTCTGTCTCTAGTAAGTAAACACGGATCGATGGACCATAGTGACTTTCGGGGGATTTCATGATCTGATGGAACAAACAAGGACAAGTAAAATGAATTCAAAATAAAGATCTGTCTGTCTCTAGTAAGCAAACACCCAATCCATGGACCATAGTGACCGTCGGGGGATTTCATGATCCGATATAACAAACAAGGTCAAGTAAAATGAATTCAAAATTAAGATCTGTCTGTCTCTAGTAAGCAAACACCCAATCCATGGACCATAGTGACCATCGGGGGATTTCATGATCCGATATAACAAACAAGGTCAAGTAAAATAAATTCAAAATTAAAATCTGTCTGTCTCTAGTAAGCAAACACCGATCCATGGACCATAGTGACCGTCGGGGGATTTCATGATCCGATATAACAAACAAGGTCAAGTAAAATGAATTCAAAATTAAAATCTGTCTGTCACTAGTAAGCAAACACCCAATCCATGGACCATAGTGACCGTCGGGGGATTTCATGATCCGATATAACAAACAAGGTCAAGTAAAATGTATTCAAAATTAAGATCTGTCTGTCTCTAGTAAGCAAACACCCAATCCATGGACCATAGTGACCGTCGGGGGATTTCATGATCCTATATAAAAAACAAGGTCAAGTAAAAACAATTCAAAATTAAGATCTGTCTGTCTCGAGTAACTAAAACCACAATCCATTGACCATACGGGGGATTTCATGATCTGATGGAACAAACAAAGACAAGTAAAATGAAGTCATAATAATGATCTGTCTGTCTCGAGTAAGCAAACACCCAATCCATTTCCCATACGGGGGATTTCATGATCTGATGGTACAAACAAAAACAAGTAAAAAAAATTCATAATACCGATCTGTCTGTCTCGAGTAGGCAAACACCCAATCCATGGACCATAGTGAACGTCGGGGGATTTCATGGTCCGATGGAACAAACAAGGACAAGCAAAATGAATTCATAATAAAGATCTGTCTGTCTCGAAAAAGCAAACACCCAATCCATGGACCATAGTGACCGTCGGGGGATTTCATGATCCGATATAACAAACTAGGTCAAGTAAAATGAATTCATCATAAAGATCTGTCTGTCTCTAGTTAGCAAACACCCAATCCATGGACCATAGTGACCGTCGGCGATTTCATGATCTGATGGAACAAACAAGGACAAGTAAAATGAATTCACAATAAATATCTGTCTGTCTCTAATAAGCAAACACCCAATCCATGGATAATAGTGACCGTCGGGGATTTCATGATCTGATGGAACAAACAAGGACAAGTAAAATGAATTCACAATGAATATCTGCTGTCTCGAGTAAGCAAACACCCAATCCATGGACTATATTGACCGTTGGGGGATTTCATGATATGATGGAACAAACAAGGACAAGTAAAATGAATTCACAATGAATATCTGCTGTCTCGAGTAAGCAAACACCCAATCCATGGACTATATTGACCGTTGGGCGATTTCATGATCTGATGGAACAAACAAGGACAAGTAAAATGAATTCACAATAAATATCTGTCTGTCTCTATTAAGCAAACACCCAATCCATGGATAATAGTGACCGTCGGGGATTTCATGATCTGATGGAACAAACAAGGACAAGTAAAATGAATTTATAATAAGGATCTGTCTGTCTTGAGTAAGCAAACACCCAATCCATGGACCATAGTGACCGTGGGGAGATTTCATGGTCTGATGGAACAAACAAGGACAAGTAAAATGAATTCATAATAAAGATCTGTCTTTCTCGAGTAAGCAAACACCCAATCCATGGACCATATTGACCGTAGGGGATTTCATGACCTGATGGAACAAACAAGGACAAGTAAAATGAATTCATCATAAAGATCTGTCTGTCTCTAGTAAGCAAACACCCAATCCATGGACCATAATGACCGTCTGGGGATTTCATGATCTGATGGAACAAACAAGGACAAGTAAAATGAATTCATCATAAAGATCTGACTGTCTCTAGTAAGCAAACACCCAATCCATGGACCATAATGACCGTCTGGGGATTTCATGATCTGATGGAACAAACAAGGACAAGTAAAATGAATTCATCATAAAGATGTGTCTGTCTCTAGTAAGCAAACACCCAATCCATGGATAATAGTGACCGTCGGGGATTTCATGATCTGATGGAACAAAAGAGGACAAGTAAAATGAATTCACAAAAAAATATCTGTCTGTCTCTAGTAAGCAAACACCCAATCCATGGACCATAGTGACCGTCGGGGATTTCATGATCTGATGGAACAAACAAGGACAAGTAAAATGAATTCACAATAAATATCTGTTTGTCTCTAGTAAGCAAACACCCAATCCATGGACCATAATGACCGTCGTTGGATTTAATGGTCTGATGTAACAAACAAGGACAAGTAAAATGAGTTTAAAATAAGGATCTGTCTGTCTTGAGTAAGCAAACACCCAAATCATGGACCATAGTGACCGTGGGGAGATTTCATGGTCTGATGGAACAAACAAGGACAAGTAAAATGAATTCACAATAAATATCTGTTTGTCTCTAGTAAGCAAACACCCAATCCATGGACCATAATGTCCGTCGTTGGATTTATGGTATGATGGAACAAACAAGGACAAGTAAAATGAGTTTATAATAAGGATCTGTCTGTCTTGAGTAAGCAAACACCCAATTCATGGACCATAGTGACCGTGGGGAGAATTCATGGTCTGATGGAACAAACAAGGACAAGTAAAATGAATTCACAATAAATATCTGATTGTCTCTAGTAAGCAAACACCCAATCCATGGACCATAATGACCGTTGTTGGATTTAATGGTCTGATGGAACAAACAAGGACAAGTAAAATGAGTTTATAATAAGGATCTGTCTGTCTTGAGTAAGCAAACACCCAATTCATGGACCATAGTGACCGTGGGGAGATTTCATGGTCTGATGGAACAAACAAGGACAAGTAAAATGATTTCATAATAAAGATCTGTTTGTCTCTAGTAAGCAAACACCCAATCCATGGACCATAGTGCCCGTCGGGAGATTTCATGGTCTGATGGAACAAACAAGGACAAGTAAAATGAGTTTATAATAAGGATCTGTCTGTCTTGAGTAAGCAAACACCCAATT
Organism: Prosapia bicincta; assembly: GCA_036971475.1. NCBI lineage: Eukaryota > Metazoa > Arthropoda > Insecta > Hemiptera > Cercopidae > Prosapia > Prosapia bicincta. The sequence continues at coordinate 442,312 of JBAIZL010000036.1, read as the reverse complement.
CATGGACCATAGTGACCGTGGGGAGATTTCATGGTTTGATGGAACAAAAAAGGACAAGTAAAATGAATTCACAATAAATATCTGTTTGTCTCTAGTAAGCAAACACCCAATCCATGGACCATAATGACCGTCGTTGGATTTAATGGTCTGATGGAACAAACAAGGACAAGTAAAATGAGTTTATAATAAGGATCTGTCTGTCTTGAGTAAGCAAACACCCAATTCATGGACCATAGTGACCGTGGGGAGATTTCATGGTCTGATTGAACAAAAAAGGACAAGTAAAATGAATTCACAATAAATATCTGTTTGTCTCTAGTAAGCAAACACCCAATCCATGGACCATAATGACCGTCGTTGGATTTAATGGTCTGATGGAACAAACAAGGACAAGTAAAATGAGTTTATAATAAGGATCTGTCTGTCTTGAGTAAGCAAACACCCAATTCATGGACCATAGTGACCGTGGGGAGATTTCATGGTCTGATGGAACAAAAAAGGACAAGTAAAATGAATTCACAATAAATATCTGTTTGTCTCTAGTAAGCAAACACGCAATCCATGGACCATAATGACCGTCGTTGGATTTAATGGTCTGATGGAACAAACAAGGACAAGTAAAATGAGTTTATAATAAGGATCTGTCTGTCTTGAGTAAGCAAACACCCAATTCATGGACCATAGTGACCGTGGGGAGATTTCATAATCTGATGGAACAAACAAGGACAAGTAAAATGAATTCACAATAAATATCTGTCTGTCTTGAGTAAGCAAACACCCAATTCATGGACCATAGTAACCGTGGGGAGATTTCATGGTCTGATGGAACAAACTAGGACAAGTAAAATGAATTCATAATAAACATCTGTCTGTCTCTAGTAAGCAAACACCCAATCCATGGACCATAATGACCGTCGTTGGATTTAATGGTCTGATGGAACAAACAAGGACAAGTAAAATGAGTTTATAATAAGGATCTGTCTTTCTTGAGTAAGCAAACACCCAATTCATGGACCATAGTGACCGTGGGGAGATTTCATGGTCTGATGGAACAAACAAGGACAAGTAAAATGAATTCATAATAAAGATCTGTTTGTCTCTAGTAAGCAAACACCCAATCCGTGGACCATAATGACCGTCGTTGGATTTAATGGTCTGATGGAACAAACAAGGACAAGTAAAATGAGTTTATAATAAGGATCTGTCTGTCTTGAGTAAGCAAACGCCCAATTCATGGACCATAGTGACCGTGAGGAGATTTCATGGTCTGATGGAACAAAAAAGGACAAGTAAAATGAATTCACAATAAATATCTGTTTGTCTCTAGTAAGCAAACACCCAATCCATGGACCATAATGGCCGTCGTTGGATTTAATGGTCTGATGGAACAAACAAGGACAAGTAAAATGAGTTTATAATAAGGATCTGACTGTCTTGAGTAAGCACACACCCAATTCATGGACCATAGTGACCGTGGGGAGATTTCATGGTCTGATGGAACAAAAAAGGACAAGTAAAATGAATTCACAATAAATATCTGTTTGTCTCTAGTAAGCAAACACCCAATCCATGGACCATAATGACCGTCGTTGGATTTAATGGTCTGATGGAACAAACAAGGACAAGTAAAATGAGTTTATAATAAGGATCTGTCTGTCTTGAGTAAGCAAACACCCAATTCATGGACCATAGTGACCGTGGGGAGATTTCATAATCTGATGGCATAAACAAGGACAAGTAAAATGAATTCACAATAAATATCTGTCTGTCTTGAGTAAGCAAACACCCAATTCATGGACCATAGTGACCGTGGGGAGATTTCATGGTCTGATGGAACAAACAAGGACAAGTAAAATGAATTCATAATAAACATCTGTCTGTCTCTAGTAAGCAAACACCCAATCCATGGACCATAATGACCGTCGTTGGATTTAATGGTCTGATGGAACAAACAAGGACAAGTAAAATGAGTTTATAAAAAGGATCTGTCTGTCTTGAGTAAGCAAACACCCAATTCATGGACCATAGTGACCGTGGGGAGATTTCATGGTCTGATGGAACAAAAAAGGACAAGTAAAATGAATTCACAATAAATATCTGTTTGTCTCTAGTAAGCAAACACCCAATCCATGGACCATAATGACCGTCGTTGGATTTAATGGTCTGATGGAACAAACAAGGACAAGTAAAATGAGTTTATAATAAGGATCTGTCTGTCTTGAGTAAGCAAACACCCAACTCATGGACCATAGCGACCGTGGGGAGATTTCATGGTCTCATGGAACAAACAAGGACAAGTAAAATGAATTCATAATAAAGATCTGTTTGTCTCTAGTAAGCAAACACCCAATCCATGGACCATAATGACCGTCGTTGGATTTAATGGTCTGATGGAACAAACAAGGACAAGTAAAATGAGTTTATAATAAGGACCTGTCTGTCTTAAGTAAGCAAACACCCAATTCATGGACCATAGTGACCGTGGGGAGATTTCATGGTCTGATGGAACAAAAAAGGACAAGTAAAATGAATTCACAATAAATATCTGTTTGTCTCTAGTAAGCAAACACCCAATCCATGGACCATAATGGCCGTCGTTGGATTTAATGGTCTGATGGAACAAACAAGGACAAGTAAAATGAGTTTATAATAAGGATCTGTCTGTCTTGAGTAAGCAAACACCCAATTCATGGACCATAGTGACCGTGGGGAGATTTCATGGTCTGATGGAACAAAAAAGGACAAGTAAAATGAATTCACAATAAATATCTGTTTGTCTCTAGTAAGCAAACACGCAATCCATGGACCATAATGACCGTCGTTGGATTTAATGGTCTGATGGAACAAACAAGGACAAGTAAAATGAGTTTATAATAAGGATCTGTCTATCTTGAGTAAGCAAACACCCAATTCATGGACCATAGTGACCGTGGGGAGATTTCATGGTCTGATGGAACAAAAAAGGACAAGTAAAATGAATTCACAATAAATATCTGTTTGTCTCTAGTAAGCAAACACCCAATCCATGGACCATAATGACCGTCGTTGGATTTAATGGTCTGATGGAACAAACAGGGACAAGTAAAATGAGTTTATAATAAGGATCTGTCTGTCTTGAGTAAGCAAACACCCAATTCATGGACCATAGTGACCGTGGGGAGATTTCATAATCTGATGGAACAAACAAGGACAAGTAAAATGAATTCACAATAAATATCTGTCTGTCTTGAGTAAGCAAACACCCAATCCATGGACCATAATGACCGTCGTTGGATTTAATTGTCTGATGGAACAAACAAGGACAAGTAAAATGAGTTTATAAAAAGGATCTGTCTGTCTTGAGTAAGCAAACACCCAATTCATGGACCATAGTGACCGTGGGGAGATTTCATGGTCTGATGGAACAAACAAGGACAAGTAAAATGAATTCATAATAAAGATCTGTTTGTCTCTAGTAAGCAAACATCCAATCCATGGACCATAATGACCGTCGTTGGATTTAATGGTCTGATGGAACAAACAAGGACAAGTAAAATGAGTTTATAATAAGGATCTGTCTGTCTTGAGTAAGCAAACACCCAATTCATGGACCATAGTGACCGTGGGGAGATTTCATGATCTGATGGTTTTTTTTTTTTTTTTTTTTTTTTTTTTTTTTTTTTTTTTTTTTCTCTGGCGAAAAACCAATTGTGGTTATCATTGCCAAACAAAATCTAACAAAGAACGCAATGTTTTAAATAAAATCAAATAAATTAATAAATAAACAAATAAATAAATACAACAAAAATTACAAAACAAAATAAAACACCAACAATAAAAAACAAAAAAACAACAATATAACAATGAAAAAATTCTTAAAAACTAAATAACAAAATAACAACAACGAACAATATAACAGTAAATAAATAATATGTAAAACAATAATAGATAGCAATTTACCAATAAATAAATCTCAATAACAATAACAAGAACAGAAAATAAATTTAATTAAAATAAATTAAAGAAACACAGAGAATTATATGTATAAATAAAAATTAAAAAAAATATATATATATATATATATATTTATGTATTAAATTTTAAAATATATTTTCAAGTGGTGCAAGAAAGCGATGACTCGGTCAATGGCCGAGGCATCGTCCCTTAGCACCACCTTTAAACTCCCTTTTAAATTAAAAAGGGCACGAACATTGCCTACACTAACACAATCTACCAAAATATGTTTTATTGTGAAGATACCCCCGCAGTACTGGCATATTGGTGGATCTTCACGACTCATCAAATATCCATGAGTTGCAAAAGAGTGGCCAACGCGAAGGCGTGTAACCACCACTTCCTCCCTACGTTTTGAACGAATTGAAGACCTCCATGGACGGACGGTATCTTTAATTTCCCTCAGCTTATTCTCAATCACGGTATGCCACTCGTCATTCCAAGCAGCGAGCAATAAATGTTTCGCGAAACACACATAATCAGATGCCATAACCAGTTGAGTAATAGGCACCAAACTTGTAGCTTTCTTCGCCGCTTCATCCGCTTTTGTGTTTCCAAGTATTCCGCAATGTCCAGGAACCCAACAGAAAGTTACCCCCACACCCCTCAATTGAAGCCTGTGTACAGCACACAAAATGTCCCCAACCAAAGGGTTGCTAGAGAAAACATCCTGAAGAGCCTGAAGAGCACTTTTGGAATCCGAACACAAAAGATAATGCGAGGATCGAGATTGAATGACGGTCAAAGCTTTAAAAATAGCAAATAGTTCTGCCGTGAAAACACTGCAAGCTGAGGGCAATCCGTACGTGTAGGTACATCCAGATGCATAAAACGCACACCCAACACCATTGTCCAGTTTAGATCCATCAGAGAAAATAATTTCACTGTGTTGGTGAGATTTATAAATGGATAAAAATTCCTGGTGGTAGACCACAACAGGAGTATCGTGTTTTATATAACTGGACAATGAGAAATCGAAGTGCGGCGTTTTTATTATCCATGGGGGTAGATAGCACATTTGTCGTTCAAACATAGTTGGAGGTTGCAACTCAAGGTCATCCAATATTCTTAACGTTCGTATGCCAAAGGGAGCGGTCGAACGTTGACGTGTATTGTACACTTGATTTAGCGTATTATAAAAGACTCTTTCAAATGCCGGGTGGTTGGGTTTGCTTCGAAGAACAGAAACGTAAGATATTTGTAGCATCTGACGTCGTCTTGAAAGAGCGGGTTCCCCAGCCTCGACAAGAAGACTAGGGATTGGGCTAGTTCTAAATGCACCAGTAGCCAGTCTAAGTCCAGAGTGGTGGATGGTATCAAGAGTTTTCAGAACAGTAGGTCGTGTAGATGAGTAAACTTGACAACCATAATCTATGCGCGATCTAACGACTGCGCGATAAAACCGAAGCATACTAGTTCTGTCTGCTCCCCAATTCGTACCACTAAGGACTCTTAACATATCCAATTTCTTGCTGCATCTCACCTTCAAATCACGAACATGTGGGATCCATGAGAGTCTTCTATCAAATAAAAGACCCAAAAATCGAACACTATCCGTGGTTTGAAGCTGAATCCCATCAAGAAAAAGGATCGGCTCCTGGTGTTGCCTACGACGACTAAATGCTACACATTGGGTCTTCGAAGCAGAGAATTTGAAACCTGTAGATTTTGACCATTCCTCCAATCTGTATATTGCTAACTGCAAAGATCTTTCCGCAGTTGCCATACTACGAGCAGGCACATATATACAAAAGTCATCCACAAAAAGGGAACAGTGTACCGGAGATCGTATATTACTGGTGATACTATTTATTGCAACGGCAAACAGCGTGACGCTCAGCACGCTGCCCTGCGGTACACCATTCTCTTGTGTATAGCTGTTTGAATACGTGCCTCCAAGTCGAACGCGGAAAGATCTGTTTGAAAGAAAGTTAGCGATGAATGCTAGGATATTCCCTTGTATACTCCATGATTTCAGAGTGTTCAGAATTCCTCTTTTCCATGCCATATCATATGCCTTTTCAAGGTCAAAGAAAACAGCAACGAGCGTTTGACGCAAGAGAAAGGCATCTTGAATAGCGGATTCTAACAAAACCAATTGGTCAACTGATGAGCGTCCTAGTCTGAAACCACATTGTTCGTTGCTAAGAAGGTTGTTGGTTTCTAGGTACCAGACAAGACGGCGGTTGACCATCTTCTCCAGTAGTTTGCACAAGACGCTTGTAAGTGATATAGGCCTGTAACTACTGGGGTTGGTTTTGTCTTTACCTGGCTTCAAAAGAGGAATTACAGTCGATTCTAACCATGCATCGGGGAAAGAGCGCTCCTCGAATAAACGATTGTATACTCGAAGGAGGACAAGTTTCGCCGATGATGGTAGATGTTTTAGCATGGAGTACACAATGGAATCAGGACCTGGTGCAGAATCCTTCGTTGACGCAAGAGCTGACTCCAATTCCCCTATAGAGAAAGGAGTGTTTAAAGGAGAGTCCTCAGACGACCCAACAGTAAACGGTATTGCTTCTTCCTTCAGTTTATAAATCTGGAATAATCTATTATAGGCTGTAGTAGCAGAAAAGTTAGAAAAAGATGTTCCAAGTACATTAGCAATGTCATCACTGTTTGTGAATTATCTCCCATCTGGTTGCTTCAGCGCAATGGCTGGCAACGGAATGGAAGTACCACAAAGTGATCTTAGTTTCCTCCACACTGTGGAGGACGGAGTTGTTCGTCTAATTGTGCTAATGTACTGTTCCCAAGAGTTCTTTCTACTCAGCCTAAATATCCTCCGTGCTTTCGCACGGAGTATTTTATATTCCTGAAGGTTTCCATTCTTTGGGTGTCGTTTAAATCTCCTAAGAGCTCTTCGTCGTAAACGGAGGATTTCTGTGCATTCATCGTTCCACCACGGCACAGGCGGTCGGCGTGGATGCGCAGAGGTTTTCGGAATGGTCTTTTCAGCGGCATTTAAAATTGCTTTTGTAAAATTTTCTATATTTTCATCAATGGGTGTCAGATAATCCATGTCAAGTGATACAAGGTAATTCGAGTAGGAGTCCCAGTTGGCTTTTCGCAAAATCCAACTGGAATTTCGAACATAACAGGTTTGGGAGTCACATAAACTGATCTTAATAGGCACATGGTCGCTTCCATACAAATCATTGAGTACCGACCATGTGCATCTAGTAGCTAATTGAGGGCTGCAAATCGATAGATCAACAGCTGTCCATCCACCAGTAGATGCTGCTAAATGAGTAGGAGAACCGTCATTTAGCAGACATAAGTCTAGTTCCGTCCTTACACTTTCAACAATATCACCTCGAGAGTTCCTAGTCGGAGATCCCCAAGACGAATGGTGGGCATTAAAATCCCCTACCAATAAGAACGGAGTTGGTAACTGGCTTATCAAATTTACTAAATCACTGTGATGCAGGTTTTCTTGTGGTGGCAAGTAGACACAACACACAGTGATTTTATACGGGACAGCTGTTTGAACGGCTACTGCTTGTAAAGGAGTTATTAAGTTTAGAGAAACAGCATCGATACAGTCACGGGCTAGGATGGCTACGCCACCTCTAGCTCGATCTTCTGTAACGAAGTCCGATCTAAAAACTGAATACTCCCTTAAATGGAAATTATGCGATTCGTGGAGATGTGTCTCTTGTAGACATACAAACATTGGGTACACATCTCGCACGAGTACTTTAAGTTCTTCTATGTGACTCCTAACACCGTTGACGTTCCATTGTATCACTGACTTGTTAATTGCAGACATTTATTAACTCAGCAATGGATTGATCTGACACCCATTGGTGCTCTCTCCTTTCTTGCCTGGGACGTTTTTAGACGTCTCAGGCTTACATTTCTCAGATTCCATATCCACCCGTTCAGGGATGGAATCTGAGGAAGTTTTGGGTTTAGGAGGTTTAGTTTTTACATTCCCTCCTTTGTTAGCATTTTGTTTAATACCCGGTAACGACGGTGGCGATGTGGTCTGACGTAACACTGGTTTACGTGGTTTCGATTTTTCCAACGTCTTCTGCACAGAAGGTTTATTACCCGTTGATAATATCTTCTGCACAGAAACACAAGGCTCACTTAGTGACTTATTTCGTGCTCCAATCCCCCCAGTGGAAGGGATAGGTACACGAGGCAAAACACTATCAGTTGCTGCAGGTTGTTCCAAATTCAAAGACGGGCCATTTGTGACTAAGCACAAAAGGCGAGACACTTGTTCAGTTAGAGCTTCAATCTTCTTGGACAGCTCAGCACAGTTGGAACAAGACGATTTTGAAGCGGTCAGGGTAGCGGCATAAGTCTTACTGTCTGTCTTTGGCTGAGTTGATCGATAGAGTTTTTTGGCCTCTGGAAACGACAGCTTGTCTTTCGCCATGATGCCTAGGATAGCTTTCTCTTCCTTAAAGGTAGGACAATTGTAGGATCGCGCTGGGTGGTCACCACCACAGTTGGCGCATTTCGGAGAATTAACACAATCCTTATCATCATGGCCTTCAACGCTACATATACCGCATACGTTCTGCTTCGAACACGTAGAGCTGATATGCCCAAATCGCTGGCACTTGAAGCAGCGCCTAGGGTTAGCCACGTATGGTCTCACTGAGAGCCTTTGGTAACCTGCATGTAAATATTCGGGTATTTCCGGTTTGCCGAAGGTAACGATAAAAGAAGTTGTTGCTACCTTTTCTCCTTTGTCCATTTTCATGATAGGGACAACGTCCGTAACTGACTGAGACGACAGTTCGGACTTAATTTCATCAACTGAAATGTACATTAAATCCCTACATGTGATGACCCCTTTGAGTAATTCAAGGATCTGTGGGGAGCCACAGATACCTTGACCTGGTCAAAGAAAGAGGTCATTTTAGATAGAGCACGGGTTTGTCTCTCGGTGGAAGTCGCAACTAACAGTGTTCCATTTCTGAGTTTCTTAATAGAGGCTACTGGGCCTCCAGCACACGCAGTAATAGCCTTGTTAATAAGGAAGGGAGAAACTTTGGAAAGATCTTTCCCTTCTTCGGCACTAGAAACAACTAAATACTTTGCTGATGGCAATGTCTGCGACGTTGCCACCATCAACTTTTTACTCAGATCTTGACTATCGTCAGGAGAATCCTGGCGTGTCCTCTTCAGACTAGTCATATTTGACGTGGTTTTGGAATCCATAAATATTTTTTTCCAGCCATCGTGTCAAGCGTTACGGGCGAGACTATAGGAACGGGTACACCCTTGGATCACATTAAGATCATTTCCAACCCTCAGAACTCTGAGGCCTATAGCTTTTCTCCTTAGCTCGACTGGATGGGCATCAGTCGAGGACTCGTAATACTGTGCACAGGCTCCGACACCCATGCACCGCGGACACTCCCTGACCAAGGACCGAAGCGACTGGTAGACCAGAAACCGCGCTTACGTCTTCGGCAGAGCAAGCTCACATCAGCGTCCCAGACCAGAGTTTGTTACGCTCTGGACTTTTCAGCACTCCCAACGCGCAACGGTTCTGACCAGTCAAAATTCCCTAAGCGAAGATGTAAGTGTTGAAATGTGTATAGATTGTGTTGGTGTGTGTATGTGTGTGTGTAGGTTTTTGTGAGTGGTGTAGTGTTAGGCTAGGGTACCGCGAAGGACGCCAAATCCCTCGTAGGTGCGGCTAGTCCGCACCCCCCTGCGGAGATGATCTGATGGAACAAACAAGGACAAGTAAAATGAATTCACAATAAATATCTGTTTGTCTCTAGTAAGCAAACTCCCAATCCATGGACCATAATGACCGTCGTTGGATTTAATGGTCTGATGGAACAAACAAGGACAAGTAAAATGAGTTTATAATAAGGATCTGTCTGTCTTGAGTAAGCAAACACCCAATTCATGGACCATAGTGACCGTGGGGAGATTTCATGGTCTGATGGAACAAACAAGGACAAGTAAAATGAATTCATAATAAACATCTGTCTGTCTCTAGTAAGCAAACACCCAATCCATGGACCATAATGACCGTCGTTGGATTTAATGGTCTGATGGAACAAACAAGGACAAGTAAAATGAGTTTATAATAAGGATCTGTCTGTCTTGAGTAAACAAACACACAATTCATGGACCATAGTGACCGTGGGGAGATTTCATGGTCTGATGGAACAAACAAGGACAAGTAAAATGAATTCATAATAAAGATCTGTTTGTCTCTAGTAAGCAAACACCCAATCCATGGACCATAATGAACGTCGTTGGATTTAATGGTCTGATGGAACAAACAAGGACAAGTAAAATGAGTTAATAATAAGGATCTGTCTGTCTTGAGTAAGCAAACACCCAATCCATGGACCATAGTGACCGTCGGGGATGTCATGATCTGATGGAACAAACAAGGACAAGTAAAATGAATTCACAATAAATATCTGTTTGTCTCTAGTAAGCAAACTCCCAATCCATGGACCATAATGACCGTCGTTGGATTTAATGGTCTGATGGAACAAACAAGGACAAGTAAAATGAGTTTATAATAAGGATCTGTCTGTCTTGAGTAAGCAAACACCCAATTCATGGACCATAGTGACCGTGGGGAGATTTCATGGTCTGATGGAACAAACAAGGACAAGTAAAATGAATTCATAATAAACATCTGTCTGTCTCTAGTAAGCAAACGCCCAATCCATGGACCATAATGACCGTCGTTGGATTTAATGGTCTGATGGAACAAACAAGGACAAGTAAAATGAGTTTATAATAAGGATCTGTCTGTCTTGAGTAAGCAAACACCCAATTCATGGACCATAGTGACCGTGGGGAGATTTCATGGTCTGATGGAACAAACAAGGACAAGTAAAATGAATTCATAATAAAGATCTGTTTGTCTCTAGTAAGCAAACACCCAATCCATGGACCATAATGACCGTCGTTGGATTTAATGGTCTGATGGAACAAACAAGGACAAGTAAAATGAGTTTATAATAAGGATCTGTCTGTCTTGAGTAAGCAAACACCCAATTCATGGACCATAGTGACCGTGGGGAGATTTCATGGTCTGATGGAACAAAAAAGGACAAGTAAAATGAATTCACAATAAATATCTGTTTGTCTCTAGTAAGCAAACACCCAAGCCATGGACCATAATGACCGTCGTTGGATTTAATGGTCTGATGGAACAAACAAGGACAAGTAAAATGAGTTTATAATAAGGATCTGTCTGTCTTGAGTAAGCAAACACCCAATTCATGGACCATAGTGACCGTGGGGAGATTTCATAATCTGATGGAACAAACAAGGACAAGTAAAATGAATTCACAATAAATATCTGTCTGTCTTGAGTAAGCAAACACCCAATTCATGGACCATAGTGACCGTGGGGAGATTTCATGGTCTGATGGAACAAACAAGGACAAGTAAAATGAATTCATAATAAATATCTGTCTGTCTCTAGTAAGCAAACACCCAATCCATGGACCATAATGACCGTCGTTGGATTTAATGGTCTGATGGAACAAACAAGGACAAGTAAAATGAGTTTATAATAAGGATCTGTCTGTCTTGAGTAAGCAAACATCCAATTCATGGACCATAGTGACCGTGGGGAGATTTCATGGTCTGATGGAACAAACAAGGACAAGTAAAATGAATTCATAATAAAGATCTGTTTGTCTCTAGTAAGCAAACACCCAATCCATGGACCATAATGACCGTCGTTGGATTTAATGGTCTGATGGAACAAACAAGGACAAGTAAAATGAGTTTATAATAAGGATCTGTCTGTCTTGAGTAAGCAAACACCCAATTCATGGACCATAGTGACCGTGGGGAGATTTCATGGTCTGATGGAACAAAAAAGGACAAGTAAAATGAATTCACAATAAATATCTGTTTGTCTCTAGTAAGCAAACACCCAAGCCATGGACCATAATGACCGTCGTTGGATTTAATGGTCTGATGGAACAAACAAGGACAAGTAAAATGAGTTTATAATAAGGATCTGTCTGTCTTGAGTAAGCAAACACCCAATTCATGGACCATAGTGACCGTGGGGAGATTTCATAATCTGATGGAACAAACAAGGACAAGTAAAATGAATTCACAATAAATATCTGTCTGTCTTGAGTAAGCAAACACCCAATTCATGGACCATAGTGACCGTGGGGAGATTTCATGGTCTGATGGAACAAACAAGGACAAGTAAAATGAATTCATAATAAATATCTGTCTGTCTCTAGTAAGCAAACACCCAATCCATGGACCATAATGACCGTCGTTGGATTTAATGGTCTGATGGAACAAACAAGGACAAGTAAAATGAGTTTATAATAAGGATCTGTCTGTCTTGAGTAAGCAAACATCCAATTCATGGACCATAGTGACCGTGGGGAGATTTCATGGTCTGATGGAACAAACAAGGACAAGTAAAATGAATTCATAATAAAGATCTGTTTGTCTCTAGTAAGCAAACACCCAATCCATGGACCATAATGACCGTCGTTGGATTTAATGGTCTGATGGAACAAACAAGGACAAGTAAAATGAGTTTATAATAAGGATCTGTCTGTCTTGAGTAAGCAAACACCCAATTCATGGACCATAGTGACCGTGGGGAGATTTCATGGTCTGATGGAACAAACAAGGACAAGTAAAATGAATTCACAATAAATATCTGTTTGTCTCTAGTATGCAAACACCCAATCCATGGACCATAATGACCGTCGTTGGATTTAATGGTCTGATGGAACAAACAAGGACAAGTAATATGGGTTTATAATAAGGATCTGTCTGTCTTGAGTAAGCAAACACCCAATTCATGGACCATAGTGACTGTGGGGAGATTTCAAGGTCTGATGGAACAAAAAAGGACAAGTAAAATGAATTCACAATAAATATCTTTTTGTCTCTAGTAAGCAAACACCCAATCCATGGACCATAATGAACGTCGTTGGATTTAATGGTCTGATGGAACAAACAAGAACAAGTAAAATGAGTTTATAATAAGGATCTGTCTGTCTCTAGTAAGCAAACACCAATTCATGGACCATAGTGACCGTGGGAAGATTTCATGGTCTGATGGAACAAACAAGGACTAGTAAAATGATTTCACAATAAATTTTTGTCTGTCTCGAGTACGCAAACACCCAATCCATTTACTATATTGACCGTTGGGGGATTTCATGGTCTGGTGGAACAAACAAGGACAAGTAAAATGAGTTTATAATAAGGATCTGTCTGTCTTGAGTAAGCAAACACCCAATTCATGGACCATAGTGACTGTGGGGAGATTTCATGGTCTGATGGAACAAACAAGGACAAGTAAAATGAATTCACAATAAATATCTGTTTGTCTCTAGTAAGCAAACACCCAATCCATGGACCATAATGACCGTCGTTGGATTTAATGGTCTGATGGAACAAACAAGGACAAGTAAAATGAGTTTAAAATAAGGATCTGTCTGTCTTGAGTAAGCAAACACCCTATTCATGGACCATAGTGACCGTGGGGAGATTTCATGGTGTGATGGAACAAACAAGGACAAGTAAAATGAATTCATAATAAACATCTGTCTGTCTCTAGTAAGCAAACACCCAATCCATGGACCATAGTGACCGTGGGGAGATTTCATGTTCTGATGGAACAAACAAGGACAAGTAAAATGAATTCACAATAAATATCTGATTGTCTCTAGTAAGCAAACACCCAATCCATGGACCATAATGACCGTCGTTGGATTTAATGGTCTGATAGAACAAACAAGGACAAGTAAAATGAGTTTATAATAAGGATCTGTCTGTCTTGAGTAAGCAAACACCCAATTCATGGACCATAGTGACCGTGGGGAGATTTCATGGTCTGATGGAACAAACAAGGACAAGTAAAATGAATTCACAATAAATATCTGTTTGTCTCTAGTAAGCAAACACCCAATCCATGGACCATAATGACCGTCGTTGGATTTAATGGTCTGATGGAACAAACAAGGACAAGTAAAATGAGTTTATAATAAGGATCTGTCTGTCTTGAGTAAGCAAACGCCCAATTCATGGACCATAGTGACCGTGGGGAGATTTCAAGGTCTGATGGAACAAACAAGGACAAGTAAAATGAATTCATAATAAAGATCTGTCTGTCTCGAGTAAGCAAACACGCAATCCATGGACCATAATGACCGTCGTTGGCTTTAATGGTCTGACGGAACAAACAAGGACTAGTAAAATGAGTTTATAATAAGGATCTGTCTGTCTTGAGTAAGCAAACACCCAATTCATGGACCATAGTGACCGTGGGGAGATTTCAAGGTCTGATGGAACAAACAAGGACAAGTAAAATGAATTCACAATAAATATCTGTTTGTCTCTAGTAAGCAAACAAACAATCCATGGACCATAATGAACGTCGTTGGATTTAATGGTCTGATGGAACAAACAAGGACAAGTAAAATGAGTTTATAATAAGGATCTGATGTCTTGAGTAAGCAAACACCCAATTCATGGACCATAGTGACCGTGGGGAGATTTCATGGTCTGATGGAACAAACAAGGACATGTAAAATGAATTCATAATAAAGATCTGTCTGTCTCGAGTAAGCAAACACCCAATTCATGGACCATAGTGACCGTGGGGAGATTTCATAATCTGATGGAACAAACAAGGACAAGTAAAATGAATTCACAATAAATATCTGTCTGTCTTGAGTAAGCAAACACCCAATTCATGGACCATAGTGACCGTGGGGAGATTTCATGGTCTGATGGAACAAACAAGGACAAGTAAAATGAATTCATAATAAACATCTGTCTGTCTCTAGTAAGCAAACACCCAATCCATGGACCATAATGAACGTCGTTGGATTTAATGGTCTGATGGAACAAACAAGGACAAGTAAAATGAGTTTATAATAAGGATCTGTCTGTCTTGAGTAAGCAAACATCCAATTCATGGACCATAGTGACCGTGGGGAGATTTCATGGTCTGATGGAACAAACAAGGACAAGTAAAATGAATTCATAATAAAGATCTGTTTGTCTCTAGTAAGCAAACACCCAATCCATGGACCATAATGACCGTCGTTGGATTTAATGGTCTGATGGAACAAACAAGGACAAGTAAAATGAGTTTATAATAAGGATCTGTCTGTCTTGAGTAAGCAAACACCCAATTCATGGACCATAGTGACCGTGGGGAGATTTCATGGTCTGATGGAACAAACAAGGACAAGTAAAATGAATTCACAATAAATATCTGTTTGTCTCTAGTATGCAAACACCCAATCCATGGACCATAATGACCGTCGTTGGATTTAATGGTCTGATGGAACAAACAAGGACAAGTAAAATGGGTTTATAATAAGGATCTGTCTGTCTTGAGTAAGCAAACACCCAATTCATGGACCATAGTGACCGTGGGGAGATTTCATGGTCTGATGGAACTAAAAAGGACAAGTAAAATGAATTCACAATAAATATCTTTTTGTCTCTAGTAAGCAAACACCCAATCCATGGACCATAATGACCGTCGTTGGATTTAATGGTCTGATGGAACAAACAAGAACTAGTAAAATGAGTTTATAATAAGGATCTGTCTGTCTCTAGTAAGCAAACACCCAATTCATGGACCATAGTGACCGTGGGAAGATTTCATGGTCTGATGGAACAAACAAGGACTAGTAAAATGAATTAACAATAAATATCTGTCTGTCTCGAGTAAGCAAACACCCAATCCATTTACTATATTGACCGTTGGGGGATTTCATGGTCTGATGGAACAAACAAGGACAAGTAAAATGAGTTTATAATAAGGATCTGTCTGTCTTGAGTAAGCAAACACCCAATTCATGGACCATAGTGACTGTGGGGAGATTTCATGGTCTGATGGAACAAACAAGGACAAGTAAAATGAATTCACAATAAATATCTGTTTGTCTCTAGTAAGCAAACACCCAATCCATGGACCATAATGACCGTCGTTGGATTTAATGGTCTGATGGAACAAACAAGGACAAGTAAAATGAGTTTATAATAAGGATCTGTCTGTCTTGAGTAAGCAAACACCCTATTCATGGACCATAGTGACCGTGGGGAGATTTCATGGTGTGATGGAACAAACAAGGACAAGTAAAATGAATTCATAATAAACATCTGTCTGTCTCTAGTAAGCAAACACCCAATCCATGGACCATAGTGACCGTGGGGAGATTTCATGTTCTGATGGAACAAACAAGGACAAGTAAAATGAATTTACAATAAATATCTCATTGTCTCTAGTAAGCAAACACCCAATCCATGGACCATAATGACCGTCGTTGGATTTAATGGTCTGATAGAACAAACAAGGACAAGTAAAATGAGTTTATAATAAGGATCTGTCTGTCTTGAGTAAGCAAACACCCAATTCATGGACCATAGTGACCGTGGGGAGATTTCATGGTCTGATGGAACAAATAAGGACAAGTAAAATGAATTCATAATAAAGATCTGTCTGTCTCGAGTAAGCAAACACCCAATCGATTTACCATATTGACCGTTGGGGTATTTCATGATCTGATGGAACAAACAAGGACAAGTAAAATGAATTCACAATGAATATCTGTTTGTCTCTAGTAAGCAAACACCTAATCCATGGACCATAGTGACCGTTGGGGGATTTCATGATCTGATGGAACAAACAAGGACAAGTAAAATGAATTCACAATAAATATCTGTTTGTCTCTAGTAAGCAAACACCCAATCCATGGACCATAATGACCGTCGTTGGCTTTAATGGTCTGACGGAACAAACAAGGACAAGTAAAATGAGTTTATAATAAGGATCTGTCTGTCTGGAGTAAGCAAACACCCAATTCATGGACCATAGTGACCGTGGGGAGATTTCAAGGTCTGATGGAACAAACAAGGACAAGTAAAATGAATTCACAATAAATATCTGTTTGTCTCTAGTAAGCAAACAAACAATCCATGGACCATAATGAACGTCGTTGGATTTAATGGTCTGATGGAACAAACAAGGACAAGTAAAATGAGTTTATAATAAGGATCTGACTGTCTTGAGTAAGCAAACACCCAATTCATGGACCATAGTGACCGTGGGGAGATTTCATGGTCTGATGGAACAAACAAGGACAAGTAAAATGAATTCATAATAAAGATCTGTCTGTCTCGAGTAAGCAAACACCCAATCCATGGACCATATTGACCGTTGGGTATTTCATGATCTGATGGAACAAACAAGGACAAGTAAAATGAATTCACAATAAATATCTGTCTGTCTCGAGTAAGCAAACACCCAATCCATGGATCATAGTGACCGTTGGGGGATTTCATGATCTGATGGAACAAACAAGGACAAGTAAAATGAATTCACAATAAATGTCTGTCTGTCTCTAGTAAGCAAACACCCAATCCATGGACCATAGTGGCCGTGGGGAGATTTCATGGTCTGATGGAACAAACAAGGACAAGTAAAAGGAATTCACAATGAATATCTGTCTGTCTCTAGTAAGCAAACACATAATCCATGGACCATAATGACCGTCGTTGGATTTAATGGTCTGATGGAACAAACAAGGACAAGTAAAATGAATTCACAATAAAGATCTGTCTGTCTCTAGTAAGCAAACACCCAATCCATGGACCATAATGACCGTCGTTGGATTTAATGGTCTGATGGAACAAACAAGGACAAGTAAAATGAGTTTATAATAAGGATCTGTCTGTCTTGAGTAAGCAAACACCCAATTCATGGACCATAGTGATCGTGGGGAGATTTCATGGTCTGATGGAACAAACAAGGACAATTAAAATGAATTCATAATAAAGATCTGTCTGTCTCGAGTAAGCAAACACCCAATCCATGGAAAATATTGACCGTTGGGGTATTTCATGATCTGATGGAACAAACAAGTACAAGTAAAATGAATTCACAATGAATATCTGTCTGTCTCTAGTAAGCAAACACCCAATCCATGGACCATAGTGACCGTTGGGGGATTTCATGATCTGATGGAACAAACAAGGACAAGTAAAATGAATTCGCAATAAATATCTGTTTGTCTCTAGTAAGCAAACACCCAATCCATGGACCATAATGACCGTCGTTGGATTTAATGGTCTGATGGAACAAACAAGGACAAGTAAAATGAGTTTATAACAAGGATCTGTCTGTCTTGAGTAAGCAAACACCCAATTCATGGACCATAGTGACCGTGGGGAGATTTCGTGGTTTGATGAAACAAACAAGGACAAGTAAAATGAATTCACAATAAATATCTGTTTGTCTCTAGTAAGCAAACACCCAATCCATGGACCATAATGACCGTCGTTGGATTTAATGGTCTGATGGAACAAACAAGGACAAGTAAAATGAATTCACAATAAAGATCTGTCTGTCTCTAGTAAGAAAACACACAATCCATGGACCATAATGACCGTCGTTGGATTTAATGGTCTGATGGAACAAACAAGGACAAGTAAAATGAGTTTATAATAAGGATCTGTCGGTCTTGAGTAAGCAAACACCCAATCCATGGACCATATTGACCGTTGGGTATTTCATGATCTGATGGAACAAACAAGGACAAGTAAAATGAATTCACAATAAATATCTGTCTGTCTCGAGTAAGCAAACACCCAATTCATGGACCATAGTGACCGTGGGGAGATTTCATGGTCTGATGGAACAAACAAGGACAAGTAAAATGAATTCATAATAAAGATCTGTCTGTCTCGAGTAAGCAAACACCCAATCCATGGACCATAATGACCGTCGTTGGATTTAATGGTCTGATGGAACAAACAAGGACAAGTAAAATGAGTTTATAATAAAGATCTGTCTGTCTTGAGTTTGCAAACACCCAATTCATTGACCATAGTGACCGTGGGGAGATTTCATGGTCTGATGGAACAAACAAGGACAAGTAAAATGAATTCACAATAAATATCTGTTTGTCTCTAGTAAGCAAACACCCAATCCATGAACCATAATGATCGTCGTTGGATTTAATGGTCTGATGGAACAAACAAGGACAAGTAAAATGAGTTTATAATAAGGATCTGTCTGTCTTGAGTAATCAAACACCCAATTCATGGACCATAGTGACCGTGGGGAGATTTCATGTTGTGATGGAACAAACAAGGACAAGTAAAATGAATTCACAATAAATATCTGTTTGTCTCTAGTAAGCAAACACCCAATCCATGGACCATAATGACCGTCGTTGGATTTAATGGTCTGATGGAACAAACAAGGACAAGTAAAATGAGTTTATAATAAGGATCTGTCTGTCTTGAGTAAGCAAACACCCAATTCATGGACCATAGTGACCGTGGGGAAATTTCATGGTCTGATGGAACAAACAAGGACAAGTAAAATGAATTCACAATAAATATCTGTTTGTCTCTAGTAAGCAAACACCCAATCCATGGACCATAATGACCGTCGTTGGATTTAATGGTCTGATGGAACAAACAAGGACAAGTAAAATGAATTCACAATAAAGATCTGTCTGTCTCTAGTAAGCAAACACCCAATCCATGGACCTTAATGACCGTCGTTGGATTTAATGGTCTGATGGAACAAACAAGGACAAGTAAAATGAGTTTATAATAAGGATCTGTCTGTCTTGAGTAAGCAAACACCCAATTCATGGACCATAGTGACCGTGGGGAGATTTCATGGTCTGATGGAACAAACAAGGACAAGTAAAATGAATTCGCAATAAAGATCTGTCTGTCTCTAGTAAGCAAACACCCAATCCATGGACCATAATGACCGTCGTTGGATTTAAAGGTCTGATGGAACAAACAAGGACTAGTAAAATGAGTTTATAATAAGGATCTGTCTGTCTTGAGTAAGCAAACACCCTATCCATGGACCATATTGACCGTTGGGGTATTTCATGATCTGATGGATCAAACAAGGACAAGTAAAATGAATTCACAATGAATATCTGTCTGTTTCTAGTAAACAAACACCTAATCCATGGACCATAGTGACCGTTGGGGGATTTCATGATCTGATGGAACAAACAAGGACAAGTAAAATGAATTCACAATGAATATCTGTCTGTCTCTAGTAAGCAAACACCTAATCCATGGACCATAGTGACCGTTGGGGGATTTCATGATCTGATGGAACAAACAAGGACAAGTAAAATGAATTCACAATAAATATCTGTTTGTCTCTAGTAAGCAAACACCCAATCCATGGACCATAATGACCGTCGTTGGATTTAATGGTCTGATGGAACAAACAAGGACAAGTAAAATGAGTTTATAATAAGGATCTGTCTGTCTTGAGTAAGCAAACACCCAATTCATGGACCATAGTGACCGTCGTTGGATTTAATGGTCTGATGGAACAAACAAGGACAAGTAAAATGAATTCACAATAAAGATCTGTCTGTCTCTAGTAAGCAAACACCCAATCCATGGACCATAATGACCGTCGTTGGATTTAATGGTCTGATGGAACAAACAAGGACACGTAAAATGAATTCACAATAAATATCTGTTTGTCTCTAGTAAGCAAACACCAAATCCATGAACCATAAAGACCGTCGTTGGATTTAATGGTCTGATGGAACAAACAAGGACAAGTAAAATGAGTTTATAATAAGGATTTGTCTGTCTTGAGTAAGCAAACACCCAATTCATGGACCATAGTGACCGTGTGGAGATTTCATGTTGTGATGGAACAAACAAGGACAAGTAAAATGAATTCACAATAAATATCTGTTTGTCTCTAGTAAGTAAACACCCAATCCATGGACCATAATGATCGTCGTTGGATTTAATGGTCTGATGGAACAAACAAGGACAAGTAAAATGAGTTTATAATAAGGATCTGTCTGTCTTGAGTAAGCAAACACCCAATTCATGGACCATAGTGACCGTGTGGAGATTTCATCGTCTGATGGAACAAACAAGGACAAGTAAAATAAATTCACAATAAATATCTGTTTGTCTCTAGTAAGCAAACACCCAATCCATGGACCATAATGACGTCGTTGGATTTAATGGTCTGATGGAACAAACAAGGACAAGTAAAATGAATTCACAATAAAGATCTGTCTGTCTCTAGTAAGCAAACACCCAATCCATGGACCATAATGACCGTCGGTGGATTTAAAGGTCTGATGGAACAAACAAGGACAAGTAAAATGAGTTTATAATAAATATCTGTCTGTCTTGAGTAAGCAAACACCCAATTCATGGACCATAGTGACCGTGGGGAGAATTCATAGTCTGATGGAACAAACAAGGACAATTAAAATGAATTCATAATAAAGATCTGTCTGTCTCGAGTAAGCAAACACCCAATCCATGGAAAATATTGACCGTTGGGGTATTTCATGATCTGATGGAACAAACAAGGACAAGTAAAATGAATTCACAATGAATATCTGTCTGTCTCTAGTAAGCAAACACCCAATCCATGGACCATAGTGAACGTTGGGGGATTTCATGATCTGATGGAACAAACAAGGACAAGTAAAATGAATTCGCAATAAATATCAGTTTGTCTCTAGTAAGCAAACACCCAATCCATGGACCATAATGACCGTCGTTGGATTTAATGGTCTGATGGAACAAACAAGGACAAGTAAAATGAGTTTATAATAAGGATCTGTCTGTCTTGAGTAAGCAAACACCCAATTCATGGACCATAGTGACCGTGGGGAGATTTCATGGTCTGATGGAACAAACAAGGACAAATAAAATGAATTCACAATAAATATCTGTTTGTCTCTAGTAAGCAAACACCCGTTCCATGGACCATAATGACCGTCGTTGGATTTAATGGTCTGATGGAACAAACAAGGATAAGTAAAATGAATTCACAATAAAGATCTGTCTGTCTCTAGTAAGCAAACACCCAATCCATGGACCATAATGACCGTCGTTGGATTTAATGGTCTGATGGAACAAACAAAGACAAGTAAAATGAGTTTATAATAAGGATCTGTCTGTCTTGAGTAAGCAAACACCCAATTCATGGACCATAGTGACCGTGGGGAGATTTCATGATCTGATGGAACAAACAAGGACAAGTAAAATGAATTCACAATAAATATCTGTTTGTCTCTAGTAAGCTAACACCCAATCCATGGACCATAGTGACCGTTTGGGGATTTCATGATCTGATGGAACAAACAAGGACAAGTAAAATGAATTCACAATAAATATCTGTTTGTCTCTAGTAAGCAAACACCCAATCCATGAACCATAATGATCGTCGTTGGATTTAATGGTCTGATGGAACAAACAAGGACAAGTAAAATGAGTTTATAATAAGGATCTGTCTGTCTTGAGTAAGCAAACACCCAATTCATGGACCATAGTGACCGTGGGGAGATTTCATGTTGTGATGGAACAAACAAGGACAAGTAAAATGAATTCACAATAAATATCTGTTTGTCTCTAGTAAGCAAACACCCAATCCATGGACCATAATGACCGTCGTTGGATTTAATGGTCTGATGGAACAAACAAGGACAAGTAAAATGAGTTTATAATAAGGATCTGTCTGTCTTGAGTAAGCAAACACCCAATTCATGGACCATAGTGACCGTGGGGAGATTTCATGTTGTGATGGAACAAACAAGGACAAGTAAAATGAATTCACAATAAATATCTGTTTGTCTCTAGTAAGCAAACACAAAATCCATGGACCTAAATGACCGTCGTTGGATTTAATGGTCTGATGGAACAAACAAGGACAAGTAGAATGGGTTTATAATAAGGATCTGTCTGTCTTGAGTAAGGAAACACCCAATTCATGGACCATAGTGACCGTGGGGAGATTTCATGGTCTGATGGAACAAACATGGACAAGTAAAATGAATTCACAATAAATATCTGTTTGTCTCTAGTAAGCAAACACCCAATCCATGGACCATAATGACCGTCGTTGGATTTAATGGTCTGATGGAACAAACAAGGACAAGTAAAATGAATTCACAATAAAGATCTGTCTGTCTCTAGTAAGCAAACACCCAATCCATGGACCTTAATGACCGTCGTTGGATTTAATGGTCTGATGGAACAAACAAGGACAAGTAAAATGAGTTTATAATAAGGATCTATCTGTCTCGAGTAAGCAAACACCCAATTCATGGACCATAGTGACCGTGGGGAGATTTCATGGTCTGATGGAACAAACAAGGACAAGTAAAATGAATTCATAATAAACATCTGTCTATCTCTAGTAAGCAAACACCCAATCCATGGACCATAGTGACCGTGGGGAGATTTCATGGTCTGATGGAACACACAAGGACAAGTAAAATGAATTCACAATAAAGATCTGTCTGTCTCTAGTAAGCAAACACCCAATCCATGGACCTTAATGACCGTCGTTGGATTTAATGGTCTGATGGAACAAACAAGGACAAGTAAAATGAGTTTATAATAAGGATCTGTCTGTCTTGAGTAAGCAAACACCCAATTCATGGACCATAGTGACCGTTTGGGGATTTCATGATCTGATGGAACAAACAAGGACAAGTAAAATGAATTCACAATAAATATCTGTTTGTCTCTAGTAAGCAAACACCCAATCCATGGACCATAATGACCGTCGTTGGATTTAATGGTCTGATGGAACAAACAAGGACAAGTAAAATGAATTCACAATAAAGATCTGTCTGTCTCTAGTAAGCAAACACCCAATCCATGGACCATAATGACCGTCGTTGGATTTAATGGTCTGATGGAACAAACAAGGACAAGTAAAATGAGTTTATAATAAGGATCTGTCGGTCTTGAGTAAGCAAACACCCAATCCATGGACCATATTGACCGTTGGGTATTTCATGATCTGATGGAACAAACAAGGACAAGTAAAATGAATTCACAATAAATATCTGTCTGTCTCGAGTAAGCAAACACCCAATTCATGGACCATAGTGACCGTGGGGAGATTTCATGGTCTGATGGAACAAACAAGGACAAGTAAAATGAATTCATAATAAAGATCTGTCTGTCTCGAGTAAGCAAACACCCAATCCATGGACCATAATGACCGTCGTTGGATTTAATGGTCTGATGGAACAAACAAGGACAAGTAAAATGAGTTTATAATAAAGATCTGTCTGTCTTGAGTTTGCAAACACCCAATTCATGGACCATAGTGACCGTGGGGAGATTTCATGGTCTGATGGAACAAACAAGGACAAGTAAAATGAATTCACAATAAATATCTGTTTGTCTCTAGTAAGCAAACACCCAATCCATGAACCATAATGATCGTCGTTGGATTTAATGGTCTGATGGAACAAACAAGGACAAGTAAAATGAGTTTATAATAAGGATCTGTCTGTCTTGAGTAATCAAACACCCAATTCATGGACCATAGTGACCGTGGGGAGATTTCATGTTGTGATGGAACAAACAAGGACAAGTAAAATGAATTCACAATAAATATCTGTTTGTCTCTAGTAAGCAAACACCCAATCCATGGACCATAATGACCGTCGTTGGATTTAATGGTCTGATGGAACAAACAAGGACAAGTAAAATGAGTTTATAATAAGGATCTGTCTGTCTTGAGTAAGCAAACACCCAATTCATGGACCATAGTGACCGTGGGGAAATTTCATGGTCTGATGGAACAAACAAGGACAAGTAAAATGAATTCACAATAAATATCTGTTTGTCTCTAGTAAGCAAACACCCAATCCATGGACCATAATGACCGTCGTTGGATTTAATGGTCTGATGGAACAAACAAGGACAAGTAAAATGAATTCACAATAAAGATCTGTCTGTCTCTAGTAAGCAAACACCCAATCCATGGACCTTAATGACCGTCGTTGGATTTAATGGTCTGATGGAACAAACAAGGACAAGTAAAATGAGTTTATAATAAGGATCTGTCTGTCTTGAGTAAGCAAACACCCAATTCATGGACCATAGTGACCGTGGGGAGATTTCATGGTCTGATGGAACAAACAAGGACAAGTAAAATGAATTCGCAATAAAGATCTGTCTGTCTCTAGTAAGCAAACACCCAATCCATGGACCATAATGACCGTCGTTGGATTTAAAGGTCTGATGGAACAAACAAGGACTAGTAAAATGAGTTTATAATAAGGATCTGTCTGTCTTGAGTAAGCAAACACCCTATCCATGGACCATATTGACCGTTGGGGTATTTCATGATCTGATGGATCAAACAAGGACAAGTAAAATGAATTCACAATGAATATCTGTCTGTTTCTAGTAAACAAACACCTAATCCATGGACCATAGTGACCGTTGGGGGATTTCATGATCTGATGGAACAAACAAGGACAAGTAAAATGAATTCACAATGAATATCTGTCTGTCTCTAGTAAGCAAACACCTAATCCATGGACCATAGTGACCGTTGGGGGATTTCATGATCTGATGGAACAAACAAGGACAAGTAAAATGAATTCACAATAAATATCTGTTTGTCTCTAGTAAGCAAACACCCAATCCATGGACCATAATGACCGTCGTTGGATTTAATGGTCTGATGGAACAAACAAGGACAAGTAAAATGAGTTTATAATAAGGATCTGTCTGTCTTGAGTAAGCAAACACCCAATTCATGGACCATAGTGACCGTCGTTGGATTTAATGGTCTGATGGAACAAACAAGGACAAGTAAAATGAATTCACAATAAAGATCTGTCTGTCTCTAGTAAGCAAACACCCAATCCATGGACCATAATGACCGTCGTTGGATTTAATGGTCTGATGGAACAAACAAGGACACGTAAAATGAATTCACAATAAATATCTGTTTGTCTCTAGTAAGCAAACACCAAATCCATGAACCATAAAGACCGTCGTTGGATTTAATGGTCTGATGGAACAAACAAGGACAAGTAAAATGAGTTTATAATAAGGATTTGTCTGTCTTGAGTAAGCAAACACCCAATTCATGGACCATAGTGACCGTGTGGAGATTTCATGTTGTGATGGAACAAACAAGGACAAGTAAAATGAATTCACAATAAATATCTGTTTGTCTCTAGTAAGCAAACACCCAATCCATGGACCATAATGATCGTCGTTGGATTTAATGGTCTGATGGAACAAACAAGGACAAGTAAAATGAGTTTATAATAAGGATCTGTCTGTCTTGAGTAAGCAAACACCCAATTCATGGACCATAGTGACCGTGTGGAGATTTCATCGTCTGATGGAACAAACAAGGACAAGTAAAATAAATTCACAATAAATATCTGTTTGTCTCTAGTAAGCAAACACCCAATCCATGGACCATAATGACCGTCGTTGGATTTAATGGTCTGATGGAACAAACAAGGACAAGTAAAATGAATTCACAATAAAGATCTGTCTGTCTCTAGTAAGCAAACACCCAATCCATGGACCATAATGACCGTCGGTGGATTTAAAGGTCTGATGGAACAAACAAGGACAAGTAAAATGAGTTTATAATAAATATCTGTCTGTCTTGAGTAAGCAAACACCCAATTCATGGACCATAGTGACCGTGGGGAGAATTCATAGTCTGATGGAACAAACAAGGACAATTAAAATGAATTCATAATAAAGATCTGTCTGTCTCGAGTAAGCAAACACCCAATCCATGGAAAATATTGACCGTTGGGGTATTTCATGATCTGATGGAACAAACAAGGACAAGTAAAATGAATTCACAATGAATATCTGTCTGTCTCTAGTAAGCAAATACCCAATCCATGGACCATAGTGAACGTTGGGGGATTTCATGATCTGATGGAACAAACAAGGACAAGTAAAATGAATTCGCAATAAATATCAGTTTGTCTCTAGTAAGCAAACACCCAATCCATGGACCATAATGACCGTCGTTGGATTTAATGGTCTGATGGAACAAACAAGGACAAGTAAAATGAGTTTATAATAAGGATCTGTCTGTCTTGAGTAAGCAAACACCCAATTCATGGACCATAGTGACCGTGGGGAGATTTCATGGTCTGATGGAACAAACAAGGACAAATAAAATGAATTCACAATAAATATCTGTTTGTCTCTAGTAAGCAAACACCCATTCCATGGACCATAATGACCGTCGTTGGATTTAATGGTCTGATGGAACAAACAAGGATAAGTAAAATGAATTCACAATAAAGATCTGTCTGTCTCTAGTAAGCAAACACCCAATCCATGGACCATAATGACCGTCGTTGGATTTAATGGTCTGATGGAACAAACAAGGACAAGTAAAATGAGTTTATAATAAGGATCTGTCTGTCTTTAGTAAGCAAACACCCAATTCATGGACCATAGTGACCGTGGGGAGATTTCATGGTCTGATGGAACAAACAAGGACAAGTAAAATGAATTCACAATAAATATCTGTTTGTCTCTAGTAAGCAAACACCCATTCCATGGACCATAATGACCGTCGTTGGATTTAATGGTCTGATGGAACAAACAAGGACAAGTAAAATGAGTTTATAATAAGGATCTGTCTGTCTTGAGTAAGCAAACACCCAATTCATGGACCATAGTGACCGTGGGGAGATTTCATGGTCTGATGGAACAAACATGGACAAGTAAAATGAATTCACAATAAATATCTGTTTGTCTCTAGTAAGCAAACACCCAATCCATGGACCATAATGACCGTCGTTGGATTTAATGGTCTGATGGAACAAACAAGGACAAGTAAAATGAATTCACAATAAAGATCTGTCTGTCTCTAGTAAGCAAACACCCAATCCATGGACCTTAATGACCGTCGTTGGATTTAATGGTCTGATGGAACAAACAAGGACAAGTAAAATGAGTTTATAATAAGGATCTATCTGTCTCGAGTAAGCAAACACCCAATTCATGGACCATAGTGACCGTGGGGAGATTTCATGGTCTGATGGAACAAACAAGGACAAGTAAAATGAATTCATAATAAACATCTGTCTATCTCTAGTAAGCAAACACCCAATCCATGGACCATAGTGACCGTGGGGAGATTTCATGGTCTGATGGAACACACAAGGACAAGTAAAATGAATTCACAATAAAGATCTGTCTGTCTCTAGTAAGCAAACACCCAATCCATGGACCTTAATGACCGTCGTTGGATTTAATGGTCTGATGGAACAAACAAGGACAAGTAAAATGAGTTTATAATAAGGATCTGTCTGTCTTGAGTAAGCAAACACCCAATTCATGGACCATAGTGACCGTTTGGGGATTTCATGATCTGATGGAACAAACAAGGACAAGTAAAATGAATTCACAATAAATATCTGTTTGTCTCTAGTAAGCAAACACCCAATCCATGGACCATAATGACCGTCGTTGGATTTAATGGTCTGATGGAACAAACAAGGACAAGTAAAATGAATTCACAATAAAGATCTGTCTGTCTCTAGTAAGCAAACACCCAATCCATGGACCATAATGACCGTCGTTGGATTTAATGGTCTGATGGAACAAACAAGGACAAGTAAAATGAGTTTATAATAAGGATCTGTCGGTCTTGAGTAAGCAAACACCCAATCCATGGACCATATTGACCGTTGGGTATTTCATGATCTGATGGAACAAACAAGGACAAGTAAAATGAATTCACAATAAATATCTGTCTGTCTCGAGTAAGCAAACACCCAATTCATGGACCATAGTGACCGTGGGGAGATTTCATGGTCTGATGGAACAAACAAGGACAAGTAAAATGAATTCATAATAAAGATCTGTCTGTCTCGAGTAAGCAAACACCCAATCCATGGACCATAATGACCGTCGTTGGATTTAATGGTCTGATGGAACAAACAAGGACAAGTAAAATGAGTTTATAATAAAGATCTGTCTGTCTTGAGTTTGCAAACACCCAATTCATGGACCATAGTGACCGTGGGGAGATTTCATGGTCTGATGGAACAAACAAGGACAAGTAAAATGAATTCACAATAAATATCTGTTTGTCTCTAGTAAGCAAACACCCAATCCATGAACCATAATGATCGTCGTTGGATTTAATGGTCTGATGGAACAAACAAGGACAAGTAAAATGAGTTTATAATAAGGATCTGTCTGTCTTGAGTAATCAAACACCCAATTCATGGACCATAGTGACCGTGGGGAGATTTCATGTTGTGATGGAACAAACAAGGACAAGTAAAATGAATTCACAATAAATATCTGTTTGTCTCTAGTAAGCAAACACCCAATCCATGGACCATAATGACCGTCGTTGGATTTAATGGTCTGATGGAACAAACAAGGACAAGTAAAATGAGTTTATAATAAGGATCTGTCTGTCTTGAGTAAGCAAACACCCAATTCATGGACCATAGTGACCGTGGGGAAATTTCATGGTCTGATGGAACAAACAAGGACAAGTAAAATGAATTCACAATAAATATCTGTTTGTCTCTAGTAAGCAAACACCCAATCCATGGACCATAATGACCGTCGTTGGATTTAATGGTCTGATGGAACAAACAAGGACAAGTAAAATGAATTCACAATAAAGATCTGTCTGTCTCTAGTAAGCAAACACCCAATCCATGGACCTTAATGACCGTCGTTGGATTTAATGGTCTGATGGAACAAACAAGGACAAGTAAAATGAGTTTATAATAAGGATCTGTCTGTCTTGAGTAAGCAAACACCCAATTCATGGACCATAGTGACCGTGGGGAGATTTCATGGTCTGATGGAACAAACAAGGACAAGTAAAATGAATTCGCAATAAAGATCTGTCTGTCTCTAGTAAGCAAACACCCAATCCATGGACCATAATGACCGTCGTTGGATTTAAAGGTCTGATGGAACAAACAAGGACTAGTAAAATGAGTTTATAATAAGGATCTGTCTGTCTTGAGTAAGCAAACACCCTATCCATGGACCATATTGACCGTTGGGGTATTTCATGATCTGATGGATCAAACAAGGACAAGTAAAATGAATTCACAATGAATATCTGTCTGTTTCTAGTAAACAAACACCTAATCCATGGACCATAGTGACCGTTGGGGGATTTCATGATCTGATGGAACAAACAAGGACAAGTAAAATGAATTCACAATGAATATCTGTCTGTCTCTAGTAAGCAAACACCTAATCCATGGACCATAGTGACCGTTGGGGGATTTCATGATCTGATGGAACAAACAAGGACAAGTAAAATGAATTCACAATAAATATCTGTTTGTCTCTAGTAAGCAAACACCCAATCCATGGACCATAATGACCGTCGTTGGATTTAATGGTCTGATGGAACAAACAAGGACAAGTAAAATGAGTTTATAATAAGGATCTGTCTGTCTTGAGTAAGCAAACACCCAATTCATGGACCATAGTGACCGTCGTTGGATTTAATGGTCTGATGGAACAAACAAGGACAAGTAAAATGAATTCACAATAAAGATCTGTCTGTCTCTAGTAAGCAAACACCCAATCCATGGACCATAATGACCGTCGTTGGATTTAATGGTCTGATGGAACAAACAAGGACACGTAAAATGAATTCACAATAAATATCTGTTTGTCTCTAGTAAGCAAACACCAAATCCATGAACCATAAAGACCGTCGTTGGATTTAATGGTCTGATGGAACAAACAAGGACAAGTAAAATGAGTTTATAATAAGGATTTGTCTGTCTTGAGTAAGCAAACACCCAATTCATGGACCATAGTGACCGTGTGGAGATTTCATGTTGTGATGGAACAAACAAGGACAAGTAAAATGAATTCACAATAAATATCTGTTTGTCTCTAGTAAGCAAACACCCAATCCATGGACCATAATGATCGTCGTTGGATTTAATGGTCTGATGGAACAAACAAGGACAAGTAAAATGAGTTTATAATAAGGATCTGTCTGTCTTGAGTAAGCAAACACCCAATTCATGGACCATAGTGACCGTGTGGAGATTTCATCGTCTGATGGAACAAACAAGGACAAGTAAAATAAATTCACAATAAATATCTGTTTGTCTCTAGTAAGCAAACACCCAATCCATGGACCATAATGACCGTCGTTGGATTTAATGGTCTGATGGAACAAACAAGGACAAGTAAAATGAATTCACAATAAAGATCTGTCTGTCTCTAGTAAGCAAACACCCAATCCATGGACCATAATGACCGTCGTTGGATTTAAAGGTCTGATGGAACAAACAAGGACAAGTAAAATGAGTTTATAATAAATATCTGTCTGTCTTGAGTAAGCAAACACCCAATTCATGGACCATAGTGACCGTGGGGAGAATTCATAGTCTGATGGAACAAACAAGGACAATTAAAATGAATTCATAATAAAGATCTGTCTGTCTCGAGTAAGCAAACACCCAATCCATGGAAAATATTGACCGTTGGGGTATTTCATGATCTGATGGAACAAACAAGGACAAGTAAAATGAATTCACAATGAATATCTGTCTGTCTCTAGTAAGCAAACACCCAATCCATGGACCATAGTGAACGTTGGGGGATTTCATGATCTGATGGAACAAACAAGGACAAGTAAAATGAATTCGCAATAAATATCAGTTTGTCTCTAGTAAGCAAACACCCAATCCATGGACCATAATGACCGTCGTTGGATTTAATGGTCTGATGGAACAAACAAGGACAAGTAAAATGAGTTTATAATAAGGATCTGTCTGTCTTGAGTAAGCAAACACCCAATTCATGGACCATAGTGACCGTGGGGAGATTTCATGGTCTGATGGAACAAACAAGGACAAATAAAATGAATTCACAATAAATATCTGTTTGTCTCTAGTAAGCAAACACCCATTCCATGGACCATAATGACCGTCGTTGGATTTAATGGTCTGATGGAACAAACAAGGATAAGTAAAATGAATTCACAATAAAGATCTGTCTGTCTCTAGTTAGCAAACACCCAATCCATGGACCATAATGACCGTCGTTGGATTTAATGGTCTGATGGAACAAACAAAGACAAGTAAAATGAGTTTATAATAAGGATCTGTCTGTCTTGAGTAAGCAAACACCCAATTCATGGACCATAGTGACCGTGGGGAGATTTCATGATCTGATGCAACAAACAAGGACAAGGAAAATGAATTCACAATATATATCTGTTTGTCTCTAGTAAGCTAACACCCAATCCATGGACCATAGTGACCGTTTGGGGATTTCATGATCTGATGGAACAAACAAGGACAAGTAAAATGAATTCACAATAAATATCTGTTTGTCTCTAGTAAGCAAACACCCAATCCATGAACCATAATGATCGTCGTTGGATTTAATGGTCTGATGGAACAAACAAGGACAAGTAAAATGAGTTTATAATAAGGATCTGTCTGTCTTGAGTAAGCAAACACCCAATTCATGGACCATAGTGACCGTGGGGAGATTTCATGTTGTGATGGAACAAACAAGGACAAGTAAAATGAATTCACAATAAATATCTGTTTGTCTCTAGTAAGCAAACACAAAATCCATGGACCTAAATGACCGTCGTTGGATTTAATGGTCTGATGGAACAAACAAGGACAAGTAGAATGGGTTTATAATAAGGATCTGTCTGTCTTGAGTAAGGAAACACCCAATTCATGGACCATAGTGACCGTGGGGAGATTTCATGGTCTGATGGAACAAACATGGACAAGTAAAATGAATTCACAATAAATATCTGTTTGTCTCTAGTAAGCAAACACCCAATCCATGGACCATAATGACCGTCGTTGGATTTAATGGTCTGATGGAACAAACAAGGACAAGTAAAATGAATTCACAATAAAGATCTGTCTGTCTCTAGTAAGCAAACACCCAATCCATGGACCTTAATGACCGTCGTTGGATTTAATGGTCTGATGGAACAAACAAGGACAAGTAAAATGAGTTTATAATAAGGATCTATCTGTCTCGAGTAAGCAAACACCCAATTCATGGACCATAGTGACCGTGGGGAGATTTCATGGTCTGATGGAACAAACAAGGACAAGTAAAATGAATTCATAATAAACATCTGTCTATCTCTAGTAAGCAAACACCCAATCCATGGACCATAGTGACCGTGGGGAGATTTCATGGTCTGATGGAACACACAAGGACAAGTAAAATGAATTCACAATAAAGATCTGTCTGTCTCTAGTAAGCAAACACCCAATCCATGGACCTTAATGACCGTCGTTGGATTTAATGGTCTGATGGAACAAACAAGGACAAGTAAAATGAGTTTATAATAAGGATCTGTCTGTCTTGAGTAAGCAAACACCCAATTCATGGACCATAGTGACCGTTTGGGGATTTCATGATCTGATGGAACAAACAAGGACAAGTAAAATGAATTCACAATAAATATCTGTTTGTCTCTAGTAAGCAAACACCCAATCCATGAACCATAATGATCGTCGTTGGATTTAATGGTCTGATGGAACAAACAAGGACAAGTAAAATGAGTTTATAATAAGGATCTGTCTGTCTTGAGTAAGCAAACACCCAATTCATGGACCATAGTGACCGTGGGGAGATTTCATGTTGTGATGGAACAAACAAGGACAAGTAAAATGTATTCACAATAAATATCTGTTTGTCTCTAGTAAGCAAACACCCAATCCATGGACCATAATGACCGTCGTTGGATTTAATGGTCTGATGGAACAAACAAGGACAAGTAAAATGAGTTTATAATAAGGATCTGTCTGTCTTGAGTAAGCAAACACCCAATTCATGGCCCATAGTGACCGTGGGGAGATTTCATGTTGTGATGGAACAAACAAGACAAGTAAAATGAATTCACAATAAATATCTGTTTGTCTCTAGTAAGCAAACACCCAATCCATGGCCCATAATGACCGTCGTTGGATTTAATGGTCTGATGGAACAAACAAGGACAAGTAAAATGAGTTTATAATAAGGATCTGTCTGTCTCGAGTAAGCAAACACCCAATTCATGGACCATAGTGACCGTGGGGAGATTTCATGGTCTGATGGAACAAACAAGGACAAGTAAAATGAATTCATAATAAACATCTGTCTATCTCTAGTAAGCAAACACCCAATCCATGGACCATAGTGACCGTGGGGAGATTTCATGGTCTGATGGAACACACAAGGACAAGTAAAATGAATTCACAATAAAGATCTGTCTGTCTCTAGTAAGCAAACACCCAATCCATGGACCTTAATGACCGTCGTTGGATTTAATGGTCTGATGGAACAAACAAGGACAAGTAAAATGAGTTTATAATAAGGATCTGTCTGTCTTGAGTAAGCAAACACCCAATTCATGGACCATAGTGACCGTTTGGGGATTTCATGATCTGATGGAACAAACAAGGACAAGTAAAATGAATTCACAATAAATATCTGTTTGTCTCTAGTAAGCAAACACCCAATCCATGAACCATAATGATCGTCGTTGGATTTAATGGTCTGATGGAACAAACAAGGATAAGTAAAATGAGTTTATAATAAGGATCTGTCTGTCTTGAGTAAGCAAACACCCAATTCATGGACCATAGTGACCGTGGGGAGATTTCATGTTGTGATGGAACAAACAAGGACAAGTAAAATGTATTCACAATAAATATCTGTTTGTCTCTAGTAAGCAAACACCCAATCCATGGACCATAATGACCGTCGTTGGATTTAATGGTCTGATGAAACAAACAAGGACAAGTAAAATGAATTCACAATAAAGATCTGTCTGTCTCTAGTAAGCAAACACCCAATCCATGGACCTTAATGACCGTCGTTGGATTTAATGGTCTGATGGAACAAACAAGGACAAGTAAAATGAGTTTATAATAAGGATCTGTCTGTCTTGAGTAAGCAAACACCCAATTCATGGACCATAGTGACCGTGGGGAGATTTCATGGTCTGATGGAACAAACAAGGACAAGTAAAATGAATTCATAATAAAGATCTGTCTGTCTCGAGTAAGCAAACACCCAATCCATGGACCATATTGACCGTTGGGGTATTTCATGATCTGATGGAACAAACAAGGACAAGTAAAATGAATTCACAATGAATATCTGTCTGTCTCTAGTAAACAAACACCTAATCCATGGACCATAGTGACCGTTGGGGGATTTCATGATCTGACGGAACAAACAAGGACAAGTAAAATGAATTCACAATGAATATCTGTCTGTCTCTAGTAAGCAAACACCCAATCCATGGACCATAATGACCGTCGTTAGATTTAATGGTCTGATGGAACAAACAAGGACAAGTAAAATGAATTCACAATAAAGATCTGTCTGTCTCTAGTAAGCAAACACCCAATCCATGGACCATAATGACCGTCGTTGGATTTAATGGTCTGATGGAACAAACAAGGACAAGTAAAATGAGTTTATAATAAGGATCTGTCTGTCTTGAGTAAGCAAACACCCAACTCATGGACCATAGTGACCGTGGGGAGATTACATGGTCTGATGGAACAAACAAGGACAAGTAAAATGAATTCATAATAAAGATCTGTCTGTCTCGAGTAAGCAAACACGCAATCCATGGACCAGAATGACCGTCGTTGTATTTAATGGTCTGATGGAACAAACAAGGACAAGTAAAATGAGTTTATAATAAGGATCTGTCTGTCTTGAGTAAGCAAACACCCAATCCATGGACCATAATTACCGTCGTTGGATTTAATGGTCTGATGGAACAAACAAGGACAAGTAAAATGAGTTTATAATAAAGATCTCTCTGTCTTGAGTTTGCAAACACCCAATTCATGGACCATAGTGACCGTGGGGAGATTTCATGGTCTGATGGAACAAACAAGGACAAGTAAAATGAATTCACAATAAATATCTGTTTGTCTCTAGTAAGCAAACACCCAATCCATGAACCATAATGATCATCGTTGGATTTAATGGTCTGATGGAACAAACAAGGACAAGTAAAATGAGTTTATAATAAGGATCTGTCTGTGTTGAATAAGCAAACACCCAATTCATGGACCATAGTGACCGTGGGGAGATTTCATGTTGTGATGGAACAAACAAGGACAAGTAAAATGAATTCACAATAAATATCTGTTTGTCTCTAGTAAGCTAACACCCAATCCATGGACCATAGTGACCGTTTGGGGATTTCATGATCTGATGGAACAAACAAGGACAAGTAAAATGAATTCACAATAAATATCTGTTTGTCTCTAGTAAGCAAACACCCAATCCATGAACCATAATGATCGTCGTTGGATTTAATGGTCTGATGGAAAAAACAAGGACAAGTAAAATGAGTTTAAAATAAGGATCTGTCTGTCTTGAGTAAGCAAACACCCAATTCATGGACCATAGTGACCGTGGGGAGAATTCATGTTGTGATGGAACAAACAAGGACAAGTAAAATGAATTCACAATAAATATCTGTTTGTCTCTAGTAAGCAAACACCCAATCCATGGACCATAATGACCGTCGTTGGATTTAATGGTCTGATGGAACAAACAAGGACAAGTAAAATGAGTTTATAATAAGGATCTGTCTGTCTTGAATAATCAAACACCCAATTCATGGACCATAGTGACCGTGGGGAGATTTAATGGTCTGATGGAACAAACAAGGACAAGTAAAATGAATTCACAATAGAGATCTGTCTGTCTCTAGTAAGCAAACACCAAATCCATGGACCTTAATGACCGTCGTTGGATTTAATGGTCTGATGGAACAAACAAGGACAAGTAAAATGAGTTTATAATAAGGATCTGTCTGTCTTGAGTAATCAAACACCCAATTCATGGACCATAGTGACCGTGGGGAGATTTCATGGTCTGATGGAACAAACAAGGACAAGTAAAATGAATTCATAATAAACATCTGTCTATCTCTAGTAAGCAAACACCCAATCCATGGACCATAGTGACCGTGGGGAGATTTCATGGTCTGATGGAACAAACAATTACAAGTAAAATGAATTCACAATAAAGATCTGTCTGTCTCTAGTAAGCAAACACCCAATCCATGGACCTTAATGACCGTCGTTGGATTTAATGGTCTGATGGAACAAACAAGGACAAGTAAAATGAGTTTATATTAAGGATCTGTCTGTCTTGAGTAAGCAAACACCCAATTCATGGACCATAGTGACCGTTTGGGGATTTCATGATCTGATGGAACAAACAAGGACAAGTAAAATGAATTCACAATAAATATCTGTTTGTCTCTAGTAAGCAAACAGCCAATCCATGAACCATAATGATCGTCGTTGGATTTAATGGTCTGATGGAACAAACAAGGACAAGTAAAATGAGTTTATAATAAGGATCTGTCTGTCTTGAGTAAGCAAACACCCAATTCATGGACCATAGTGACCGTGGGGAGATTTCATGTTGTGATGGAACAAACAAGGACAAGTAAAATGAATTCACAATAAATATCTGTTTGTCTCTAGTAAGCAAACACCCAATCCATGGACCATAATGACCGTCGTTGGATTTAATGGTCTGATGGAACAAACAAGGACAAGTAAAATGAGTTTATAATAAGGATCTGTCTGTCTCTAGTAAGCAAACACCCAATTCATGGACCATAGTGACCGTGGGGAGATTTCATGGTCTGATGGAACAAACAAGGACAAGTAAAATGAATTCACAATAAATATCTGTTTGTCTCTAGTAAGCAAACACCCAATCCATGGACCATAATGACCGTCGTTGGATTTAATGGTCTGATGGAACAAACAAGGACAAGTAAAATGAATTCACAATAAAGATCTGTCTGTCTCTAGTAAGCAAACACCCAATCCATGGACCTTAATGACCGTCGTTGGATTTAATGGTCTGATGGAACAAACAAGGACAAGTAAAATGAGTTTATAATAAGGATCTGTCCGTCTTGAGTAAGCAAACACCCAATTCACGGACCATAGTGACCGTGGGGAGATTTCATGGTCTGATGGAACAAACAAGGACAAGTAAAATGAATTCATAATAAACATCTGTCTATCTCTAGTAAGCAAACACCCAATCCATGGACCATAGTGACCTTGGGGAGATTTCATGGTCTGATGGAACAAACAAGGACAAGAGAAATGAATTCACAATAAAGATCTGTCTGTCTCTAGTAAGCAAACACCCAATCCATGGACCTTAATGACCGTCGTTGGATTTAATGGTCTGATGGAACAAACAAGGACAAGTAAAATGAGTTTATAATAAGGATCTGTCTGTCTTGAGTAAGCAAACACCTAATTCATGGACCATAGTGACCGTGGGGAGATTTCATGGTCTGATGGAACAAACAAGGACAAGTAAAATGAATTCATAATAAAGATCTGTCTGTCTCAAGTAAGCAAACACCCAATCCATGGACCATATTGACCGTTGGGGTATTTCATGATCTGATGGAACAAACAAGGACAAGTAAAATGAATTCACAATGAATATCTGTCTGTCTCTAGTAAACAAACACCTAATCCATGGACCATAGTGACCGTTGGGGGATTTCATGATCTGATGGAACAAACAAGGACAAGTAAAATGAATTCACAATGAATATCTGTCTGTCTCTAGTAAGCAAACACCCAATCCATGGACCTTAATGACCGTCGTTGGATTTAATGGTCTGATGGAACAAACAAGGACAAGTAAAATGAGTTTATAATAAGGATCTATCTGTCTCGAGTAAGCAAACACCCAATTCATGGACCATAGTGACCGTGGGGAGATTTCATGGTCTGATGGAACAAACAAGGACAAGTAAAATGAATTCATAATAAACATCTGTCTATCTCTAGTAAGCAAACACCCAATCCATGGACCATAGTGACCGTGGGGAGATTTCATGGTCTGATGGAACACACAAGGACAAGTAAAATGAATTCACAATAAAGATCTGTCTGTCTCTAGTAAGCAAACACCCAATCCATGGACCTTAATGACCGTCGTTGGATTTAATGGTCTGATGGAACAAACAAGGACAAGTAAAATGAGTTTATAATAAGGATCTGTCTGTCTTGAGTAAGCAAACACCCAATTCATGGACCATAGTGACCGTTTGGGGATTTCATGATCTGATGGAACAAACAAGGACAAGTAAAATGAATTCACAATAAATATCTGTTTGTCTCTAGTAAGCAAACACCCAATCCATGAACCATAATGATCGTCGTTGGATTTAATGGTCTGATGGAACAAACAAGGACAAGTAAAATGAGTTTATAATAAGGATCTGTCTGTCTTGAGTAAGCAAACACCCAATTCATGGACCATAGTGACCGTGGGGAGATTTCATGTTGTGATGGAACAAACAAGGACAAGTAAAATGTATTCACAATAAATATCTGTTTGTCTCTAGTAAGCAAACACCCAATCCATGGACCATAATGACCGTCGTTGGATTTAATGGTCTGATGGAACAAACAAGGACAAGTAAAATGAGTTTATAATAAGGATCTGTCTGTCTTGAGTAAGCAAACACCCAATTCATGGCCCATAGTGACCGTGGGGAGATTTCATGTTGTGATGGAACAAACAAGACAAGTAAAATGAATTCACAATAAATATCTGTTTGTCTCTAGTAAGCAAACACCCAATCCATGGCCCATAATGACCGTCGTTGGATTTAATGGTCTGATGGAACAAACAAGGACAAGTAAAATGAGTTTATAATAAGGATCTGTCTGTCTCGAGTAAGCAAACACCCAATTCATGGACCATAGTGACCGTGGGGAGATTTCATGGTCTGATGGAACAAACAAGGACAAGTAAAATGAATTCATAATAAACATCTGTCTATCTCTAGTAAGCAAACACCCAATCCATGGACCATAGTGACCGTGGGGAGATTTCATGGTCTGATGGAACACACAAGGACAAGTAAAATGAATTCACAATAAAGATCTGTCTGTCTCTAGTAAGCAAACACCCAATCCATGGACCTTAATGACCGTCGTTGGATTTAATGGTCTGATGGAACAAACAAGGACAAGTAAAATGAGTTTATAATAAGGATCTGTCTGTCTTGAGTAAGCAAACACCCAATTCATGGACCATAGTGACCGTTTGGGGATTTCATGATCTGATGGAACAAACAAGGACAAGTAAAATGAATTCACAATAAATATCTGTTTGTCTCTAGTAAGCAAACACCCAATCCATGAACCATAATGATCGTCGTTGGATTTAATGGTCTGATGGAACAAACAAGGATAAGTAAAATGAGTTTATAATAAGGATCTGTCTGTCTTGAGTAAGCAAACACCCAATTCATGGACCATAGTGACCGTGGGGAGATTTCATGTTGTGATGGAACAAACAAGGACAAGTAAAATGTATTCACAATAAATATCTGTTTGTCTCTAGTAAGCAAACACCCAATCCATGGACCATAATGACCGTCGTTGGATTTAATGGTCTGATGAAACAAACAAGGACAAGTAAAATGAATTCACAATAAAGATCTGTCTGTCTCTAGTAAGCAAACACCCAATCCATGGACCTTAATGACCGTCGTTGGATTTAATGGTCTGATGGAACAAACAAGGACAAGTAAAATGAGTTTATAATAAGGATCTGTCTGTCTTGAGTAAGCAAACACCCAATTCATGGACCATAGTGACCGTGGGGAGATTTCATGGTCTGATGGAACAAACAAGGACAAGTAAAATGAATTCATAATAAAGATCTGTCTGTCTCGAGTAAGCAAACACCCAATCCATGGACCATATTGACCGTTGGGGTATTTCATGATCTGATGGAACAAACAAGGACAAGTAAAATGAATTCACAATGAATATCTGTCTGTCTCTAGTAAACAAACACCTAATCCATGGACCATAGTGACCGTTGGGGGATTTCATGATCTGACGGAACAAACAAGGACAAGTAAAATGAATTCACAATGAATATCTGTCTGTCTCTAGTAAGCAAACACCCAATCCATGGACCATAATGACCGTCGTTAGATTTAATGGTCTGATGGAACAAACAAGGACAAGTAAAATGAATTCACAATAAAGATCTGTCTGTCTCTAGTAAGCAAACACCCAATCCATGGACCATAATGACCGTCGTTGGATTTAATGGTCTGATGGAACAAACAAGGACAAGTAAAATGAGTTTATAATAAGGATCTGTCTGTCTTGAGTAAGCAAACACCCAACTCATGGACCATAGTGACCGTGGGGAGATTACATGGTCTGATGGAACAAACAAGGACAAGTAAAATGAATTCATAATAAAGATCTGTCTGTCTCGAGTAAGCAAACACGCAATCCATGGACCAGAATGACCGTCGTTGTATTTAATGGTCTGATGGAACAAACAAGGACAAGTAAAATGAGTTTATAATAAGGATCTGTCTGTCTTGAGTAAGCAAACACCCAATCCATGGACCATAATTACCGTCGTTGGATTTAATGGTCTGATGGAACAAACAAGGACAAGTAAAATGAGTTTATAATAAAGATCTCTCTGTCTTGAGTTTGCAAACACCCAATTCATGGACCATAGTGACCGTGGGGAGATTTCATGGTCTGATGGAACAAACAAGGACAAGTAAAATGAATTCACAATAAATATCTGTTTGTCTCTAGTAAGCAAACACCCAATCCATGAACCATAATGATCATCGTTGGATTTAATGGTCTGATGGAACAAACAAGGACAAGTAAAATGAGTTTATAATAAGGATCTGTCTGTGTTGAATAAGCAAACACCCAATTCATGGACCATAGTGACCGTGGGGAGATTTCATGTTGTGATGGAACAAACAAGGACAAGTAAAATGAATTCACAATAAATATCTGTTTGTCTCTAGTAAGCTAACACCCAATCCATGGACCATAGTGACCGTTTGGGGATTTCATGATCTGATGGAACAAACAAGGACAAGTAAAATGAATTCACAATAAATATCTGTTTGTCTCTAGTAAGCAAACACCCAATCCATGAACCATAATGATCGTCGTTGGATTTAATGGTCTGATGGAAAAAACAAGGACAAGTAAAATGAGTTTAAAATAAGGATCTGTCTGTCTTGAGTAAGCAAACACCCAATTCATGGACCATAGTGACCGTGGGGAGAATTCATGTTGTGATGGAACAAACAAGGACAAGTAAAATGAATTCACAATAAATATCTGTTTGTCTCTAGTAAGCAAACACCCAATCCATGGACCATAATGACCGTCGTTGGATTTAATGGTCTGATGGAACAAACAAGGACAAGTAAAATGAGTTTATAATAAGGATCTGTCTGTCTTGAATAATCAAACACCCAATTCATGGACCATAGTGACCGTGGGGAGATTTAATGGTCTGATGGAACAAACAAGGACAAGTAAAATGAATTCACAATAGAGATCTGTCTGTCTCTAGTAAGCAAACACCAAATCCATGGACCTTAATGACCGTCGTTGGATTTAATGGTCTGATGGAACAAACAAGGACAAGTAAAATGAGTTTATAATAAGGATCTGTCTGTCTTGAGTAATCAAACACCCAATTCATGGACCATAGTGACCGTGGGGAGATTTCATGGTCTGATGGAACAAACAAGGACAAGTAAAATGAATTCATAATAAACATCTGTCTATCTCTAGTAAGCAAACACCCAATCCATGGACCATAGTGACCGTGGGGAGATTTCATGGTCTGATGGAACAAACAATTACAAGTAAAATGAATTCACAATAAAGATCTGTCTGTCTCTAGTAAGCAAACACCCAATCCATGGACCTTAATGACCGTCGTTGGATTTAATGGTCTGATGGAACAAACAAGGACAAGTAAAATGAGTTTATATTAAGGATCTGTCTGTCTTGAGTAAGCAAACACCCAATTCATGGACCATAGTGACCGTTTGGGGATTTCATGATCTGATGGAACAAACAAGGACAAGTAAAATGAATTCACAATAAATATCTGTTTGTCTCTAGTAAGCAAACAGCCAATCCATGAACCATAATGATCGTCGTTGGATTTAATGGTCTGATGGAACAAACAAGGACAAGTAAAATGAGTTTATAATAAGGATCTGTCTGTCTTGAGTAAGCAAACACCCAATTCATGGACCATAGTGACCGTGGGGAGATTTCATGTTGTGATGGAACAAACAAGGACAAGTAAAATGAATTCACAATAAATATCTGTTTGTCTCTAGTAAGCAAACACCCAATCCATGGACCATAATGACCGTCGTTGGATTTAATGGTCTGATGGAACAAACAAGGACAAGTAAAATGAGTTTATAATAAGGATCTGTCTGTCTCTAGTAAGCAAACACCCAATTCATGGACCATAGTGACCGTGGGGAGATTTCATGGTCTGATGGAACAAACAAGGACAAGTAAAATGAATTCACAATAAATATCTGTTTGTCTCTAGTAAGCAAACACCCAATCCATGGACCATAATGACCGTCGTTGGATTTAATGGTCTGATGGAACAAACAAGGACAAGTAAAATGAATTCACAATAAAGATCTGTCTGTCTCTAGTAAGCAAACACCCAATCCATGGACCTTAATGACCGTCGTTGGATTTAATGGTCTGATGGAACAAACAAGGACAAGTAAAATGAGTTTATAATAAGGATCTGTCCGTCTTGAGTAAGCAAACACCCAATTCACGGACCATAGTGACCGTGGGGAGATTTCATGGTCTGATGGAACAAACAAGGACAAGTAAAATGAATTCATAATAAACATCTGTCTATCTCTAGTAAGCAAACACCCAATCCATGGACCATAGTGACCTTGGGGAGATTTCATGGTCTGATGGAACAAACAAGGACAAGAGAAATGAATTCACAATAAAGATCTGTCTGTCTCTAGTAAGCAAACACCCAATCCATGGACCTTAATGACCGTCGTTGGATTTAATGGTCTGATGGAACAAACAAGGACAAGTAAAATGAGTTTATAATAAGGATCTGTCTGTCTTGAGTAAGCAAACACCTAATTCATGGACCATAGTGACCGTGGGGAGATTTCATGGTCTGATGGAA
Organism: Prosapia bicincta; assembly: GCA_036971475.1. NCBI lineage: Eukaryota > Metazoa > Arthropoda > Insecta > Hemiptera > Cercopidae > Prosapia > Prosapia bicincta. The sequence goes on along the minus strand of JBAIZL010000036.1, from coordinate 398,464 downwards.
CAAACAAGGACAAGTAAAATGAATTCATAATAAAGATCTGTCTGTCTCAAGTAAGCAAACACCCAATCCATGGACCATATTGACCGTTGGGGTATTTCATGATCTGATGGAACAAACAAGGACAAGTAAAATGAATTCACAATGAATATCTGTCTGTCTCTAGTAAACAAACACCTAATCCATGGACCATAGTGACCGTTGGGGGATTTCATGATCTGATGGAACAAACAAGGACAAGTAAAATGAATTCACAATGAATATCTGTCTGTCTCTAGTAAGCAAACACCCAATCCATGGACCTTAATGACCGTCGTTGGATTTAATGGTCTGATGGAACAAACAAGGACAAGTAAAATGAGTTTATAATAAGGATCTGTCTGTCTTGAGTAAGCAAACACCCAATTCATGGACCATAGTGACCGTGGGGAGATTTCATGGTCTGATGGAACAAACAAGGACAAGTAAAATGAATTCATAATAAACATCTGTCTATCTCTAGTAAGCAAACACCCAATCCATGGACCATAGTGACCATGGGGAGATTTCATGGTCTGATGGAACAAACAAGGACAAGTAAAATGAATTCACAATAAAGATCTGTCTGTCTCTAGTAAGCAAACACCCAATCCATGGACCTTAATGACCGTCGTTGGATTTAATGGTCTGATGGAACAAACAAGGACAAGTAAAATGAGTTTATAATAAGGATCTGTCTGTCATGAGTAAGCAAACACACAATTCATGGACCATAGTGACCGTTTGGGGATTTCATGATCTGATGGAACAAACAATTAAAATGAATTCACAATAAATATCTGTTTGTCTCTAGTAAGCAAACAGCCAATCCATGAACCATAATGATCGTCGTTGGATTTAATGGTCTGATGGAACAAACAAGGACAAGTAAAATGAGTTTATAATAAGGATCTGTCTGTCTTGAGTAAGCAAACACCCAATTCATGGACCATACTGACCGTGGGGAGATTTCATGTTGTGATGGAACAAACAAGGACAAGTAAAATGAATTCACAATAAATATCTGTTTGTCTCTAGTAAGCAAACACCCAATCCATGGACCATAATGACCGTCGTTGGATTTAATGGTCTGATGGAACAAACAAGGACAAGTAAAACGAGTTTATAATAAGGATCTGTCTGTCTTGAGTAAGCAAACACCCAATTCATGGACCATAGTGACCGTGGGGAGATTTCATGTTGTGATGGAACAAACAAGGACAAGTAAAATGAATTCACAATAAATATCTGTTTGTCTCTAGTAAGCAAACACCCATTCCATGGACCATAATGACCGTCGTTGGATTTAATGGTCTGATGGAACAAACAAGGACAAGTAAAATGAATTCACAATAAAGATCTGTCTGTCTCTAGTAAGCAAACACCCAATCCATGGACCTTAATGACCGTCGTTGGATTTAATGGTCTGATGGAACAAACAAGGACAAGTAAAATGAGTTTATAATAAGGATCTGTCTGTCTTGAGTAAGCAAACACCCAATTCATGGACCATAGTGACCGTGGGGAGATTTCATGGTCTGATGGAACAAACAAGGACAAGTAAAATGAATTCATAATAAAGATCTGTCTGTCTCGAGTAAGCAAACACCCAATCCATGGACCATATTGACCGTTGGGGTATTTCATGATCTGATGGAACAAACAAGGACAAGTAAAATGAATTCACAATGAATATCTGTCTGTCTCAAGTAAACAAACACCTAATCCATGGACCATAGTGACCGTTGGGGGATTTCATGATCTGATTGAACAAACAAGGACAAGTAAAATGAATTCACAATGAATATCTGTCTGTCTCTAGTAAGCAAACACCCAATCCATGGACCTTAATGACCGTCGTTGGATTTAATGGTCTGATGGAACAAACAAGGACAAGTAAAATGAGTTTATAATAAGGATCTGTCTGTCTTGAGTAAGCAAACACCCAATTCATGGACCATAGTGACCGTGGGGAGATTTCATGGTCTGATGGAACAAACAAGGACAAGTAAAATGAATTCATAATAAACATCTGTCTATCTCTAGTAAGCAAACACCCAATCCATGGACCATAGTGACCGTGGGGAGATTTCATGGTCTGATGGAACAAACAAGGACAAGTAAAATGAATTCACAATAAAGATCTGTCTGTCTCTAGTAAGCAAACACCCAATCCATGGACCTTAATGACCGTCGTTGGATTTAATGGTCTGATGGAACAAACGAGGACAAGTAAAATGAGTTTATAATAAGGATCTGTCTGTCTTGAGTAAGCAAACACCAAATTCATGGACCATAGTGACCGTTTGGGGATTTCATGATCTGATGGAACAAACAAGGACAAGTAAAATGAATTCACAATAAATATCTGTTTGTCTCTAGTAAGCAAACAGCCAATCCATGAACCATAATGATCGTCGTTGGATTTAATGGTCTGATGGAACAAACAAGGACAAGTAAAATGAGTTTATAATAAGGATCTGTCTGTCTTGAGTAAGCAAACACCCAATTCATGGACCATAGTGACCGTGGGGAGATTTCATGTTGTGATGGAACAAACAAGGACAAGTAAAATGAATTCACAATAAATATCTGTTTGTCTCTAGTAAGTAAACACCCAATCCATGGACCATAATGACCGTCGTTGGATTTAATGGTCTGATGGAACAAACAAGGACAAGTAAAATGGGTTTATAATAAGGATCTGTCTGTCTTGAGTAAGCAAACACCCAATTCATGGACCATAGTGACCGTGGGGAGATTTCATGGTCTGATGGAACAAACAAGGACAAGTAAAATGAATTCACAATAAATATCTGTTTGTCTCTAGTAAGCAAACACCCAATCCATGGACCATAATGACCGTCGTTGGATTTAATGGTCTGATGGAACAAACAAGGACAAGTAAAATGAATTCACAATAAAGATCTGTCTGTCTCTAGTAAGCAAACACCCAATCCATGGACCTTAATGACCGTCGTTGGATTTAATGGTCTGATGGAACAAACAAGGACAAGTAAAATGAGTTTATAATAAGGATCTGTCTGTCTTGAGTAAGCAAACACCCAATTCATGGACCATAGTGACCGTGGGGAGATTTCATGGTCTGATGGAACAAACAAGGACAAGTAAAATGAATTCATAATAAACATCTGTCTATCTCTAGTAAGCAAACACCCAATCCATGGACCATAATGACCGTGGGGAGATTTCATGGTCTGATGGAACAAACAAGGACAAGTAAAATGAATTCACAATAAAGATCTGTCTGTCTCTAGTAAGCAAACACCCAATCCATGGACCTTAAAGACCGTCGTTGGATTTAATGGTCTGATGGAACAAACAAGGACAAGTAAAATGAGTTTATAATAAGGACCTGTCTGTCTTGAGTAAGCAAACACCCAATTCATGGACCATAGTGACCGTGGGGAGATTTCATGGTCTGATGGAACAAACAAGGACAAGTAAAATGAATTCATAATAAAGATCTGTCTGTCTCGAGTAAGCAAACACCCAATCCATGGACCATATTGACCGTTGGGGTATTTCATGATCTGATGGAACAAACAAGGACAAGTAAAATGAATTCACAATGAATATCTGTCTGTCTCTAGTAAACAAACACCTAATCCATGGACCATAGTGACCGTTGGGGGATTTCATGATCTGATGGAACAAACAAGGACAAGTAAAATGAATTCACAATGAATATCTGTCTGTCTCTAGTAAGCAAACACCTAATCCATGGACCATAGTGACCGTTGGGGGATTTCATGATCTGATGGAACAAACAAGGACAAGTAAAATGAATTCACAATAAATATCTGTTTGTCTCTAGTAAGCAAACACCCAATCCATGGACCATAATGACCGTCGTTGGATTTAATGGTCTGATGGAACAAACAAGGACAAGTAAAATGAGTTTATAATAAGGATCTGTCTGTCTTGAGTAAGCAAACACCCAATTCATGGACCATAGTGACCGTGGGGAGATTTCATGTTGTGATGGAACAAACAAGGACAAGTAAAATGAATTCACAATAAATATCTGTCTGTCTCTAGTAAGCAAACACCCAATCCATGGACCATAGTGACCGTGGGGAGATTTTATGGTCTGATGGAACAAACAAGGACAAGTAAAATGAATTCACAATAAATATCTGTTTGTCTCTAGTAAGCAAACACCCAATCCATGGACCATAATGACCGTCGTTGGATTTAATGGTCTGATGGAACAAACAAGGACAAGTAAAATGAATTCACAATAAATATCTGTTTGTCTCTAGTAAGCAAACACCCAATCCATGGACCATAATGACCGTCGTTGGATTTAATGGTCTGATGGAACAAACAAGGACAAGTAAAATGAGTTTATAATAAGGATCTGTCTGTCTTGAGTAAGCAAACACCCAATTCATGGACCATAGTGACCGTGGGGAGATTTCATGGTCTGATGGAACAAACAAGGACAAGTAAAATGAATTCACAATAAATATCTGTTTGTCTCTAGTAAGCAAACACCCAATCCATGGACCATAATGACCGTCGTTGGATTTAATGGTCTGATGGAACAAACAAGGACAAGTAAAATGAGTTTATAATAAGGATCTGTCTGTCTTGAGTAAGCAAACACCCAATTCATGGACCATAGTGACCGTGTGGAGATTTCATGGTCTGATGGAACAAACAAGGACAAGTAAAATGAATTCATAATAAAGATCTGTCTGTCTCGAGTAAGCAAACACCCAATCCATGGACCATATTGACCGTTGGGGTATTTCATGATCTGATGGAACAAACAAGGACAAGTAAAATGAATTCATAATGAATATCTGTCTGTCTCTAGTAAACAAACACCTAGTCCATGGACCTTAGTGACCGTTGGGGGATTTCATGATCTGATGGAACAAACAAGGACAAGTAAAATGAATTCACAATGAATATCTGTCTGTCTCTAGTAAGCAAACACCCAATCCATGGACCATAGTGACCGTGGGGAGATTTCATGTTGTGATGGAACAAACAAGGACAAGTAAAATGAATTCACAATAAATATCTGTTTGTCTCTAGTAAGCAAACACCCAATCCATGGACCATAATGACCGTCGTTGGATTTAATGGTCTGATGGAACAAACAAGGACAAGTAAAATGAGTTTATAATAAGGATCTGTCTGTCTTGAGTAAGCAAACACCCAATTCATGGACCATAGTGACCATGGGGAGATTTCATGGTCTGATGGAACAAACAAGGACAAGTAAAATGAATTCACAATAAATATCTGTTTGTCTCTAGTAAGCAAACACCTAATCCATGGACCATAATGACCGTCGTTGGATTTAATGGTCTGATGGAACAAACAAGGACAAGTAAAATGAGTTTATAATAAGGATCTGTCTGTCTTGAGTAAGAAAACACCCAATTCATGGACCATTGTGACCGTGGGGAGATTTCATGGTCTGATGGAACAAACAAGGACAAGTAAAATGAATTCATAATAAAGATCTGTCTGTCTCGAGTAAGCAAACACCCAATCCATGGACCATATTGACCGTTGGGGTATTTCATGATCTGATGGAACAAACAAGGACAAGTAAAATGAACTCATAATGAATATCTGTCTGTCTCTAGTAAACAAACACCTAATCCATGGACCATAGTGACCGTTGGGGGATTTCATGATCTGATGGAACAAACAAGGACAAGTAAAATGAATTCACAATGAATACCTGTCTGTCTCTAGTAAGCAAACACCTAATCCGTGGACCATAGTGACCGTTGGGGGATTACATGATCTGATGGAACAAACAAGGACAAGTAAAATGAATTCACAATGAATATCTGTCTGTCTCTAGTAAGCAAACACCTAATCCATGGACCATAGTGACCGTTGGGGGATTTCATGATCTGATGGAACAAACAAGGACAAGTAAAATGAATTCACAATGAATATCTGTCTGTCTCTAGTAAACAAACACCTAATCCATGGACCATAGTGACCGTTGGGGGATTTCATGATCTGATGGAACAAACAAGGACAAGTAAAATGAATTCACAATGAATATCTGTCTGTCTCTAGTAAGCAAACACCTAATCCATGGACCATAGTGACCGTTGGGGGATTTCATGATCTGATGGAACAAACAAGGACAAATAAAATGAATTCACAATGAATATCTGTCTCTCTCTAGTAAACAAACACCTAATCCATGGACCATAGTGACCGTTGGGGGATTTCATGATCTGATGGAACAAACAAGGACAAGTAAAATGAATTCACAATGAATATCTGTCTGTCTCTAGTAAGCAAACACCTAATCCATGCACCATAGTGACCGTTGGGGGATTTCATGATCTGATGGAACAAACAAGGACAAGTAAAATGAATTCACAATGAATATCTGTCTGTCTCTAGTAAGCAAACACCTAATCCATGGACCATAGTGACCGTTGGGGTATTTCATGATCTGATGGAACAAACAAGGACAAGTAAAATGAATTCACAATGAATATCTGTCTGTCTCTAGTAAACAAACACCTAATCCATAGACCATAGTGACCGTTGGAGGATTTCATGATCTGATGGAACAAACAAGGACAAGTAAAATGAATTCACAATGAATATCTGTCTGTCTCTAGTAAGCAAACACCTAATCCATGGACCATAGTGACCGTTGGGGGATTTCATGATCTGATGGAACAAACAAGGACAAGTAAAATGAATTCACAATAAATATCTGTTTGTCTCTAGTAAGCAAACACCCAATCCATGGACCATAATGACCGTCGATGGATTTAATGGTCTGATGGAACAAACAAGGACAAGTAAAATGAGTTTATAATAAGGATCTGTCTGTCTTGAGTAAGCAAACACCCAATTCATGGACCATAGTGACCGTGGGGAGATTTCATGGTCTGATGGAACAAACAAGGACAAGTAAAATGAATTCACAATAAATGTCTGTTTGTCTCTAGTAAGCAAACACCCAATCCATGGACCATAATGACCGTCGTTGGATTTAATGGACTGATGGAACAAACAAGGACAAGTAAAATGAGTTTATAATAAGGATCTGTCTTTCTCTAGTAAGCAAACACCCAATTCATGGACCATAGTGACCGTGGGGAGATTTCATGGTCTGATGGAACAAACAAGGACAAGTAAAATGAATTCACAATAAATATCTGTTTGTCTCTAGTAAGCAAACACCCAATCCATGGACCATAATGACTGTCGATGGATTTAATGGTCTGATGGAACAAACAAGGACAAGTAAAATGAGTTTATAATAAGGATCTGTCTGTCTTGAGTAAGCAAACACACAATTCGTGGACCATAGTGACCGTGGGGAGATTTCATGGTCTGATGGAACAAACAAGGACAAGTAAAATGAATTTATAATAAAGATCTGTCTGTCTCGAGTAAGCAAACACCCAATCCATGGATCATATTGACCGTTGGGGTATTTCATGATCTGATGGAACAAACAAGGACAAGTAAAATGAATTCACAATGAATATCTGACTGTCTCTAGTAAGCAAACACCCAATCCATGGACCATAGTGACCGTTGGGGGATTTCAAGATCTGATGGAACAAACAAGGACAAGTAAAATGAATTCACAATATATATCTGTCTGTCTCTAGTGAGCAAACACCCAATCCATGGACCATAGTGGCCGTGGGGAGATTTCATGGTCTGATGGAACAAACAAGGACAAGTAAAATGAATTCACAATGAATATCTGTCTATCTCTAGTAAGCAAACACCCAATCCATGGACCATATAGACCGTTGGGGTATTTCATGATCTGATGGAACAAACAAGGACAAGTAAAATGAATTCACAATAAATATCTGTTTGTCCCTAGAAAGCAAACAAACAATCCATGGACCATAATGAACGTCGTTGGATTTAATGGTCTGATGGAACAAACAAGGACAAGTAAAATGAGTTTATAATAAGGATCTGTCTGTATTGAGTAAGCAAACACCCAATTCATGGACCATAGTGACCGTGGGGAGATTTCATGGTCTGATGGAACAAACAAGGACAAGTAAAATGAATTCATAATAAAGATCTGTCTGTCTCGAGTAAGCAAACACCCAATCGATGGACCATATTGACCGTTGGGGTATTTCATTATCTGATGGAACAAACAAGGACAAGTAAAATGAATTCACAATGAATATCTGTCTGTCTCTAGTAAGCAAACACCCAATCCATGGACCATAGTGACCGTTGAGGGATTTCATGATCTGATGGAACAAACAAGGACAAGTAAAATGAATTCACAATAAATATCTGTCAGTCTCTACTAAGCAAACACCCAATCCATGGACCATAGTGACCATTGGGGGATTACATGATCTGATGGAACAAACAAGGACAAGTAAAATGAATTCATAATAAAGATCTGTCTGTCTCGAGTAAGCAAACACCCAATCCATAGACCATAGTGACCGTTGGGGGATTACATGATCTGATGGAACAAACAAGGACAAGTAAAATGAATTCACAATGAATATCTGTCTGTCTCTAGTAAGCAAACACCCAATCCATGGACCATAGTGACCGTGGGGAGATTTCATGGTCTGATGGAACAAACAAGGACAAGTAAAATGAATTCACAATAAATATCTGTTTGTCTCTAGTAAGCAAACACCCAATCCATGGACCATAGTGACCGTGGGGAGATTTCATGGTCTGATGGAACAAACAAGGACAAGTATAATGAATTCACAATAAATATCTGTTTGTCTCTAGTAAGCAAACACCCAATCCATGAACCATAATGACCGTCGTTGGATTTAATGGTCTGATGGAACAAACAAGGACAAGTAAAATGAGTTTATAATAAGGATCTGTCTGTCTTGAGTAAGCAAACACCCAATTCATGGAAAATAGTGACCGTGGGGAGATTTCATGTTGTGATGGAACAAACAAGGACAAGTAAAATGAATTCACAATAAATATCTGTTTGTCTCTAGTAAGCAAACACCCAATCCATGGACCATAGTGACCGTTGGGGGATTTCATGATCTGATGGAGCAAACAAGGACAAGTAAAATGAATTCACAATAAATATCTGTTTGTCTCTAGTAAGCAAACACCCAATCCATGGACCATAATGACCGTCGTTTGATTTATTGGTTTGATGGAACGAACAAGGACAAGTAAAATGAATTCACAATAAATATCTGTTTGTCTCTAGTAAGCAAACACCCAATCCATGGACCATAGTGACCGTTGGGGGATTTCATGATCTGATGGAGCAAACAAGGACAAGTAAAATGAATTCACAATAAATATCTGTTTGTCTCTAGTAAGCAAACACCCAATCCATGGACCATAGTGACCGTGGGGAGATTTCATGGTCTGATGGAACAAACAAGGACAGGTAAAATGAATTCACAATAAAGATCTGTCTGTCTCTAGTAAGCAAACACCCAATCCATGGACCATAGTGACCGTCGTTGGATTTAATGGTCTGATGGAACAAACAAGGATAAGCAAAATGAGTTTATAATAAGGATCTGTCTGTCTCGAGTAAGCAAACACCCAATTCATGGACATAGTGACCGTGGGGAGATTTCATGGTCTGATGGAACAAACAAGGACAAGTAAAATGAATTCATAATAAAGATCTGTCTGTCTCGAGTAAGCAAACACCCAATCCATGGACCATATTGACCGTTGGGGTATTTCATGATCTGATAGAACAAACAAGGACAAGTAAAATGAATTCACAATGAATATCTGTCTGTCTCTAGTAAGCAAACACCTAATCCATTTACCATAGTGACCGTTGGGGGATTTCATGATCTGATGGAACAAACAAGGACAAGTAAAATGAATTCACAATAAATATCTGTTTGTCTCTAGTAAGCAAACAGCCAATCCATAGACCATAGTGACCGTTGGGGGATTTCATGATCTGATGGAACAAACAAGGACAAGTAAAATGAATTCACAATATATGTATCTGTTTGTCTCTAGTAAGCAAACACCCAATCCATAGACCATAGTGACCGTTGGGGGATTTCATGATTTGATGGAACAAACAAGGACAAGTTAAATGAATTCATAATAAAGATCTGTCTGTCTCGAGTAAGCAAACACCCAATCCATAGACCATAATGACCGTCGTTGGATTTAATGGTCTGATGGAACAAACAAGAACAAGTAAAATGAATTCATAATAAAGATCTGTCTGTCTCGAGTAAGGCAAACACCCAATCCATGGACCATAATGACCGTCGTAGGATTTAATGGTCTGATGGAACCAACAAGGACAAGTAAAATGAGTTTATAATAAGGATCTGTCTCTCTCGAGTAAGCAAACACCCAATCCATGGACCTTAATGACCGTCGTTGGATTTAATGGACTGATGGAACAAACAAGGACAAGTAAAATGAATTCATAATAAAGATCTGTCTGTGTCGAGTAAGCAAACACCCAATCCATGGACCATAATGACCGTCGTTGGATTTAATGGTCTGATGGAACAAAAAAGGACAAGTAAAATGAGTTTATAATAAGGATCTGTCTGTCTCGAGTAAGCAAACACCCAATCCATGGACCATAGTGACCGTTGGGGGATTTCATGATCTGATGGAACAAACAAGGACAAGTAAAATGAATTCACAATAAATATCTGTCTGTCTCTAGTAAGCAAACACCCAATCCATAGACCATAATGACCGTCGTTGGATTTAATGGTCTGATGGAACAAACAAGGACAAGTAAAATGAATTTATAATAAAGATCTGTCTGTCTCGAGTAAGCAAACACCCAATCCATTGACCATAATGACCGTCGTTGGATTTAATGGTCTGATGGAACAAACAAGGACAAGTAAAATGAGTTTATAATAAGGATCTGTCTGTCTCGAGTAAGCAAACACCCAATCCATGGACCATAATGGCCGTCGTTGGATTTAATGGTCTGATGGAACAAACAAGGACAAGTAAAATGAATTCACAATAAATATCTGTTTGTCTCTAGTAAGCAAACACCCAATCCATGGACCATAATGACCGTCGTTGGATTTAATGGTCTGATGGAACAAACAAGGACAAGTAAAATGAATTCATAATAAAGATCTGTCTGTCTCGAGTAAGCAAACACCCAATCCATAGACCATAATGACCGTCGTTGGATTTAATGGTCTGATGGAACAAACAAGGACAAGTAAAATGAATTCACAATAAATATCTGTTTGTCTCTAGTAAGCAAACACCCAATCCATAGACCATAGTGACCGTTGGGGGATTTCATGATCTGATGGAACAAACAAGGACAAGTAAAATGAATTCACAATATATGTATCTGTTTGTCTCTAGTAAGCAAACACCCAATCCATAGACCATAGTGACCGTTGGGGGATTTCATGATTTGATGGAACAAACAAGGACAAGTTAAATGAATTCATAATAAAGATCTGTCTGTCTCGAGTAAGCAAACACCCAATCCATAGACCATAATGACCGTCGTTGGATTTAATGGTCTGATGGAACAAACAAGAACAAGTAAAATGAATTCATAATAAAGATCTGTCTGTCTCGAGTAAGCAAACACCCAATCCATGGACCATAATGACCGTCGTTGGATTTAATGGTCTGATGGAACAAACAAGGACAAGTAAAATGAGTTTATAATAAGGATCTGTCTCACTTGAGTAAGCAAACACCCAATCCATGGACAATAGTGACCGTGGGGAGATTTCATGGTCTGATGGAACAAACAAGGACAAGTAAAATGAATTCACAATAAAGATCTGTCTGTCTCGAGTAAGCAAACACCCAATTCATGGACCATAGTGACCGTGGGGAGATTTCATGGTCTGATGGAACAAACAAGGACAAGTCAAATGAATTCACAATAAATATCTGTTTGTCTCTAGTAAGCAAACACCCAATCCATGGACCATAGTGACCGTTGGGGGATTTCATGATCTGATGGAACAAACAAGGACAAGTAAAATGAATTCACAATAAATATCTGTTTGTCTCGAGTAAGCAAACACCCAATCCATGGACCATAGTGACCGTCGTTGGATTTAATGGTCTGATGGAACAAACAAGGACAAGTAAAATGAGTTTATAATAAGGATCTGTCTGTCTTGAGTAAGCAAACACCCAATCCATGGACCATAGTGACCGTCGTTGGATTTAATGGTCTGATGGAACAAACAAGGACAAGTAAAATGAATTCATAATAAAGATGTGCCTGTCTCGAGTAAGCAAACACCCGATTCATGGACCATAGTGACCGAGGGGAGATTTCATGGTCTGATGGAACAAACAAGAACGAGTAAAATGAATTCACAATAAAGATCTGTCTGTCTCGAGTAAGCAAACACCCAATCCAAGGACCATAGTGAAAGTCGGGGATTTCATGATCTGATGGAACAAACAAGGACAAGTAAAATTAATTCACAATAAATATCTGTCTGTCTCTAGTAAGCAAAAACCCAATCCATGGACCATAGTTACCGTCGTTGGATTTAATGGTCTGATGGAACAAACAAGGACAAGTAAAATGAATTCATAATAAAGATCTGTCTGTCTCTAGTAAGCAAACACCCAATCCATGGACCATAGTTACCGTCGTTGGATTTAATGGTCTGATGGAACAAACAAGTACAAGTAAAATTAATTTATAATAATGATCTGTCTGTCTCTAGTAAGCAAACACCCAATCCATGGACCATAGTGGCCGTCGGAGGATTTCATGATCTGATGGAACAAACAAGGACAAGTAAAATGAATTCATAATAAAGATCTGTCTGTCTCTAGTAAGCAAACACCCAATCCAAGGACCATAGTGGCCGTTGTGGATTTCATGATCTGATGGAACAAACAAGGACAAGTAAAATGAATTCACAATAAATATCTGTCTGTCTCGAGTAAGCAAACACCCAATCCATGGACCATAGTGGCCGTCGGGGCATTTCATGATCTGATGGAACAAACAAGGACAAGTAAAATGAATTCATAATAAAGATCTGTCTGTCTCTAGTAAGCAAACACCCAATCCATGGACCATAGTGGCCGTCGGGGCATTTCATGATCTGATGGAACAAACAAGGACAAGTAAAATGAATTCATAATAAAGATCTGTCTGTCTCTAGTAAGCAAACATCCAATCCATGGATCATAGTGGCCGTCGGGGGATTTCATGATCTGATGGAACAAACAAGGACAAGTAAAATGAAGTCATAATAAAAATCTGTCAGTCTCGAGTAAACAAAAACCCAATCCATGGACCATACGGGGGTTTCATGATCTAATGGCACAAACAAGGACAAGTAAAATTAATTCATAATAAAGATCTGTCTGTCTCTAGTAAGCAAAAACCCAATCCATGGACCATAGTGACCGTCGTTGGATTTAATGGTCTGATGGAACAAACAAGTACAAGTAAAATGAATTCATAATAAAGATCTGTCAGTCTCTAGTAAGCAAACACCCAATCCATGGACCATAGTGGCCGTCGGGGGATTTCATGATCTGATGGAACAAACAAGGACATGTAAAATGAATTCATAATAAAGATCTGTCTGTCTCTAGTAAGCAAACACCCAATCCAAGGACCAAAGTGGCCGTCGTGGATTTCATGATCTGATGGAACAAACAAGGACAAGTAAAATGAATTCACAATAAATATATGTCTGTCTCGAGTAAGCAAACACCCAATCCATGGACCATAGTGGCCGTCGGGGCATTTCATGATCAGATGGAACAAACAAGGACAAGTAAAATGAATTCATAATAAAGATCTGTCTGTCTCTAGTAACCAAACACCCAATGCAAGGACCATAGTGGCCGTCGGGGGATTTCATGATCTGATGGAACAAACAAGGATAAGTAAAATGAATTCATAATAAAGATCTGTCTGTCTCTAGTAAGCAAACATCCAATCCATGGATCATAGTGACCGTCGGGGGATTTCATGATCTGATGGAACAAACAAGGACAAGTAAAATGAAGTCATAATAAAAATCTTTCAGTCACGAGTAAACAAAAACCCAATCCATGGACCATACGGGGGTTTCATGATCTAATGGAACAAACAAGGACAAGTAAAATGAATTCATAATAAAGATCTGTCTGTCTCGAGTAAGCAAACACCCAATCCATGGACCATATTGACCGTTGGGGTATTTCATGATCTGATAGAACAAACAAGGACAAGTAAAATGAATTCACAATAAATATCTGTCTGTCTCTAGTAAGCAAACACCCAATCCATGGACAATAGTGACCGTCGTTGGATTTAATGGTCTGATGGAGCAAACAAGGACAAGTAAAATGAATTCATAATAAAGATGTGCCTGTCTCGAGTAAGCAAACACCCAATTCATGGACCATAGTGACCGTGGGGAGATTTCATGGTCTGGTGGAACAAACAAGAACGAGTAAAATGAATTCACAATAAAGATCTGTCTGTCTCGAGTAAGCAAACACCCAATCCATGGACCATAGTGACCGTCGTTGGATTTAATGGTCTGATGGAACAAACAAGGACAAGTAAAATGAGTTTATAATAAGGATCTGTCTGTCTTGAGTAAGCAAACACCCAATCCATGGACCATAGTGACCGTGGGGAGATTTCATGGTCTGATGGAACAAACAAGAACGAGTAAAATAATTTCACAATAAAGATCTGTCTGTCTCGAGTAAGCAAACACCCAATCCATGGACCATATTGACCGTTGGGGTATTTCATGATCTGATGGAACAAACAAGGACAAGTAAAATGAATTCATAATAATGATCTGTCTGTTTCTAGTAAGCAAACACCCAATCCATGGACCATAGTGGCCGTCGGGGGATTTCATGATCTGATGGAACAAACAAGGATAAGTAAAATGAATTCATAATAAAGATCTGTCTGTCTCTAGTAAGCAAACACCCAATCCAAGGACCATAGTGGCCGTCGTGGATTTCATGATCTGATGGAACAAACAAGGACAAGTAAAATGAATTCACAATAAATATCTGTCTGTCTCTAGTAAGCAAACACCCAATCCATGGACCATAGTGGCCGTCGGGGGATTTCATGATCTGATGGAACAAACAAGGACAAGTAAAATGAATTCACAATAAAGATCTGTCTGTCTCTAGTAAGCAAACACCCAATCCAAGGACCATAGTGGCCGTCGGGGGATTTCATGATCTGATGGAACAAACAAGGATAAGTAAAATGAATTCATAATAAAGATCTGTCTGTCTCTAGTAAGCAAACATCCAATCCATGGATCATAGTGGCCGTCGGGGGATTTCATGATCTGATGGAACGAACAAGGACAAGTAAAATGAAGTCATAATAAAAATCTGTCAGTCTCGAGTAAACAAAAACCCAATCCATGGACCATACGGGGGTTTCATGATCTAATGGAACAAACAAGGACAAGTAAAATGAATTCTTAATAAAGATCTGTCTGTCTCTAGTAAACAAACACCCAATCCAAGGACCATAGTGGCCGTCGGGGGATTTCATGATCTGATGGAACAAACAAGGATAAGTAAAATGAATTCATAATAAAGATCTGTCTGTCTCTAGTAAACAAACACCCAATCCAAGGACCATAGTGGCCGTCGGGGGATTTCATGATCTGATGGAACAAACAAAGACAAGTAAAATGAAGTCATAATAAAAATCTGTCAGTCTCGAGTAAACAAAAACCCAATCCATGGACCATACGGGGGTTTCATGATCTAATGGAACAAACAAGGACAAGTAAAATGAATTCATAATAAAGATCTGTCTGTCTCTAGTAAACAAACACCCAATCCAAGGACCATAGTGGCCGTCGGGGGATTTCATGATCTGATGGAACAAACAAAGACAAGTAAAATGAAGTCATAATAAAAATCTGTCAGTCTCGAGTAAACAAAAACCCAATCCAGGGACCATACGGGGGTTTCATGATCTAATGGAACAAACAAGGACAAGTAAAATGAATTCATAATAAAGATCTGTCTTTCTCGAGTAAGCAAACACCCAATCCATGGACCATACGGGGGATTTCATGGTCTGATGGAACAAACAAGGACAAGTAAAATGAATTCATAATAAAGATCTGTCTGTCTCGAGTAAGCAAACACCCAATCCATGGACCATAGTAACCGTCGGGGGATTTCATAATCAGATGGAAGAAACAAGAAGAAGTTAATGAATTCATAATAAAGATCTGTCTGTCTCGAGTAAGCAAACACCCAATCCATGGACCATAGTGACCGTCGTTGGATTTAATGGTCTGATGGAACAAACAAGGACAAGTAAAATGAGTTTATAATAAGGATCTGTCTGTCTTGAGTAAGCAAACACCCAATCCATGGACCATAGTGACCGTGGGGGAGATTTCATGATCTGATGGAACAAACAAGAACGAGTAAAATGAATTCACAATAAAGATCTGTCTGTCTCGAGTAAGCAAACACCCAATCCATGGACCATAGTGACCGTCGTTGGATTTAATGGTCTGATGGAACACACAAGGACAAGTAAAATGAGTTTATAATAAGGATCTGTCTGTCTTGAGTAAGCAAACACCCAATCCATGGGCCATAGTGACCGTGGGGAGATTTCATGGTCTGATGGAACAAACAAGGACAAGTAAAATGAATTCACAATAAAGATCTGTCTGTCTCTAGTAAGCAAACACCCAATCCATCGACCATAGTGAGCGTTGGGGGATTTCATGATCTGATGGAACAAACAAGGACAAGTAAAATGAGTTTATAATAAGGATCTGTCTGTCTCGAGTAAGCAAACACCCAATCCATGGACCATAGTGACCGTCGTTGGATTTAATGGTCTGATAGAACAAACAAGGACAAGTAAAATGAGTTTATAATAAGGATCTGTCTGTCTTGAGTAAGCAAACACCCAATCCATGGACCATAGTGACCGTGGGGAGATTTCATGGTCTGATGGAACAAACAAGAACGAGTAAAATGATTTCACAATAAAGATCTGTCTGTCTCGAGTAAGCAAACACCCAATCCATGGACCATATTGACTGTTGGTGTATTTCATGATCTGATGGAACAAACAAGGACAAGTAAAATGAATTCACAATAAATATCTGTCTGTCTCTAGTAAGCAAACACCCAATCCATGGACCATAGTGACCGTCGTTGGATTTGACGGTCTGATGGAACAAACAAGGACAAGTAAAATGAATTCACTATAAAGATCTGTCTGTCTCGAGTAAGCAAACACCCAATCCATGGACCATAGTGACCGTCGGGGGATTTCATGATTGATGAAACAAACAAGGACAAGTAAAATGAATTCACTATAAAGATCTGTCTGTCTCGAGTAAGCAAACACCCAATCCATAGACCATAGTGACTTGGGGCACAACATTATATACCATAAGGATAGAGACAAGCTCTAATTAGGTTTACAGTTGTGAAATAAATTTTATTCTTTCATATTTTGTGTTCAGATGTTTATGAGTAACTCTTAACCAGACAATATTATTATTCTTACAATACGTTATTTCCCAGATATCGAGCAGAAGGTTATTTATTGCATTTTTAAAGATGAAGTTAATTGTCTTGTATTGTGCATTGACACAATATAATCCACTGTTACAGAACATTACATTAATCATTCAGAAAATGTGCATTGTTTTTCTAAAATATTTGTGGAAATTGCCTACTTAAACTATTTCCTTCTAATTTACTTTCCTCTAACGGTACAAATAATGTTGACTCTTCGGTTTTATCTTAAAACTACAAACTCTATAGTATTTATTAATTATGTGACGTAAATGTGTTGTAAATTATGTCGCGATTTGAGACCATCCTACAGGTAGCCATTTTTTATTTAACAACAAGGCTCAACTTGTTACACACAGAAGTTTGTTCGACACCTGGAGTAGCCTTAAGTTTAATTATGTAACAAAAATGTCGCGATTTAAGACCAACCAATAGGTAGCCATTTTTTATTTAACAACAAGGCTCAACTTGTTACACACAGAAGTTTGTTCGACACCTGGAGTAGCCTAATGTTTAATCATGTGACGTAAACGTCGCGATTTGAGACCATCCTACAGGTAGCCATTTTTTATTTAACAACAAGGCTCAACTTGTTAAACACAGAAGTTTGTTCGACACCTGGAGTAGCCTAATGTTTAACCCTAGAGTGAACGGGCTAATAAAAGTTACATAAGTAGACGGGCTGGGTCTCACAGACCCAAAACGTAAAAAATTAGTAAAAAATTGGTAACAATTGTAATTGAGTCAAACATATTTTTATACTACTTCTAGGAATGTTTTCAGTATTTCAACACTAAATTCACAAAATAATATTGCTAAAAAAAATTCATAACTATTTATTTACTTTTTTAAACATTTTACTCAAAAGAATTGCAATAATTTTATCAAAGTTACACTAAGAAGCTAAAAGTTGAACAAAAATACTGTGGTTGTTTTACACGCACTATTTGAGAGTAGTTCTAACATTAAAACAATAACAATTACTTAAAATTGAAAAAAACAAGTTTTTATAGAGTTCCAAAGTTTTACTTTTTCCAGCATTGGCTACACAACATTTCAGCGTGGCCTAGACATAACCAAACTTTACACTCTTTACAAAAGTACTTTGTTTTGTTGTCTTTACACAAGGAACATCTACCACGCTTACCTGGAGCCGGATTCTGTTTAGGTTCAGCTTCATACCCCGAAAATTTAGTTCCTAACTGCCGAATCTCTCGTGGTAGGTTATCTTGCTGAGCCCGGATGGTCAAGAAGGGCTGCAGCATCTGTTTAGCTAAGTCCTTGAGAAAAGCTCTCCTGGTTATGGACTGACCATTTGATTTAAACACAATAAAAGCATTTAGAGCAGCAATGTTCATTGAAGCAAAAAACAAAGTTAATGGCCAACGTCTCGATCCTCTTGCAACGCTGTATTCAGCACACATAGCATCAGCCACATCAACACCTCCTTTAGTTGAATTATAATAAGTTATGATGCTGGGCTTCTTCTTTTCCTCAGTAGAAGGGTCGATTTCACTGTCATGGTGCATAGATGAGAGTAATATAACACTTTTCGTTTTCTTGGGTACGTAAGATACCATTGTAAAATCTTCGTGGAATACAAAAAGACTGGAATATTGTTCCTTGTTTCTTGTTGGAAGAAAGCATGAAGGTATTTGAGGCTTATTCTTCCGCAGGGTACCCACAAGTGTTACCTTGTATTCTTTCAACAGAGTCTTAGCAGCGTCATAAGAAGTAAACCAATTATCAAGTGTCACATTACGGCCACTATCTTTGATAGGCTCCACTAACTGGAAGATAACATCATCGGCCTTGTTACTTATCCCGTAAGGACCATTGGGTTGAGTACCACAGTACACTTCAAAGTTTTTTACATAATATGTCTTCAAACAAGCCAGTATAAAGACTTTAATCCCATACTTGGCTGGCTTGTTCGGAATGTAGATTCGAAATTTACATCGTCCTCGGAAGGGAAAAAGCATCTCGTCCAATGTTGTGTATTCATATGTAGAAAAGTATTTTCTACAATTTGAGACAAGTATGTCTAGAAGCTGTCTGACTGCTGCAAGGTTGTCATAGGGTTTTCGGACATTTCTTGTTGTTACGTCATCAAAACGTATACATCTGGGAAGGAACCTAAAACGTCTAGAATGCATCTAAAAGCATCTAGATGCTGAACATCTCAACCCCTGTTCCATCAGTCGCCCAAAACTCCCTTACATTCATCCGTCCACCATGTAAAACTCCAGCCAAGTATAAAAATCCTAAATAGGCTTTCAATTCTACAGCCGAGGTAGGTCGTGCCAGATTGGGATCATCAGTATAATTGTCCTTTACAGAATTGATGAAAATATTAGTTGATTCAACAATCAACTCAGTAGTTGCTCATTAAAAAATAACGACCAAGAATCTAGTGCAGTTTGAACATTCCTAGCTTCCCTTAGGTTTCCAGGTAAATGAGATACTATATTGTGAGAACGGGTTCTAACAGTTTGTGTTGGTAAGTTTTTTTGCCATTATGTCTTTTTATCTTTACCAAGGAAATAATTTTGGGCTCAGGTATACCTACTGGTGTTGAACTTGAGTCACCAGAACCTTCAGGTATGTGTAGGTCATCACATTCCTCACTGAGTTCTCTCACATAACCAACTGAATTATTCTCAAGTTCATCATTGTCTACTAGTTCAATATCACTATTTCTGTCATGATCGCTGTACAATTGAAAGTCAGGGTCTGCGTCTGAGTCACTTACTTCACTTTCAGATAATTCCTCTAATAAAATACGCTCAAATTCACTCGGTGTTTCCACTCTTCTGCTACTCATAATGATAAAAAAAGCACTACACTATACACTTCTTGAAACACATTAATACACTAACAGACGTTAAGTAAATAACAAAAAAGTAACATAAAACAATAATTCGTGAGTGTTGAAAAAAAGTCACTCAAGTGAACGGGCCGGGTCCAACTGACCCACACTATACTTTATCGCGTGACAAATGATGACTAAGAGTCAAGTTGGCAAAAACAATGACACTATCGCTATCTGTGGACTATTTTGGGAAGGTACAGAGGAAACCAGCTATCTACAATAAAACTGACTTTATAAATAACCTAATATAAAAAAGCTTGGGTCTCACAGACCCAGCCCGTTCACTGTAGGGTTAATCATGTGACGTAAACGTCGCGATTTGAGACCATCCTACAGGTAGCCATTTTTTATTTAACAACAAGGCTCAACTTGTTAAACACAGAAGTTTGTTCGACACCTGGAGTAGCCTAATGTTTAATCATGTGACGTAAACGTCGCGATTTGAGACCATCCTACAGGTAGCCATTTTTTATTTAACAACAAGGCTCAACTTGTTAAACACAGAAGTTTGTTCGACACCTGGAGTAGCCTAATGTTTAATCATGTGACGTAAACGTCGCGATTTGAGACCATCCTACAGGTAGCCATTTTTTATTTAACAACAAGGCTCAACTTGTTACACACAGAAGTTTGTTCGACACCTGGAGTAGCCTAATGTTTAATCATGTGACGTAAACGTCGCGATTTGAGACCATCCTACAGGTAGCCATTTTTTATTTAACAACAAGGCTCAACTTGTTACACACAGAAGTTTGTTCGACACCTGGAGTAGCCTAATGTTTAATCATGGGACGTAAACGTCGCGATTTGAGACCATCCTACAGGTAGCCATTTTTTATTTAACAACAAGGCTCAACTTGTTACACACAGAAGTTTGTTCGACACCTGGAGTAGCCTAATGTTTAATCATGTGACGTAAACGTCGCGATTTGAGACCATCCTACAGGTAGCCATTTTTTATTTAACAACAAGGCTCAACTTGTTAAACACAGAAGTTTGTTCGACACCTGGAGTAGCCTAATGTTTAATCATGTGACGTAAACGTCGCGATATGAGACCATCCTACAGGTAGCCATTTTTTATTTAACAACAAGACTCAGCATGTTAAACACAGAAGTTTGTTCGAAACCTGGAGTAGCCTAATGTTTAATCATGTGACGTAAACGTCGCGATATGAGACCATCCTACAGGTAGCCAATTTTTATTTAACAACAAGGCTCAACTTGTTAAACACAGAAGTTTGTTCGACACCTGGAGTAGCCTAATGTTTAATCATGTGACGTAAACGTCGCGATATGAGACCATCCTACAGGTAGCCATTTTTTATTTAACAACAAGACTCAGCATGTTAAACACAGAAGTTTGTTCGAAACCTGGAGTAGCCTAATGTTTAATCATGTGACGTAAACGTCGCGATATGAGACAATCCTACAGGTAGCCATTTTTTATTTAACAACAAGGCTCAACTTGTTAAACACAGAAGTTTGTTCGACACCTGGAGTAGCCTAATGTTTAATCATGTGACGTAAACGTCGCGATATGAGACCATCCTACAGGTAGCCATTTTTTATTTAACAACAAGACTCAGCATGTTAAACACAGAAGTTTGTTCGACACCTGGAGTAGCCTTAAGTTTAATTATGTGACATGAACGTCGCGATTTGGGACCATCCTACAGGTAGCCATTTTTTATTTTGGAAGGGTCAACTTGTTAAATTTTACAGTTAGAATTCAACAATGCTGAACGTACATTGTTATATTGTACATTGTTAGCAATCCATTTCATTGTAGTCATTGTTTTAATAAGTTTAATAAAGATTATTACTATCCTAAGGTAAAAGCTACTTTCAATATCTTATCTGGAATAAATCTTCAGCTAAACGACTTGATAAAACTTGATATGTCCTTGATTTGGATACTGGATGTTAGACATGACCAAAATTCTATAAATAAAATTAATTTTAAAACTAAAATTTTTTTTCAAAGTTATATGATAATCTTTTTAAAAAATAGGCAATTACAATGTATAACTAGTGAAACGTTTAATAGTAGGAAACTGATTACTAATTGAATCTAAACATTAAACGAATGAATTGTAATCCTTCACCTATTAAATGTAGTTTTTAAGATGTTTTCATTTTAAATAAATGTCCACGCTTTATAATGTTAGCTTACCAAGTTTGACCAAACCCAAACTGTTGTTTTTAATTGAAGACATAATTTAGTAGGGTATTTTTCATTTGTAGTGCGCATGCGCAGGGGTCTTTACATTTTTACGTTGCTCTTCACGCGTATGCGCAAATGGCTTACGATCTATTTATTTAGCAGCACCTCGCTTGAGATTGCTAACATTGCATTCACTTTACTAAGAGCAATCACTTCTAAATTTATTCAATAAATTATTGTTTAAACAATAACGTCATATATTTCTTGAATATTTAGTATTCAATATTCCTTCTATTAGTTCACACTCTCATACATATATATATATATATATAAAATTTTCAATCGTCAATAAAATACTTTTTATCCATCCACTCAAGTTTAAATACATTTTATTAAACTTGTAGTGGATTACAACTGATGTAAATACAGTTTATTTCAAATATCAATTAATTAATTAATTTTAGTTGTATAAGGGACAAAAAGGGGAAGTATGCAATATAGTTTTTTCGTCCCATTTGCCTTAAAATGAGTCATAACATATGATTTCATAAAACAGCAGATTTTATGCTAAAGGTTATGTGGTAGAGCAGCTGTATTAATGCATAGGTCATGCTACTTTATACTATTTAATAAAAAATAACTAAGATAATTTTTTTTTCTGACCTCAGTAGGTTTTACTTGTTTTTTATAAGCATTTGGTAAAGACAGTGTTTGCTATTTGTGCAGGAGTTTGACGAGGGTACGGAGATGTCATCGTCCTTGCCTGTCAGCATGTCTTCCCTTGGTTGGCAGAGGTTTGACATCACGTCCACGGTCCACTCGTGGTACACCCTTCCCGGAAAGGAGAAGCTGAGGTTGCTAGTAGACTGCTCATCGGCAGGTTGCAATCAAATGGTAGATATAATCCTGTTCCAAAAGCCCAAGGCCGACAAACCGTTCCTCGTCGTACACACGGAGCCAACAATCACAAGGCGGGTCCGAAGAAGAGCGGTAGACTGCAGTGGCGCGGTGAAAGGACAGTGCTGTAAGCAACGGTTCTATGTTAGTTTCAAGGAAATGGGTTGGGACGACTGGATACTAGCGCCCACCGGCTACTTCGCCAACTACTGCCGCGGCGACTGCAGTGGCAACCGCACGCCAGACACTTTCACCAACTATTACTCGACAGTTATCGAAGAGTACCGAAGGATGGACCGATTGGTAGGCATGCAGCCGTGTTGTGCGCCGCTCAAGTTCTCCTCTATGTCGCTAATTTACTTCGACGGCGACCAGAACATTCTCAAAAGAGACTTGCCGAAAATGGTGGTCGACGAATGCGGCTGCCCGTAGACTCAATTTTTTCTAGTATTATTAAAAATACGGTGTGCTATAAAGACAGAGACACGAAAACTCTATTCCAATTAATTCCCACCAAAATAGCATTCCAATTTTTTTTAATGTTTGTATGTTGTTTTTTACTGCATCACTACGGAAAATTTTTTTAATAAAACTGACAAATTATTATAAGACAAATCGTTTTCATTTAGGAAAACCAATATACATTCATTAAAAATACCTTTAAAATAAATATTAAATATTTAAATGTATAAAACGTGTTTATGTTACATAGTTTATAAAACTGTTACTTGGAAACAAATACATTTACTATAAGTTTAACTTGCTCGTCCCGCCTAATTTATATAATCATACAACTAATGACATGAATTAGAAATAATTTCAAACAATATAAGACGTATTGAAACTTTTAAAAAAAATATGTTAAATTTGTTCAGACCTTTCTATTTAAGTAATGAAAAAGCTTTTCTTTGGTTTATGCATAACATTTCATATCTCACTTCTATTAATTATAATATATTATAAAACTACGTTCCATTAATTATAATTATAATTGTTTGAAAAAACTAGATTCCATTAATTTTTTTTCTCTGTAACTATTTGTTATTAAAAACCCACAAATCTATATAAAATGTTATTCAACGAATCTGTTTCATCGTCTTTATAAGTATGAAATTAATTAACATTGAATTTAAAAATCTTATACTTTCATTAGGACAACTAAAAAGTTAATGAAAACAATGTAAAAACCTGTAAAATTGTCTAAACGGAAATTCTACTATGTTCTCCACAGAAATAAGATTCTACGTTGATATTGTTTTACGGTTTTCTACTTAACCTTATTTAGCGAGACACCTAGATAAAGTTCGAATAATTACCGTTACCAAGATACACATGACTAAGTTTTACTCAGAACTAGAATAAATAAGGAAAATCTTAAATTAAAGGTACAGCTGTAATGAAAATTATTTTTTATAAAGTTTACAAAAATATTACGAATCATGTAAATATGACTACTATTGCCTTAACACTGCACCGGGGATATATTAAACAAGTTTAAAGCTTTAAATAGTATTTCCTAAATAGTAGGTCCTTAATTTCGAGATATTAAAACACCTTTTAGGTACATATTTATATATAGAGAGCCGTAAATGTTAGGCCCTCGCCCTATGCAGTGTAGGGAGATTGTACTCCAGTTTCCTATTTGCGGTAGAATTGGGGGTGGATTTTTGCTTCAGATTTTTTTGTTTACTAAAAGCCTTGAAATGGTATCTTAATAAGTTGCCATATATTTCTTTTTCTTCTAAAATGAGAAATAATTTTTACAGTAATGAAACTAATAAAATTATAAAACCTTATAACTCTATATTCGTGCAAATTGTATCATAAGCTAAAGTGACTTTCCTTACAAGTTTGCAAATACGATATGGGATTTTTTATGTTATTAATCATACAAAATTTATCATAAGCCAAAGTGATTTTTCTTGTAATATTGCAAATACTTCACCAAATGGGATTTTTTATGTTATTATTCATTCAAAATTTATCATAAGCTAAAGTGATTTTTCTTGTAATATTGCAAATACTTCACCAAATGGGATTTTTTATGTTATTATTCATTCAAAATTTATCATAAGCTAAAGTGATTTTTCTTGTAATATTGCAAATACTTCACCAAATGGGATTTTTTATGTTATTATTCATTCAAAATTTATCATAAGCTAAAGTGATTTTTCTTGTACGTTTGCAAATACTTCACCATATAGGATTTTTTATGTTATTATTCATTCAAAATTTATCATAAGCCAAAGTGATTTTTCTTGTAATATTGCAAATACTTCACCATATAGGATTTTTTATGTTATTATTCATTCAAAATTTATCATAAGCTAAAGTGATTTTTCTTGTAATATTGCAAATACTTCACCATATAGGATTTTTTATGTTATTATTCATTCAAAATTTATCATAAGCTAAAGTGATTTTTCTTGTAATATTGCAAATACTTCACCATATAGGATTTTTTATGTTATTATTCATTCAAAATTTATCATAAGCTAAAGTGATTTTTCTTGTAATATTGCAAATACTTCACCATATAGGATTTTTTATGTTATTATTCATTCAAAATTTATCATAAGCTAAAGTGATTTTTCTTGTAATATTGCAAATACTTCACCATATAGGATTTTTTATGTTATTATTCATTCAAAATTTATCATAAGCTAAAGTGATTTTTCTTGTACGTTTGCAAATACTTCACCATATAGGATTTTTTTACGTTATTATTCATTCAAAATTTATCATAAGCTAAAGTGATTTTTCTTGTACGTTTGCAAATACTTCACCATATAGGATTTTTTAACGTTATTATTCATTCAAAATTTATCATAAGCTAAAGTGATTTTTCTTGTACGTTTGCAAATACTTCACCATATAGGATTTTTTTACGTTATTATTCATTCAAAATTTATCATAAGCCAAAGTGATTTTTCTTGTAATATTGCAAATACTTCACCAAATGGGATTTTTATGTTATTATTCATTCAAAATTTATCATAAGCTAAAGTGATTTTTCTTGTACGTTTGCAAATACTTCACCATATAGGATTTTTTATGTTATTATTCATTCAAAATTTATCATAAGCTAAAGTGATTTTTCTTGTACGTTTGCAAATACTTCACCATATAGGATTTTTTTACGTTATTATTCATTCAAAATTTATCATAAGCTAAAGTGATTTTTCTTGTACGTTTGCAAATACTTCACCATATAGGATTTTTTATGTTATTATTCATTCAAAATTTATCATAAGCTAAAGTGATTTTTCTTGTACGTTTGCAAATACTTCACCATATAGGATTTTTTATGTTATTATTCATTCAAAATTTATCATAAGCTAAAGTGATTTTTCTTGTACGTTTGCAAATACTTCACCATATGGGATGTTCATGTTATTAAAGATGTTACAAGTAAAACTCACGATTATTGCCAAGCATTTATCCGACACAGAGTACTGAAGAATTTGTCACATTTACATTGTTAAGCTTCTTAAATTGATAATTTTAATATTTCGAAGCAAAATTCAATAAGCAAAATGACGGTATTAAAATTACATAACTGACAACAAACTTAAGACTAAAGCTCTGAACAAGTTGGCCGTTCCCCAGGGAAAATTCTGAAATGTCTTCTCAACATTGCTCAGGTGTATGTAGTCCTCTCGGGGGCTGTTTGACTAAATCCACAGTAAATAGCAGTCTATTTCCTTGTAATACACGCAAACAACCTTTTTAAAATAATTTTCTAACTCTTCTCTTACTTAGTCAGCTGTTACGTAAACATATTCACAACTTCAGCCTTTAGAGTTTATACAAACCCGTAATACAACAATAACAAATGGCTAATTTTACAAGGTTACATGAGACTAAATCCTTATGCACATTTCGATGAGCGGGTCATCATCACGGGAGTTATATACCGCAATAATCTACCGATAAGGCTTAAACTGTTTAGCTACTATAACTTGAATAATTGCATTTTAGATTCTTAATATACTCACCTTCACCTATGTTAGGAATATATTTATATTTATTCGAGTTTATTTTTTTGCCTTTTCTAACATTATAATATTGTAAACACTATTTTAGTACCAATTTGAGTTTTGAAAATGGAATAATTCCGAAACGCGTCAAAATAGGACAAAATTGTAATTTTAGGGGAGGCAGAAATATTTACTCAAATATATACAAATTACAGTTAAATACACATATACAGCCTTCAGTTATTTGGTTACGTTGGCCCTCTAAATATATCTCCGCTGATTGGTGCCCTTTATTGATAACCTGGACATCGAAATGTGTATGATGCGCTCCTCTTTGTAACGACTTTGTATTGTTACTCATTGCTCTCCTACTATTTATTTTGGTGTCTTGGATAATTTATTATTATCTGCTGTCTCTTATTTGCTTAATGTTATGTGGTCTTGGATTGAATTAATTTATTATTTGTTTCGTTTAAATAAAATCCTTAACCTTCATTTGTTACTTAAAAGTCCTCAAATATTTTTAGAACAGCTAAATATGTGCTCTAATTGTTTTTAGTTTTGTTAACTGGAAGATACTTTTCAATATTGTTTCTCATTTTATTAATAATACACAGTCTTAAACAACAATCAAATTATAAATGTCTTACAAACCAATATACAAACCCGTAACTGAATGGTCTGTATACCGTAAAGCTCAAAGATAATGTAATACTTTTGTTTTATTTTTTAAAGATTTTCCAAGTATTGTCATGCATACTTTATAGTAGAACTTGAGTTTGGTTTATACGTGAAAGATATGTTAAACTTTAATTAATTTATATATATAATTAACAAAAATTTTAAATGTTAAGTGTAAAATATATTTCACTGCTATTCCCGTACGTACACATTTTTGTTAATCCAGTGTTGTACCTATCATGTGTTTTGTGACAGTGATAAATCAACGAATAACAACAGACAGAGTTTTCAAAGGAGAGAAAGACGGTGCCGCCAAAGCGGTGAAGTTAAGCAAAGGTTCCTAAGATGAAGCTAGCGCCATTCCGAACGTGATATCATAGTGTACAGAATCTACGAACCCCTTACTATAAGTTGTAAATAATGACGGAATAAAATCATAGTAGATAAACCATGTTAAGACTAATTAATTAATAATTGAAATTGTGATTCCCTTGTGAAGTGATTGCGAAGCTGGCCTCGCTGACTAGTCATAGCCCGGTTAGCTGTAACACTAACAAACCTTTTCTTTATCATAACTTCTAATTTCCTTTACTCAATAGGTTTAGTGCAAGACACCGTAGGCTAGATGAAGAATCTAAAACTCACGGAATGCTTTCTAAATTTGTGTTTCAAACGTTTGGGGTTTAGGTCTACAATAAAACTCATAGGGTACTTGTCTTTGTTCAGCTTATTTTACTTTGTACGAGGCTATGTAACATTTACAGTGTTGCCACATCTAAAATGTATGCTTTAATCTGACGACTGTTTGACTGTCTGGAGGTCAATAAAATACTGGACAAAACGGTTTGAAATGATTTTTGGGCAGAAAATGGCAATTTTATATATTGAGAGCCTCTCTAGTATAAAATATGCTTTGTTACTGTGTAGC
This sequence comes from Prosapia bicincta, assembly GCA_036971475.1. Lineage (NCBI taxonomy): Eukaryota > Metazoa > Arthropoda > Insecta > Hemiptera > Cercopidae > Prosapia > Prosapia bicincta. Next base: position 369,405 of record JBAIZL010000036.1, on the reverse strand, counting down.
ATATTTTGTGATAATTTACTGCAAATTGGTTGGAAATTAGCCCAATTCACTTAGTTGATTACGAACATGCCGAACTGTTATTAAATTACATTCAAACATTGTGAGTTCTTTAGAAAGTGTGTTTGAATATTTTCAAACCAGCTTCAAGAGACTTTCATGTAGCTAATAAATTTCTAACGCCTGATATAATAGAAGTAAAGATCGGATCTGTATTTCTTCCAATAGTTTTCTATAAACAAATATTCAACTTTCGCAATCGGGCGTGTCTGCTATTTTGATTGATTTTCTCTGTACGGTTTTGCTAAAAAAGTGTCAATTTTTACTAATAATGTGGGAAAATTTCGCGAGCAATAAATTTAAAAGAATATAAGGGTACGCACTTTATATAAATTTTACAACATATAATGGATAAATAAACTCTTTCATAAACAATAATACTGTATTTTATTTTACTTTAAATGTTTATTTCAAGCTGAAGCTTTTAGCTGATTAAAATTACCAGTATTTTCAAAACTTATTTAGGATTCATTTAGTCACAGAACTATGCTACTAATAGGTGCTAAAAATGCTGATATTGTTCGTCAGCGAAAAGCTTCAGCTTGAAATAAATGTATAAAGTAAAATAAAATACCGTATTCTTGTTTATGAAAGTGTTTATTTAACCATATGTATTCATAAGAAAAAATAATTTCATTTACAATATATATATATATATATATATATATATATATATATATATATATATATATATATATATATATATATTTGTAGCTTTGCAACACTGTTTTCTTGTATTCACTTTCACTATATGTACTTAAACAAGAATCTTACTTGGTATTTATGTGAGTTAACTTTCAAAGATTGGTCTATCTCCATCATCGGGCATACTGATGATGGAGGCAAAACCCGTCTTTGAAAGTTAACTCGCATAAATACCAAGTAAGATTCTTGTTTAAATGCATATAGTGAAAGTGATATATATATATATATATATATATATATATATATATATATATATATATATATTATACAATATTGATACGGTTTTAACGTATGTGCTATTTTCCACAAACCTACTTCCCCCTTAGTTTTGTTTACAATTTTATCATCGCAAAAGAGACAGCGTCAGATTAGAGACCTCGGTATTGCATGGCGTACGTAACTAATATAACACTGTCTACAAGGAGGTAAATAGTACTTAAGTAAAGTTTATTAAATGTTGAATTTTATTAAGTTATTAATGAAAGTGGCACGGAGACAAGCTAAAGTGTTAAACATGTTAAAATTTGGCCATATTAAAATGTTACATTATTTTAAAACTTCAAACATTTGTCTCGTGCTATCTTCATTGTAACTGAAATGTCTAACTATTATCACTAAAGAAATATTATATAAAATATAATTAAAGTAATAAAAACTTTAAGACTGAATTTGTGTTGTATCTATTGTCTTGTTAATGTCTTACTTATGTTTCTTCTTACAAGTAAAATTTATTTTGATTTAAAACTATTATTATTTTTAGTAATTTAGATTTGGGAAATATCTATTTAAGTATAATTAGATTTAATTTAGGTTTCGTATCAGATAAACTAATAGGCAAATGCACTTCATGCTTTTAATCCTTACACTAAAGATCCTAAGCAGGTAGCATGTATAACTAGACGGTAACTCTTTGAATTTCTTTATAAAAATATTTATTTAAGACATTTGGCAATTATAAAAGGAATTTATTTAGGAAATTTCACTAAACAACTGCGGAAGTCAAACAATATTTACAGTTAATATTTAATTTTTAATTATTTTTTGTTATTTTTTAAAGTTTAAAAATATTATTACTTTTTCCAATTTCTAACTCATTCACTACTATGAATGAATCCTTGAAAGTTAAGTTTTATGCGAATACTTACATTCAATTCCGCCTTGAGTTACACAGTATCCTTGCCCTAGAAATGTGCCGTAAAATAAACTGATCGAAATTAAACTTACTTAGTATTACCCTTCAATAAAACTCAAAATTATAAAAACATTGTACATTATGTTTCTAAATAACCTAGCGTGGCCGTTATACTGACGTTCTTACAACATTGTACATTATGTTTCTAAATAACCTAGCGTGGCCGTTATACTGACGTTCTTACAACATTGTACATTATGTTTCTAAATAACCTAGCGTGGCCGTTATACTGACGTTCTTACAACATTGTACATTATGTTTCTAAATAACCTAGCGTGGCCGTTATACTGACGTTCTTACAACATTGTACATTATGTTTCTAAATAACCTAGCGTGGCCGTTATACTGACGTTCTTACAACATTGTACATTATGTTTCTAAATAATCTAGCGTGGCCGTTATACTGACGTTCTTACAACATTGTACATTATGTTTCTAAATAACCTAGCGTGGCCGTTATACTGACGTTCTTACAACATTGTACATTATGTTTCTAAATAATCTAGCGTGGCCGTTATACTGACGTTCTTACAACATTGTACATTATGTTTCTAAATAACCTAGCGTGGCCGTTATACTGACGTTCTTACAACATTGTACATTATGTTTCTAAATAACCTAGCGTGGCCGTTATACTGACGTTCTTACAACATTGTACATTATGTTTCTAAATAACCTAGCGTGGCCGTTATACTGACGTTCTTACAACATTGTACATTATGTTTCTAAATAACCTAGCGTGGCCGTTATACTGACGTTCTTACAACATTGTACATTATGTTTCTAAATAACCTAGCGTGGCCGTTATACTGACGTTCTTACAACATTGTACATTATGTTTCTAAATAACCTAGCGTGGCCGTTATACTGACGTTCTTACAACATTGTACATTATGTTTCTAAATAACCTAGCGTGGCCGTTATACTGACGTTCTTACAACATTGTACATTATGTTTCTAAATAACCTAGCGTGGCCGTTATACTGACGTTCTTACAACATTGTACATTATGTTTCTAAATAACCTAGTGTGGCCGTTATACTGACGTTCTTACAACATTGTACATTATGTTTCTAAATAACCTAGCGTGGAAGTTATACTGAAGTTCTTACTACATTGTACATTATGTTTCTAAATAACCTAGCGTGGCCGTTATACTGACGTTCTTACAACATTGTACATTATGTTTCTAAATAACCTAGCGTGGCCGTTATACTGACGTTCTTACAACATTGTACATTATGTTTCTAAATAACCTAGCGTGGCCGTTATACTGACGTTCTTACAACATTGTACATTATGTTTCTAAATAACCTAGCGTGGCCGTTATACTGACGTTCTTACAACATTGTACATTATGTTTCTAAATAACCTAGCGTGGCCGTTATACTGACGTTCTTACAACATTGTACATTATGTTTCTAAATAACCTAGCGTGGCCGTTATACTGACGTTCTTACAACATTGTACATTATGTTTCTAAATAACCTAGCGTGGCCGTTATACTGACGTTCTTACAACATTGTACATTATGTTTCTAAATAACCTAGCGTGGCCGTTATACTGACGTTCTTACAACATTGTACATTATGTTTCTAAATAACCTAGCGTGGCCGTTATACTGACGTTCTTACAACATTGTACATTATGTTTCTAAATAACCTAGCGTGGCCGTTATACTGACGTTCTTACAACATTGTACATTATGTTTCTAAATAATCTAGCGTGGCCGTTATACTGACGTTCTTACAACATTGTACATTATGTTTCTAAATAATCTAGCGTGGCCGTTATACTGACGTTCTTACAACATTGTACATTATGTTTCTAAATAACCTAGCGTGGCCGTTATACTGACGTTCTTACAACATTGTACATTATGTTTCTAAATAACCTAGCGTGGCCGTTATACTGACGTTCTTACAACATTGTACATTATGTTTCTAAATAACCTAGCGTGGCCGTTATACTGACGTTCTTACAACATTGTACATTATGTTTCTAAATAACCTAGCGTGGCCGTTATACTGACGTTCTTACAACATTGTACATTATGTTTCTAAATAATCTAGCGTGGCCGTTATACTGACGTTCTTACAACATTGTACATTATGTTTCTAAATAATCTAGCGTGGCCGTTATACTGACGTTCTTACAACATTGTACATTATGTTTCTAAATAACCTAGCGTGGCCGTTATACTGACGTTCTTACAACATTGGCAGAGTTTTTATTTTGAGGCATAAATAAATTTTGGCGATCTCGAAAAAACAAAAATAGAATTATTAGTTATATTTAATTACTGTCTTATATCTTATTTTATTTTTACTTAATATGAAAAAGTTGTAAAAATAAAGTTTGAATTTGAAAGTTTGAGCTTATTATTTTATTGAATGATATCAACATGTCAACACATTCTTTTATCTGAAGTGTTTATCCTATATTGCATAC